>CAMTDV010000024.1:99442452-99611048 GCA_947069175.1 Scalesia atractyloides | reverse complement strand
TGACTTAACGGAGAAAAACGGATGGAGTCAACGAGCCGGATGAAATGGCCATATTTCAAACCTTTTGGATCCAGATGCGGAAAAACAAACCTTTGGACGAAAGTCGCAAAACTAGCCAAACCTCAGGGGTGAAAATGACATTTTACTCTTTGATTAAAGACCATTTTTTTATATGCAGGGATTGCAAACATGCATAGTTGCTTTGCTATCAAGGTGCAATATTTCTTCTCTTCACAATTTTCGTTTATCATACTACAAAGTTTATTTAATATTGAAAAAAATATCTACCTAAATTTTCAGGTGGTTCAAACACGCTGCACAATCTTACATTAAAGTACCGTTTTTCGGAGCTGTTTCATACCTTACTTTGGCGGTTTTGCCATTTTGCATAGCTTTTGCGGTTCTTTGGGTAGTGTATCGGGAATCCAAGTTTTCATGGATCCGCTCAAGATATACTCGTAAGTCAACTTTGCATACCAATATTATCATATATTTCATCAAGAAGTAAGAAAGGTTGCGTATCATATAGCTTTGTGAGCAGGATCACTTTAAAGTTTATTAAGTTTTACGATGATTTTTGTTTTGTTAATTCCTGCAGGGAATTGCACTGATAATTACAGTACTTCAGATTGTGCATGTACCTAATCTAAAGGTAATTTTGTTGAAGTAGAAGGGTATCTTAGACATTTCACATTTGTCAACTCACATTTAAGCAATGATGTTTCGAAATAGTTATATTCATGCTTTGTGGCTCAGGTTGGGACCGTTCTGCTCGGTTGTGCTTTCCTGTACGACATTTTTTGGGTTTTTGTTTCTAAAAAATTGTTCCACGAAAGCGTGATGATTGTGGTAAGTCAACCTTCTTCCTACTCGATCATTAGTTGACTGCTTACAATGCTAAAATAATAACTTTCGGATAATTGTTTGTTTGTAGGTGGCTCGCGGTGACAAAAGTGGGGAGGATGGTATTCCGATGCTGCTCAAGATACCGCGCATGTTTGACCCGTGGGGCGGTTTTAGCATTATCGGCTTTGGTGACATTCTTTTACCTGGTTTGTTAATCACATTTTCCCTCAGGTTTGTTTCGCATCATTATCTTTTTTATTTCATCTTACTTATGTGAAATTATGTCGATTTCTGTTATATTAAATCGCTAACGGGTCAAATGGTGATATTAAATATATTCATAAAAAAAAATGGGTCAAACAGGTCAAAGACGTTGAAGTAAGCCAAACCATACTCAGGTTATTCAAAGAAATTCAATTATTATATTAGTAATCTTATTTAATATGTTAGTTTCTAAGAAATCAGGAAAAAGGCAAAAAAAAGTTTGTGGGTCAATGCAACATAACTTGACCCGTTATGACTTGCTTTAAAGATTTATCTGTTTCGACCTGAACCCATTTTGACCCGTTATCTTATCAGCCCGTTTCTTCAGCTCTAAAATATGTAAATCGAGGCTTTACTTAATGCTTAGTTTGTTTTTAACTAAAAACTCGGTGCAGGTATGATTGGTTGGCGAAAAAAGCACATTCGAGCGGAGTATTTCTTGTGGGCCATGTTCGCTTACGGGTTAGGTAACAAACATCTATAACAAAACTTCTTTTTTTTACTAAACTTTCGTATCGACTCCTTATAGACCATGTTTGTGAAAACGTTGATCGGGTTAGATATCTATAAATGTTTTAACGAGAATCCTATGTTATACGACAGGTCTCCTTGTCACTTACATAGCTTTAAATCTGATGGATGGTCATGGTCAACCGGCATTGCTATACATCGTTCCCTTTACGTTAGGTAAGTTCGAGTTTAACTTAACTTGATTTTTGAATAATGCTCAACTTACAAGATTTAAGACTATTGTTGCATAATGGGTCGGACCGAAATGATGCAGGAACCTTTTTGTCACTGGGAAAGAAGCGAGGGGATCTCGGACTTCTATGGTCGAGTGGTCAGCCCGAAAGGGAATGTCCGCATGTTCAGCTTGGGCAAACTCATACACCAGATGGATAAAAACGACTTATTATCGTTTAGAAGTGTTAACGGTTCATCTATGTTTGTTAGGTCTGACTTTACACGGCTTGTGATTAATTAACAAATAAGAGCAAATAATTTTGTATTTGTAAAGTAAAATAGAATAATCACATGCAAGGAATTATCATCAACATCTGTTTTTCATTGAATCAAAATGATTAAAAATTCTACATAAATATTGTAAAAAAGGAGCCCATGGTGAAGATCATGGCTTGCTAATTAGGTTGATAATGTAGCAAAAAGTGAATTGTTCAACAATAAAAAATCAAACATATGAAAAAAATTATATGCGGTTCACATTTAAAATTAAAATTGATCAGGGTACTTGAATTCTTTGACACGAATAATAATATATTATATAAACCAGGTTTGAGTTGTACATTTCAATCAATCAATTCACCAACCTGACAGAATTAACACACCTCTACTCCCTAGTTGTAGTGATAAACCCTATTTATGATGACTTTGAATTTTAATACCATCTAATTTTATAATTCATTTTAATACGTACATTATATTAACTAGTTTAATACTCGTCTGATGGACGGGTTACTTTAAAAGTAGACATGTACTTTGTCCATTGATGATTAACATCCACAACAAAGATAACAACATTTTATAATTTATTTTCTATATATTTCATACTATAGATAGAAGATCTCACAAAATAATTTGTATTTATGTACCAGTAATGAGTGGCGGATCTAGAAAATCGGTATAGGGGTAACGTCTAAGAAAAGGCTAACGAAATTAAAAAAACGTCAATTTTTTCCAAAATTTATACTAACGTCGGAGCGTCAAGGGCAACGGAGGTTGTAACACTATAGGTTCGCCCCTGCCAATAATATTCTTTTGAGACCCCTTGTCGTGCATAAGAATATTAATGGGAGGTACCATTAGGCATAACTGTCACACTCCGACCTGCAGCGGAAAAGGTGATCGGGGCATGATTGGGTTATCATCAAAGCTCATGACATTTATTTTAACGTTTCATATTCATTAATACACTTTAATGAGAAATTACAATCAATATTACATCATGTCCTAAATATCAATCTAGGCTTCATTGTTTTCTTCTAAGGCATTTCCTATGTTTTCCTTGCTTCATCCTGTTCACCTGTATCATGTGTAAAAATGGTTTTTGGATCAACAAAAAGTTGGCGAGTGAATCCTATGAAAAACATTTGAACAAGTTTATTCAATTGATTATAAAATAAAGTGCACAACCACACATGAGTAAAAATAGATGTAAAACTTATACACCAATCATTTAATATTAAATAATGCACACATGAACAATAATGGATCGTTTTGAGGCACGCGTTGCTCAACTCGTCTCCCACGAGGAACTGATGGGCCTAATGAATGATTTGCATAAACTTGACAATATGAAATACATAACTACAAACAATATAAACTAAATAATACACACACGAACAATAATGGATATGGTTTGAGGCACGCGTTGCTCAACTCGTCTCCCACGAGGAACTGATGGGCCTAATTGATGAATTGCATATAACTTGACAATATGAAATACATAACGACAAACAATATATACAATCTAAGTTTAGATCACAATATGGTATGGCACAAGTTTAAATAAACGAGTTAATTTTGGAGACACATGACACACCCCAAAACGTGTAATTAAAAAGGGGAGTTGTAAGATTCACTCACATTGGGTGCGTTCGGTTGATGATGTTGAATGCGCACGAAGTTGGTTTTAACCACGAGTGAAACTAACCTAGATAATGGCATAATGGTTCGGTAAGTAAACGGATTTTATTAATCCATTTTAGTAGGATTGTTGGGTGTATTTTTGTGAGTTTAAGGCTATTTTCTAACCTTAAAAATGTTATTTTTAAGTATTTTTAATTGATTTTTAAATAAAATAAATAAATAAAAATAAATGAAAAATGTTGACTTTTTGACCGTTGACCGTTGACTTGTTGACCGGTCAGGCTGTGTATTTGTGTGCGCCGGGTGAGGCTCGAACCCGAGACCTCCCGTTCGCGTGCACGCAGCTCTACCAACTGAGCTACGTGTCTAACCTGAAATATTTCTGTTTTTAATTATATTTATATACTAATTGATTTAAACAGAAAATCATTCATTTTAAAAACGATTTTAATGCATCGAACCGGTGTTCTCCACAGGTCTCGAACCCGGGACCTGTGGTTTGGGTTAACACACAGTCCACCGCTGGACTGTGTGTCTAACTTGTTATATAATCTGATTTTTATTATACTTATATACAAACTACATTATTTCATTTCTGCCTTATAAAAAGTTTGATAATTGTTCGGATCGGTGCGGTAGTCCGGACTCGAACTCGTGACGTGTGGTTAAACGTTCACACAGTCCACCACTGGACTGTGTGTCTATCTTGGTTATTATTCCGGTTTTTATTAAACTTAACATATATGAGCAGTGAATCCGGTTCGGTAAAAAAAAGAACATTTTTATTAAGGCGAGTATGCGTGGGACAAGTATCGAACTCGAGACGTAAGCGTTTTTTATTTGCACACAGTCCACCGCTGGACTGTGTGTCTAACCCGAGATATATCTTGATTTTAATTAAACTTATATACTACTGAAACTTCATCTTCTTCGTTGGACTCAACCAGAAACGGAGTCCGACTGGTTCGATGATTTTATCAAGTTTCTTTAGTGTGTTGCGATTAAATACAGGTGAGATAAATAAAAAGAATGAAAGATTAAGTGTAAAGTATACCGAACTGGACTCCTCTGTTTCTCCGGCGGAACTCCGATGTCAGCAGGTTATTCCGGCGACGTATGTCTTGCGGCAGAGAGTCTTCAACGAGCTTGAGATGAATGTGGGTGGCTTCGGTATGAGCTCTGGGGGTTCAGTAAGGCACAGAGGTGAAAGGTTCGGTTTTCCGGCGAGTTGCAGAAATTCTCCGGCGAGTGGAATTACGTCGGGAAAAAGTGTGATTGTGAGCGAAAAAGCTAACAAAGGTTAGAGGGGGTATTTATAGGGCAGGACATCGACGTATTTGGCCCGTTTTCCGACTTGATTCGTCGGTTAGAAATTTTCCGGCGGTTATGACTTGCGTCGCGGGTTCAGGCGTCGGTTATAACCGATGTAGTAGTTAAAGTTTACGTTAAAACTGAAGAAACCGTCCAATCTTGGCGAGATAGTCGGGATTTCCGACGACTGCAAATAGGCGCGTCGGTTTTGAAATTGAGATTCATGTTATGAATTAATTGTTTCCATTAATTAACAAGAAACATAAGTGGCGCAGTGGTTGGATGGTTGAGTGTTAAGGCGTTGTTGATTCTGGCTGACCCGGATTCGAAACCCGGCAGCAACCTTTTATTTTTAAACCCAAATTTTTAACAGTTTTTCAAAAACAAATTATATTCCAATATACTTATTAATATGTATCGTTTAAAAATAATTTGGGCATTAAATACGCAACGAAATTTTTAACTCATTGTTCGGTTAATAAACGGAGCGGGTTTGGTAAATCCGGTTTTTTTTTTTACGGATGTTACAGTATCCCCTGCTTTTTAGAAATTTCGTCCCGAAATTTACGTAGTGATATATTTGACTAAAAATTATGGTGTTTAGTTTGATAGTTACATGCTTAGCAAAAGAGTAAGAGTTTAAGTTTTTGTTTGAGGCGGTAACGTCCCTTGTAAGGGTTAAGTACCCTGCTACAGGAATCGCTTTTTGTTGCCTACGGTAAAAATATTGATAAGCAGAGTTGATTCACAAATATGATATCATGCGTAAGAGTTTTGATATGTTTGGAAGGATAGGGTTATATCCTAAAACAAAATTTCTAATACTACAACCTACATGGAACTTCCCATAACCGTCTAACAATGCCTCTGATCCTTTGACAAGAATACTTATATATAGGAAGTACCAGCGGCGTATCCACCATATTCTTGTCAAATTTTCATTGGTTTTATCAGTAAGTTATGATTGGTTCTATGATATGACTCTGGAACATAAATAAACGCCACAACCAATGTACCAAGAAATTACTAAATCCTACATAGAACTTCTCATAACCGCCTGACAATGCCTCTGATCCTTTGACAAGAATACTTATATATAGGAAGTACCAGCGGCGTATCCACCATATTCTTGTCAAATTTTCATTGGTTTTATCAGTAAGTTATGATTGGTCCTTTGATGTAACTCTAGAACATAAATAAACACAACAACTAATACTTGAGTCTCAATTCTGATAGCATACATGTTTGATTTGTGACAGTTCCTCTCTCGTTTGTTATGATGGAGATGTTAGTTTATGTAGAAATAGAACATAATCCAATTTCTTTAAATGGCGAGATGATATGAATGTAACACAAATTTCAACCAAGACAATACTAAATCCTACATGGAACTTCTCATAACCGCCTGATAATGCCTCTGATCCTTTGGCGAGAATACTTATAAATAGGAAGTACCAGCGGCGTATCCACCATATTCTCGTCAAATTTTCATTGGTTTTATCAGTGAATTATGGTTAGTCCTATGTGACTCTAAAACATAAACAACACAACAACCACAGCTTGAGTCTAAATTCTGATAGTATACATGTTTGAATGATGACAGTACCTCTCTCGTTTGTTATGATGGAGAGGTTAGTCATTGTGGAAGTGAGACATAGCTCAACTTCTATAAATGATGAAATTGAATACACTGAAATGTATGATGAACAAACTTCAACCAAAACATACTAAATCCTACATGGAACCTCTCATAACCGCCTGATAATGCCTCCGATCCTTTGACAAGAATACTTATATATAGGAAGTACCAGCGGCGTATCCACCATAATCTTGTCAAATTTTCATTGACTTTATCCGCAAGTTATGATTAGTTCTATGTGACTCTACAACAAACACAACAACCAAAAGATCGTATTGCATGTACTGAAAATGAAAAATGTCTGTGCGATCAAGGCTCAATCAAATGGAGCCGATCGTGTTGCATGTACTGAAAATGAAAAATGTCTGTGCGACCAAGGCTCAATCAAACGGAGCCGATCGTATTGCATGTACTGAAAATAATAAATTTAATCTAAACAATTATCACACAAACAGTTTATACATGGAACCTCTCATAACCGCCTGATAATGCCTCCGATCCTTTGACAAGAATACTTATATATAGGAAGTACCAGCGGCGTATCCACCATATTCTCGTCAAATTTTCATTGACTTTATCCGCAAGTTATGATTAGTTCTATGTGACTCTACAACAAACACAACAACCACAAGATCGTATTGCATGTACTGAAAATGAAAATGTCTGTGCGATCAAGGCTCAATCAAACGGAGCCGATCGTATTGCATGTACTGAAAATGAAAAATGTCTGTGCGATCAAGGCTCAATCAAACGGAGCCAATCGTATTGCATGTACTGAAAATAATAAACAATAATCACTCAAACAGTTTATACATGGAACCTCTCATAACCGCTTGATAATGCCTCTGATCCTTTGGCAAGAATACTTATATATAGGAAGTACCAGCGGTGTATCCACCATATTCTTGTCAAATTCTCATTGGCTTTATCCTTAAGTTATGATTGGTTCTATGTGATTCTAAAACATAAAGAAAAACATAAAACTAAACAATTGGAGTTGAATCTTGATTTTCGGTGAAGAGGACAAGTTGGGTGGTTTCGTTTGGGCCGTCATTATCTTCGACAGGATTGGCGTTGATGTTGAAAACTCTTCCTCTTGCTGGTGGCCTAGTGATTGGGTTTTCTTGATTTACTTGGTTAACTGGGTTTGATTGAGCTTGAGCGTTTATGATGTTAAACAATTGAGGGCACGTGTTTCTATAGTGGGTAGGGTCACCACAATTGAAACAAGCTCGAACATAAGGGAACATGGGGTATTGGGGTTGTTGATAGGTTTGGATCATGTTTTGAGTAGGGGGAGAGATTTGGTTTTGAGGGGTGTGGCAAACCTTGCTCAAATGACCATAGCATCCACAATTTGCACATAGTCGACAAGGTAAGGTAAGGGGATGGTGATAAAAACAGGTGTTACATCGAGGGTGAGGTCCAAGATATGGTTTCTTATTTGGGTAAGTTGAGTTGGGTGCTACTTGAGTGATTGGGATAGCTTGGATGGGTATGGCGTGTGAAATTGGTGGATTACGTTGGATAGTAGCGAAAAGTTGCCCGTCTCTTTTTCTCTTAGAAATGGGTTGAGAAGGGGATTCGGTGTGGGTGGAGTTTGAAGTTTCAGTTGATGCTTTATCCTTCTTCTTCTCCTCCTTGAAGTCTTTGTTCCGGATTCGGTTTTCGGTGAGCTCTGTAGCTAACTCCATTGCTGCTTCCAAAGTTGCAGGCGTGGTACTTATTACAGAGTCTTGAATCTTTGACGGAAGACCTCGGATGTAGTGCTCGATCAAACGGTAGAGGGGAGTGAACAAGTTGGGAACCATTTAATTTAACTCGAGGAATCTTTTGTTGTAGGTGGTGTGGTCGCCTTCCTTTTGCTTCAACGAATAGAACTCATCTTCTAATTTCTTGATTTCGCTCCTTGGGCAAAACCGTCTTGTCATGATTTCCTTCAACTCTTCCCAAGTCAAAGTCATAGCATCGTCAATGCCTCGTTTGGCCTTCTCTGTATTCCACCAAGTAAGTGCTATCCCATATAAACGACCGGTAGCATATCGCACTTTGCGATCATCGGGGCAATCGCAATTTAGAAAAGTGTTCTCCATTTCTTCAAACCAATGGAGGAGAGCGGTGACACCTTCAGTCCCTTCGTATTTTGGAGAGTCGCATGATTTGAAATGCTTGTAGGTGCATTTAGTGGTATTTGGGGGAGGGTTGATAACATTTTGATCTTCTTGGTTGACAGGATTAGCGGTAAGGGCTTGTTGGACTTGAATTACAATGTTGGGTATTACGGCAGCCATTTGTTGAGCGATTTGGGCAGCCATGCGCTCGCGGGCTTTTCCTGCTCTCATCTTCCTACGGGCGAGACTAGAAGACATCTACAAGGAATACGCATCATGAGTATGAGTTGGATGTTTTTGGGATCATGGGTCGTATTTAGGAATGATCATTCATAAAATAATTATAGAAAAATAAATCTACTACATCCATAGGATGTCTTGGGCTTTGCTCGTCATTAGGCCCTGCATGCCGCCATACTTCACCTTCGTAATCATGTGGGCCCCCATGAATACCGGGTTTTTCATATGGTTCGCATGTGATAGCCTGGTTACGTAAACTAAAACCCGGAGAAAATCGAGAAATATGTATATAACGTATGATATTCGGAATGTGTCCAGGTGTAGACACGGTGACACCTCAAAGTGGGTTAGTTCGAACGACGTTTGGTGTGGCATGCTTTGGCCTAATAGGTCCTTCGTACTCTCATCGTTAGTCCCCAGGTAGGCAAACTGGTCCGTTATATTGGATTTATACGAATGCCAACCTAGACAGGACGTTCCGACTACCGGTACTTGTACCCTTCCAGTTACTACATGCCCGTCGCAGAACTTACTTTGATGGGATTTGAAAATTGCGACAAAATCTTTGAATAACGAGAGTATGAAAATGATTTGAATATATGAACATTGAAATATGTATGATGAATGTGTATATAAGTATGTATGTTTGACTGTAAGTATAAACAAATATGAAACAAATAAATATCATAAGTTTGTATGTAACCACCTAAACAATTAAAATTTAGGCAAACTATAGTATAGGCTCTAAGGGTCTAATAACCTATCCTATATCCCTATAGTCATGGCTCTGATACCAATCTGTCACACCCCGACCCGCAGCGGAAAAGGTGATCGGGGCATGATTGGGTTATCATCAAAGCTCATGACATTTATTTTAACGTTTCATATTCATTAATACACTTTAATGGGAAATTACAATCAATATTACATCATGTCCTAAACATCAATCTAGGCTTCATTGTTTTCTTCTAAGGCATTTCCTATGTTTTCGTTGCTTCATCCTGTTCACCTGTATCATGTGTAAAAATGGTTTTTGGATCAACAAAAAGTTGGCGAGTGAATCCTATGAAAAACATTTGAACAAGTTTATTCAATTGATTATAAAATAAAGTGCACAACCACACATGAGTAAAAATAGATGTAAAACTTATACACCAATCATTTAATATTAAATAATGCACACATGAACAATAATGGATCGTTTTGAGGCACGCGTTGCTCAACTCGTCTCCCACGAGGAACTGATGGGCCTAATGAATGATTTGCATAAACTTGACAATATGAAATACATAACTACAAACAATATAAACTAATAATACACACACGAACAATAATGGATATGGTTTGAGGCACGCGTTGCTCAACTCGTCTCCCACGAGGAACTGATGGGCCTAATTGATGAATTGCATATAACTTGACAATATGAAATACATAACGACAAACAATATATACAATCTAAGTTTAGATCACAATATGGTATGGCACAAGTTTAAATAAACGAGTTAATTTTGGAGACACATGACACACCCCAAAACGTGTAATTAAAAAGGGGAGTTGTAAGATTCACTCACATTGGGTGCGTTCGGTTGATGATGTTGAATGCGCACGAAGTTGGTTTTAACCACGAGTGAAACTAACCTAGATAATGGCATAATGGTTCGGTAAGTAAACGGATTTTATTAATCCATTTTAGTAGGATTTTTGGGTGTATTTTTGTGAGTTTAAGGCTATTTTCTAACCTTAAAAATGTTATTTTTAAGTATTTTTAATTGATTTTTAAATAAAATAAATAAATAAAAATAAATGAAAAATGTTGACTTTTTGACCGTTGACCGTTGACTTGTTGACCGGTCAGGCTGTGTATTTGTGTGCGCCGGGTGAGGCTCGAACCCGAGACCTCCCGTTCGCGTGCACGCAGCTCTACCAACTGAGCTACGTGTCTAACCTGAAATATTTCTGTTTTTAATTATATTTATATACTAATTGATTTAAACAGAAAATCATTCATTTTAAAAACGATTTTAATGCATCGAACCGGTGTTCTCCACAGGTCTCGAACCCGGGACCTGTGGTTTGGGTTAACACACAGTCCACCGCTGGACTGTGTGTCTAACTTGTTATATAATCTGATTTTTATTATACTTATATACAAACTACATTATTTCATTTCTGCCTTATAAAAAGTTTGATAATTGTTCGGATCGGTGCGGTAGTCCGGACTCGAACTCGTGACGTGTGGTTAAACGTTCACACAGTCCACCACTGGACTGTGTGTCTATCTTGGTTATTATTCCGGTTTTTATTAAACTTAACATATATGAGCAGTGAATCCGGTTCGGTAAAAAAAAGAACATTTTTATTAAGGCGAGTATGCGTGGGACAAGTATCGAACTCGAGACGTAAGCGTTTTTTATTTGCACACAGTCCACCGCTGGACTGTGTGTCTAACCCGAGATATATCTTGATTTTAATTAAACTTATATACTACTGAAACTTCATCTTCTTCGTTGGACTCAACCAGAAACGGAGTCCGACTGGTTCGATGATTTTATCAAGTTTCTTTAGTGTGTTGCGATTAAATACAGGTGAGATAAATAAAAAGAATGAAAGATTAAGTGTAAAGTATACCGAACTGGACTCCTCTGTTTCTCCGGCGGAACTCCGATGTCAGCAGGTTATTCCGGCGACGTATGTCTTGCGGCAGAGAGTCTTCAACGAGCTTGAGATGAATGTGGGTGGCTTCGGTATGAGCTCTGGGGGTTCAGTAAGGCACAGAGGTGAAAGGTTCGGTTTTCCGGCGAGTTGCAGAAATTCTCCGGCGAGTGGAATTACGTCGGGAAAAAGTGTGATTGTGAGCGAAAAAGCTAACAAAGGTTAGAGGGGGTATTTATAGGGCAGGACATCGACGTATTTGGCCCGTTTTCCGACTTGATTCGTCGGTTAGAAATTTTCCGGCGGTTATGACTTGCGTCGCGGGTTCAGGCGTCGGTTATAACCGATGTAGTAGTTAAAGTTTACGTTAAAACTGAAGAAACCGTCCAATCTTGGCGAGATAGTCGGGATTTCCGACGACTGCAAATAGGCGCGTCGGTTTTGAAATTGAGATTCATGTTATGAATTAATTGTTTCCATTAATTAACAAGAAACATAAGTGGCGCAGTGGTTGGATGGTTGAGTGTTAAGGCGTTGTTGATTCTGGCTGACCCGGATTCGAAACCCGGCAGCAACCTTTTATTTTTAAACCCAAATTTTTAACAGTTTTTCAAAAACAAATTATATTCCAATATACTTATTAATATGTATCGTTTAAAAATAATTTGGGCATTAAATACGCAACGAAATTTTTAACTCATTGTTCGGTTAATAAACGGAGCGGGTTTGGTAAATCCGGTTTTTTTTTTACGGATGTTACAGTATCCCCTGCTTTTTAGAAATTTCGTCCCGAAATTTACGTAGTGATATATTTGACTAAAAATTATGGTGTTTAGTTTGATAGTTACATGCTTAGCAAAAGAGTAAGAGTTTAAGTTTTTGTTTGAGGCGGTAACGTCCCTTGTAAGGGTTAAGTACCCTGCTACAGGAATCGCTTTTTGTTGCCTACGGTAAAAATATTGATAAGCAGAGTTGATTCACTAAATATGATATCATGCGTAAGAGTTTTGATATGTTTGGAAGGATAGGGTTATATCCTAAAACAAAATTTCTAATACTACAACCTACATGGAACTTCCCATAACCGTCTAACAATGCCTCTGATCCTTTGACAAGAATACTTATATATAGGAAGTACCAGCGGCGTATCCACCATATTCTTGTCAAATTTTCATTGGTTTTATCAGTAAGTTATGATTGGTTCTATGATATGACTCTGGAACATAAATAAACGCCACAACCAATGTACCAAGAAATTACTAAATCCTACATAGAACTTCTCATAACCGCCTGACAATGCCTCTGATCCTTTGACAAGAATACTTATATATAGGAAGTACCAGCGGCGTATCCACCATATTCTTGTCAAATTTTCATTGGTTTTATCAGTAAGTTATGATTGGTCCTTTGATGTAACTCTAGAACATAAATAAACACAACAACTAATACTTGAGTCTCAATTCTGATAGCATACATGTTTGATTTGTGACAGTTCCTCTCTCGTTTGTTATGATGGAGATGTTAGTTTATGTAGAAATAGAACATAATCCAATTTCTTTAAATGGCGAGATGATATGAATGTAACACAAATTTCAACCAAGACAATACTAAATCCTACATGGAACTTCTCATAACCGCCTGATAATGCCTCTGATCCTTTGGCGAGAATACTTATAAATAGGAAGTACCAGCGGCGTATCCACCATATTCTCGTCAAATTTTCATTGGTTTTATCAGTGAATTATGGTTAGTCCTATGTGACTCTAAAACATAAACAACACAACAACCACAGCTTGAGTCTAAATTCTGATAGTATACATGTTTGAATGATGACAGTACCTCTCTCGTTTGTTATGATGGAGAGGTTAGTCATTGTGGAAGTGAGACATAGCTCAACTTCTATAAATGATGAAATTGAATACACTGAAATGTATGATGAACAAACTTCAACCAAAACATACTAAATCCTACATGGAACCTCTCATAACCGCCTGATAATGCCTCCGATCCTTTGACAAGAATACTTATATATAGGAAGTACCAGCGGCGTATCCACCATAATCTTGTCAAATTTTCATTGACTTTATCCGCAAGTTATGATTAGTTCTATGTGACTCTACAACAAACACAACAACCAAAAGATCGTATTGCATGTACTGAAAATGAAAAATGTCTGTGCGATCAAGGCTCAATCAAACGGAGCCGATCGTGTTGCATGTACTGAAAATGAAAAATGTCTGTGCGACCAAGGCTCAATCAAACGGAGCCGATCGTATTGCATGTACTGAAAATAATAAATTTAATCTAAACAATTATCACACAAACAGTTTATACATGGAACCTCTCATAACCGCCTGATAATGCCTCCGATCCTTTGACAAGAATACTTATATATAGGAAGTACCAGCGGCGTATCCACCATATTCTCGTCAAATTTTCATTGACTTTATCCGCAAGTTATGATTAGTTCTATGTGACTCTACAACAAACACAACAACCACAAGATCGTATTGCATGTACTGAAAATGAAAATGTCTGTGCGATCAAGGCTCAATCAAACGGAGCCGATCGTATTGCATGTACTGAAAATGAAAAATGTCTGTGCGATCAAGGCTCAATCAAACGGAGCCAATCGTATTGCATGTACTGAAAATAATAAACAATAATCACTCAAACAGTTTATACATGGAACCTCTCATAACCGCTTGATAATGCCTCTGATCCTTTGGCAAGAATACTTATATATAGGAAGTACCAGCGGTGTATCCACCATATTCTTGTCAAATTCTCATTGGCTTTATCCTTAAGTTATGATTGGTTCTATGTGATTCTAAAACATAAAGAAAAACATAAAACTAAACAATTGGAGTTGAATCTTGATTTTCGGTGAAGAGGACAAGTTGGGTGGTTTCGTTTGGGCCGTCATTATCTTCGACAGGATTGGCGTTGATGTTGAAAACTCTTCCTCTTGCTGGTGGCCTAGTGATTGGGTTTTCTTGATTTACTTGGTTAACTGGGTTTGATTGAGCTTGAGCGTTTATGATGTTAAACAATTGAGGGCACGTGTTTCTATAGTGGGTAGGGTCACCACAATTGAAACAAGCTCGAACATAAGAGAACATGGGGTATTGGGGTTGTTGATAGGTTTGGATCATGTTTTGAGTAGGGGGAGAGATTTGGTTTTGAGGGGTGTGGCAAACCTTGCTCAAATGACCATAGCGTCCACAATTTGCACATAGTCGACAAGGTAAGGTAAGGGGATGGTGATAAAAACAGGTGTTACATCGAGGGTGAGGTCCAAGATATGGTTTCTTATTTGGGTAAGTTGAGTTGGGTGCTACTTGAGTGATTGGGATAGCTTGGATGGGTATGGCGTGTGAAATTGGTGGATTACGTTGGATAGTAGCGAAAAGTTGCCGTCTCTTTTTCTCTTAGAAATGGGTTGAGAAGGGGATTCGGTGTGGGTGGAGTTTGAAGTTTCAGTTGATGCTTTATCCTTCTTCTTCTCCTCCTTGAAGTCTTTGTTCCGGATTCGGTTTTCGGTGAGCTCTGTAGCTAACTCCATTGCTGCTTCCAAAGTTGCAGGCGTGGTACTTATTACAGAGTCTTGAATCTTTGACGGAAGACCTCGGATGTAGTGCTCGATCAAACGGTAGAGGGGAGTGAACAAGTTGGGAACCATTTAATTTAACTCGAGGAATCTTTTGTTGTAGGTGGTGTGGTCGCCTTCCTTTTGCTTCAACGAATAGAACTCATCTTCTAATTTCTTGATTTCGCTCCTTGGGCAAAACCGTCTTGTCATGATTTCCTTCAACTCTTCCCAAGTCAAAGTCATAGCATCGTCAATGCCTCGTTTGGCCTTCTCTGTATTCCACCAAGTAAGTGCTATCCCATATAAACGACCGGTAGCATATCGCACTTTGCGATCATCGGGGCAATCGCAATTTAGAAAAGTGTTCTCCATTTCTTCAAACCAATGGAGGAGAGCGGTGACACCTTCAGTCCCTTCGTATTTTGGAGAGTCGCATGATTTGAAATGCTTGTAGGTGCATTTAGTGGTATTTGGGGGAGGGTTGATAACATTTTGATCTTCTTGGTTGACAGGATTAGCGGTAAGGGCTTGTTGGACTTGAATTACAATGTTGGGTATTACGGCAGCCATTTGTTGAGCGATTTGGGCAGCCATGCGCTCGCGGGCTTTTCCTGCTCTCATCTTCCTACGGGCGAGACTAGAAGACATCTACAAGGAATACGCATCATGAGTATGAGTTGGATGTTTTTGGGATCATGGGTCGTATTTAGGAATGAACATTCATAAAATAATTATAGAAAAATAAATCTACTACATCCATAGGATGTCTTGGGCTTTGCTCGTCATTAGGCCCTGCATGCCGCCATACTTCACCTTCGTAATCATGTGGGCCCCCATGAATACCGGGTTTTTCATATGGTTCGCATGTGATAGCCTGGTTACGTAAACTAAAACCCGGAGAAAATCGAGAAATATGTATATAACGTATGATATTCGGAATGTGTCCAGGTGTAGACACGGTGACACCTCAAAGTGGGTTAGTTCGAACGACGTTTGGTGTGGCATGCTTTGGCCTAATAGGTCCTTCGTACTCTCATCGTTAGTCCCCAGGTAGGCAAACTGGTCCGTTATATTGGATTTATACGAATGCCAACCTAGACAGGACGTTCCGACTACCGGTACTTGTACCCTTCCAGTTACTACATGCCCGTCGCAGAACTTACTTTGATGGGATTTGAAAATTGCGACAAAATCTTTGAATAACGAGAGTATGAAAATGATTTGAATATATGAACATTGAAATATGTATGATGAATGTGTATATAAGTATGTATGTTTGACTGTAAGTATAAACAAATATGAAACAAATAAATATCATAAGTTTGTATGTAACCACCTAAACAATTAAAATTTAGGCAAACTATAGTATAGGCTCTAAGGGTCTAATAACCTATCCTATATCCCTATAGTCATGGCTCTGATACCAATCTGTCACACCCCGACCCGCAGCGGAAAAGGTGATCGGGGCATGATTGGGTTATCATCAAAGCTCATGACATTTATTTTAACGTTTCATATTCATTAATACACTTTAATGGGAAATTACAATCAATATTACATCATGTCCTAAACATCAATCTAGGCTTCATTGTTTTCTTCTAAGGCATTTCCTATGTTTTCGTTGCTTCATCCTGTTCACCTGTATCATGTGTAAAAATGGTTTTTGGATCAACAAAAAGTTGGCGAGTGAATCCTATGAAAAACATTTGAACAAGTTTATTCAATTGATTATAAAATAAAGTGCACAACCACACATGAGTAAAAATAGATGTAAAACTTATACACCAATCATTTAATATTAAATAATGCACACATGAACAATAATGGATCGTTTTGAGGCACGCGTTGCTCAACTCGTCTCCCACGAGGAACTGATGGGCCTAATGAATGATTTGCATAAACTTGACAATATGAAATACATAACTACAAACAATATAAACTAATAATACACACACGAACAATAATGGATATGGTTTGAGGCACGCGTTGCTCAACTCGTCTCCCACGAGGAACTGATGGGCCTAATTGATGAATTGCATATAACTTGACAATATGAAATACATAACGACAAACAATATATACAATCTAAGTTTAGATCACAATATGGTATGGCACAAGTTTAAATAAACGAGTTAATTTTGGAGACACATGACACACCCAAAACGTGTAATTAAAAAGGGGAGTTGTAAGATTCACTCACATTGGGTGCGTTCGGTTGATGATGTTGAATGCGCACGAAGTTGGTTTTAACCACGAGTGAAACTAACCTAGATAATGGCATAATGGTTCGGTAAGTAAACGGATTTTATTAATCCATTTTAGTAGGATTTTTGGGTGTATTTTTGTGAGTTTAAGGCTATTTTCTAACCTTAAAAATGTTATTTTTAAGTATTTTTAATTGATTTTTAAATAAAATAAATAAATAAAAATAAATGAAAAATGTTGACTTTTTGACCGTTGACCGTTGACTTGTTGACCGGTCAGGCTGTGTATTTGTGTGCGCCGGGTGAGGCTCGAACCCGAGACCTCCCGTTCGCGTGCACGCAGCTCTACCAACTGAGCTACGTGTCTAACCTGAAATATTTCTGTTTTTAATTATATTTATATACTAATTGATTTAAACAGAAAATCATTCATTTTAAAAACGATTTTAATGCATCGAACCGGTGTTCTCCACAGGTCTCGAACCCGGGGACCTGTGGTTTGGGTTAACACACAGTCCACCGCTGGACTGTGTGTCTAACTTGTTATATAATCTGATTTTTATTATACTTATATACAAACTACATTATTTCATTTCTGCCTTATAAAAAGTTTGATAATTGTTCGGATCGGTGCGGTAGTCCGGACTCGAACTCGTGACGTGTGGTTAAACGTTCACACAGTCCACCACTGGACTGTGTGTCTATCTTGGTTATTATTCCGGTTTTTATTAAACTTAACATATATGAGCAGTGAATCCGGTTCGGTAAAAAAAAGAACATTTTTATTAAGGCGAGTATGCGTGGGACAAGTATCGAACTCGAGACGTAAGCGTTTTTTATTTGCACACAGTCCACCGCTGGACTGTGTGTCTAACCCGAGATATATCTTGATTTTAATTAAACTTATATACTACTGAAACTTCATCTTCTTCGTTGGACTCAACCAGAAACGGAGTCCGACTGGTTCGATGATTTTATCAAGTTTCTTTAGTGTGTTGCGATTAAATACAGGTGAGATAAATAAAAAGAATGAAAGATTAAGTGTAAAGTATACCGAACTGGACTCCTCTGTTTCTCCGGCGGAACTCCGATGTCAGCAGGTTATTCCGGCGACGTATGTCTTGCGGCAGAGAGTCTTCAACGAGCTTGAGATGAATGTGGGTGGCTTCGGTATGAGCTCTGGGGGTTCAGTAAGGCACAGAGGTGAAAGGTTCGGTTTTCCGGCGAGTTGCAGAAATTCTCCGGCGAGTGGAATTACGTCGGGAAAAAGTGTGATTGTGAGCGAAAAAGCTAACAAAGGTTAGAGGGGGTATTTATAGGGCAGGACATCGACGTATTTGGCCCGTTTTCCGACTTGATTCGTCGGTTAGAAATTTTCCGGCGGTTATGACTTGCGTCGCGGGTTCAGGCGTCGGTTATAACCGATGTAGTAGTTAAAGTTTACGTTAAAACTGAAGAAACCGTCCAATCTTGGCGAGATAGTCGGGATTTCCGACGACTGCAAATAGGCGCGTCGGTTTTGAAATTGAGATTCATGTTATGAATTAATTGTTTCCATTAATTAACAAGAAACATAAGTGGCGCAGTGGTTGGATGGTTGAGTGTTAAGGCGTTGTTGATTCTGGCTGACCCGGATTCGAAACCCGGCAGCAACCTTTTATTTTTAAACCCAAATTTTTAACAGTTTTTCAAAAACAAATTATATTCCAATATACTTATTAATATGTATCGTTTAAAAATAATTTGGGCATTAAATACGCAACGAAATGGATATGGTTTGAGGCACGCGTTGCTCAACTCGTCTCCCACGAGGAACTGATGGGCCTAATTGATGAATTGCATATAACTTGACAATATGAAATACATAACGACAAACAATATATACAATCTAAGTTTAGATCACAATATGGTATGGCACAAGTTTAAATAAACGAGTTAATTTTGGAGACACATGACACACCCCAAAACGTGTAATTAAAAAGGGGAGTTGTAAGATTCACTCACATTGGGTGCGTTCGGTTGATGATGTTGAATGCGCACGAAGTTGGTTTTAACCACGAGTGAAACTAACCTAGATAATGGCATAATGGTTCGGTAAGTAAACGGATTTTATTAATCCATTTTAGTAGGATTTTTGGGTGTATTTTTGTGAGTTTAAGGCTATTTTCTAACCTTAAAAATGTTATTTTTAAGTATTTTTAATTGATTTTTAAATAAAATAAATAAATAAAAATAAATGAAAAATGTTGACTTTTTGACCGTTGACCGTTGACTTGTTGACCGGTCAGGCTGTGTATTTGTGTGCGCCGGGTGAGGCTCGAACCCGAGACCTCCCGTTCGCGTGCACGCAGCTCTACCAACTGAGCTACGTGTCTAACCTGAAATATTTCTGTTTTTAATTATATTTATATACTAATTGATTTAAACAGAAAATCATTCATTTTAAAAACGATTTTAATGCATCGAACCGGTGTTCTCCACAGGTCTCGAACCCGGGACCTGTGGTTTGGGTTAACACACAGTCCACCGCTGGACTGTGTGTCTAACTTGTTATATAATCTGATTTTTATTATACTTATATACAAACTACATTATTTCATTTCTGCCTTATAAAAAGTTTGATAATTGTTCGGATCGGTGCGGTAGTCCGGACTCGAACTCGTGACGTGTGGTTAAACGTTCACACAGTCCACCACTGGACTGTGTGTCTATCTTGGTTATTATTCCGGTTTTTATTAAACTTAACATATATGAGCAGTGAATCCGGTTCGGTAAAAAAAAGAACATTTTTATTAAGGCGAGTATGCGTGGGACAAGTATCGAACTCGAGACGTAAGCGTTTTTTATTTGCACACAGTCCACCGCTGGACTGTGTGTCTAACCCGAGATATATCTTGATTTTAATTAAACTTATATACTACTGAAACTTCATCTTCTTCGTTGGACTCAACCAGAAACGGAGTCCGACTGGTTCGATGATTTTATCAAGTTTCTTTAGTGTGTTGCGATTAAATACAGGTGAGATAAATAAAAAGAATGAAAGATTAAGTGTAAAGTATACCGAACTGGACTCCTCTGTTTCTCCGGCGGAACTCCGATGTCAGCAGGTTATTCCGGCGACGTATGTCTTGCGGCAGAGAGTCTTCAACGAGCTTGAGATGAATGTGGGTGGCTTCGGTATGAGCTCTGGGGGTTCAGTAAGGCACAGAGGTGAAAGGTTCGGTTTTCCGGCGAGTTGCAGAAATTCTCCGGCGAGTGGAATTACGTCGGGAAAAAGTGTGATTGTGAGCGAAAAAGCTAACAAAGGTTAGAGGGGGTATTTATAGGGCAGGACATCGACGTATTTGGCCCGTTTTCCGACTTGATTCGTCGGTTAGAAATTTTCCGGCGGTTATGACTTGCGTCGCGGGTTCAGGCGTCGGTTATAACCGATGTAGTAGTTAAAGTTTACGTTAAAACTGAAGAAACCGTCCAATCTTGGCGAGATAGTCGGGATTTCCGACGACTGCAAATAGGCGCGTCGGTTTTGAAATTGAGATTCATGTTATGAATTAATTGTTTCCATTAATTAACAAGAAACATAAGTGGCGCAGTGGTTGGATGGTTGAGTGTTAAGGCGTTGTTGATTCTGGCTGACCCGGATTCGAAACCCGGCAGCAACCTTTTATTTTTAAACCCAAATTTTTAACAGTTTTTCAAAAACAAATTATATTCCAATATACTTATTAATATGTATCGTTTAAAAATAATTTGGGCATTAAATACGCAACGAAATTTTTAACTCATTGTTCGGTTAATAAACGGAGCGGGTTTGGTAAATCCGGTTTTTTTTTTACGGATGTTACAGTATCCCCTGCTTTTTAGAAATTTCGTCCCGAAATTTACGTAGTGATATATTTGACTAAAAATTATGGTGTTTAGTTTGATAGTTACATGCTTAGCAAAAGAGTAAGAGTTTAAGTTTTTGTTTGAGGCGGTAACGTCCCTTGTAAGGGTTAAGTACCCTGCTACAGGAATCGCTTTTTGTTGCCTACGGTAAAAATATTGATAAGCAGAGTTGATTCACTAAATATGATATCATGCGTAAGAGTTTTGATATGTTTGGAAGGATAGGGTTATATCCTAAAACAAAATTTCTAATACTACAACCTACATGGAACTTCCCATAACCGTCTAACAATGCCTCTGATCCTTTGACAAGAATACTTATATATAGGAAGTACCAGCGGCGTATCCACCATATTCTTGTCAAATTTTCATTGGTTTTATCAGTAAGTTATGATTGGTTCTATGATATGACTCTGGAACATAAATAAACGCCACAACCAATGTACCAAGAAATTACTAAATCCTACATAGAACTTCTCATAACCGCCTGACAATGCCTCTGATCCTTTGACAAGAATACTTATATATAGGAAGTACCAGCGGCGTATCCACCATATTCTTGTCAAATTTTCATTGGTTTTATCAGTAAGTTATGATTGGTCCTTTGATGTAACTCTAGAACATAAATAAACACAACAACTAATACTTGAGTCTCAATTCTGATAGCATACATGTTTGATTTGTGACAGTTCCTCTCTCGTTTGTTATGATGGAGATGTTAGTTTATGTAGAAATAGAACATAATCCAATTTCTTTAAATGGCGAGATGATATGAATGTAACACAAATTTCAACCAAGACAATACTAAATCCTACATGGAACTTCTCATAACCGCCTGATAATGCCTCTGATCCTTTGGCGAGAATACTTATAAATAGGAAGTACCAGCGGCGTATCCACCATATTCTCGTCAAATTTTCATTGGTTTTATCAGTGAATTATGGTTAGTCCTATGTGACTCTAAAACATAAACAACACAACAACCACAGCTTGAGTCTAAATTCTGATAGTATACATGTTTGAATGATGACAGTACCTCTCTCGTTTGTTATGATGGAGAGGTTAGTCATTGTGGAAGTGAGACATAGCTCAACTTCTATAAATGATGAAATTGAATACACTGAAATGTATGATGAACAAACTTCAACCAAAACATACTAAATCCTACATGGAACCTCTCATAACCGCCTGATAATGCCTCCGATCCTTTGACAAGAATACTTATATATAGGAAGTACCAGCGGCGTATCCACCATAATCTTGTCAAATTTTCATTGACTTTATCCGCAAGTTATGATTAGTTCTATGTGACTCTACAACAAACACAACAACCAAAAGATCGTATTGCATGTACTGAAAATGAAAAATGTCTGTGCGATCAAGGCTCAATCAAACGGAGCCGATCGTGTTGCATGTACTGAAAATGAAAAATGTCTGTGCGACCAAGGCTCAATCAAACGGAGCCGATCGTATTGCATGTACTGAAAATAATAAATTTAATCTAAACAATTATCACACAAACAGTTTATACATGGAACCTCTCATAACCGCCTGATAATGCCTCCGATCCTTTGACAAGAATACTTATATATAGGAAGTACCAGCGGCGTATCCACCATATTCTCGTCAAATTTTCATTGACTTTATCCGCAAGTTATGATTAGTTCTATGTGACTCTACAACAAACACAACAACCACAAGATCGTATTGCATGTACTGAAAATGAAAATGTCTGTGCGATCAAGGCTCAATCAAACGGAGCCGATCGTATTGCATGTACTGAAATGAAAAATGTCTGTGCGATCAAGGCTCAATCAAACGGAGCCAATCGTATTGCATGTACTGAAAATAATAAACAATAATCACTCAAACAGTTTATACATGGAACCTCTCATAACCGCTTGATAATGCCTCTGATCCTTTGGCAAGAATACTTATATATAGGAAGTACCAGCGGTGTATCCACCATATTCTTGTCAAATTCTCATTGGCTTTATCCTTAAGTTATGATTGGTTCTATGTGATTCTAAAACATAAATAAAAACATAAAACTAAACAATTGGAGTTGAATCTTGATTTTCGGTGAAGAGGACAAGTTGGGTGGTTTCGTTTGGGCCGTCATTATCTTCGACAGGATTGGCGTTGATGTTGAAAACTCTTCCTCTTGCTGGTGGCCTAGTGATTGGGTTTTCTTGATTTACTTGGTTAACTGGGTTTGATTGAGCTTGAGCGTTTATGATGTTAAACAATTGAGGGCACGTGTTTCTATAGTGGGTAGGGTCACCACAATTGAAACAAGCTCGAACATAAGGGAACATGGGGTATTGGGGTTGTTGATAGGTTTGGATCATGTTTTGAGTAGGGGGAGAGATTTGGTTTTGAGGGGTGTGGCAAACCTTGCTCAAATGACCATAGCGTCCACAATTTGCACATAGTCGACAAGGTAAGGTAAGGGGATGGTGATAAAAACAGGTGTTACATCGAGGGTGAGGTCCAAGATATGGTTTCTTATTTGGGTAAGTTGAGTTGGGTGCTACTTGAGTGATTGGGATAGCTTGGATGGGTATGGCGTGTGAAATTGGTGGATTACGTTGGATAGTAGCGAAAAGTTGCCCGTCTCTTTTTCTCTTAGAAATGGGTTGAGAAGGGGATTCGGTGTGGGTGGAGTTTGAAGTTTCAGTTGATGCTTTATCCTTCTTCTTCTCCTCCTTGAAGTCTTTGTTCCGGATTCGGTTTTCGGTGAGCTCTGTAGCTAACTCCATTGCTGCTTCCAAAGTTGCAGGCGTGGTACTTATTACAGAGTCTTGAATCTTTGACGGAAGACCTCGGATGTAGTGCTCGATCAAACGGTAGAGGGGAGTGAACAAGTTGGGAACCATTTAATTTAACTCGAGGAATCTTTTGTTGTAGGTGGGGTGGTCGCCTTCCTTTTGCTTCAACGAATAGAACTCATCTTCTAATTTCTTGATTTCGCTCCTTGGGCAAAACCGTCTTGTCATGATTTCCTTCAACTCTTCCCAAGTCAAAGTCATAGCATCGTCAATGCCTCGTTTGGCCTTCTCTGTATTCCACCAAGTAAGTGCTATCCCATATAAACGACCGGTAGCATATCGCACTTTGCGATCATCGGGGCAATCGCAATTTAGAAAAGTGTTCTCCATTTCTTCAAACCAATGGAGGAGAGCGGTGACACCTTCAGTCCCTTCGTATTTTGGAGAGTCGCATGATTTGAAATGCTTGTAGGTGCATTTAGTGGTATTTGGGGGAGGGTTGATAACATTTTGATCTTCTTGGTTGACAGGATTAGCGGTAAGGGCTTGTTGGACTTGAATTACAATGTTGGGTATTACGGCAGCCATTTGTTGAGCGATTTGGGCAGCCATGCGCTCGCGGGCTTTTCCTGCTCTCATCTTCCTACGGGCGAGACTAGAAGACATCTACAAGGAATACGCATCATGAGTATGAGTTGGATGTTTTTGGGATCATGGGTCGTATTTAGGAATGAACATTCATAAAATAATTATAGAAAAATAAATCTACTACATCCATAGGATGTCTTGGGCTTTGCTCGTCATTAGGCCCTGCATGCCGCCATACTTCACCTTCGTAATCATGTGGGCCCCCATGAATACCGGGTTTTTCATATGGTTCGCATGTGATAGCCTGGTTACGTAAACTAAAACCCGGAGAAAATCGAGAAATATGTATATAACGTATGATATTCGGAATGTGTCCAGGTGTAGACACGGTGACACCTCAAAGTGGGTTAGTTCGAACGACGTTTGGTGTGGCATGCTTTGGCCTAATAGGTCCTTCGTACTCTCATCGTTAGTCCCCAGGTAGGCAAACTGGTCCGTTATATTGGATTTATACGAATGCCAACCTAGACAGGACGTTCCGACTACCGGTACTTGTACCCTTCCAGTTACTACATGCCCGTCGCAGAACTTACTTTGATGGGATTTGAAAATTGCGACAAAATCTTTGAATAACGAGAGTATGAAAATGATTTGAATATATGAACATTGAAATATGTATGATGAATGTGTATATAAGTATGTATGTTTGACTGTAAGTATAAACAAATATGAAACAAATAAATATCATAAGTTTGTATGTAACCACCTAAACAATTAAAATTTAGGCAAACTATAGTATAGGCTCTAAGGGTCTAATAACCTATCCTATATCCCTATAGTCATGGCTCTGATACCAATCTGTCACACCCCGACCCGCAGCGGAAAAGGTGATCGGGGCATGATTGGGTTATCATCAAAGCTCATGACATTTATTTTAACGTTTCATATTCATTAATACACTTTAATGGGAAATTACAATCAATATTACATCATGTCCTAAACATCAATCTAGGCTTCATTGTTTTCTTCTAAGGCATTTCCTATGTTTTCGTTGCTTCATCCTGTTCACCTGTATCATGTGTAAAAATGGTTTTTGGATCAACAAAAAGTTGGCGAGTGAATCCTATGAAAAACATTTGAACAAGTTTATTCAATTGATTATAAAATAAAGTGCACAACCACACATGAGTAAAAATAGATGTAAAACTTATACACCAATCATTTAATATTAAATAATGCACACATGAACAATAATGGATCGTTTTGAGGCACGCGTTGCTCAACTCGTCTCCCACGAGGAACTGATGGGCCTAATGAATGATTTGCATAAACTTGACAATATGAAATACATAACTACAAACAATATAAACTAATAATACACACACGAACAATAATGGATATGGTTTGAGGCACGCGTTGCTCAACTCGTCTCCCACGAGGAACTGATGGGCCTAATTGATGAATTGCATATAACTTGACAATATGAAATACATAACGACAAACAATATATACAATCTAAGTTTAGATCACAATATGGTATGGCACAAGTTTAAATAAACGAGTTAATTTTGGAGACACATGACACACCCCAAAACGTGTAATTAAAAAGGGGAGTTGTAAGATTCACTCACATTGGGTGCGTTCGGTTGATGATGTTGAATGCGCACGAAGTTGGTTTTAACCACGAGTGAAACTAACCTAGATAATGGCATAATGGTTCGGTAAGTAAACGGATTTTATTAATCCATTTTAGTAGGATTTTTGGGTGTATTTTTGTGAGTTTAAGGCTATTTTCTAACCTTAAAAATGTTATTTTTAAGTATTTTTAATTGATTTTTAAATAAAATAAATAAATAAAAATAAATGAAAAATGTTGACTTTTTGACCGTTGACCGTTGACTTGTTGACCGGTCAGGCTGTGTATTTGTGTGCGCCGGGTGAGGCTCGAACCCGAGACCTCCCGTTCGCGTGCACGCAGCTCTACCAACTGAGCTACGTGTCTAACCTGAAATATTTCTGTTTTTAATTATATTTATATACTAATTGATTTAAACAGAAAATCATTCATTTTAAAAACGATTTTAATGCATCGAACCGGTGTTCTCCACAGGTCTCGAACCCGGGACCTGTGGTTTGGGTTAACACACAGTCCACCGCTGGACTGTGTGTCTAACTTGTTATATAATCTGATTTTTATTATACTTATATACAAACTACATTATTTCATTTCTGCCTTATAAAAAGTTTGATAATTGTTCGGATCGGTGCGGTAGTCCGGACTCGAACTCGTGACGTGTGGTTAAACGTTCACACAGTCCACCACTGGACTGTGTGTCTATCTTGGTTATTATTCCGGTTTTTATTAAACTTAACATATATGAGCAGTGAATCCGGTTCGGTAAAAAAAAGAACATTTTTATTAAGGCGAGTATGCGTGGGACAAGTATCGAACTCGAGACGTAAGCGTTTTTTATTTGCACACAGTCCACCGCTGGACTGTGTGTCTAACCCGAGATATATCTTGATTTTAATTAAACTTATATACTACTGAAACTTCATCTTCTTCGTTGGACTCAACCAGAAACGGAGTCCGACTGGTTCGATGATTTTATCAAGTTTCTTTAGTGTGTTGCGATTAAATACAGGTGAGATAAATAAAAAGAATGAAAGATTAAGTGTAAAGTATACCGAACTGGACTCCTCTGTTTCTCCGGCGGAACTCCGATGTCAGCAGGTTATTCCGGCGACGTATGTCTTGCGGCAGAGAGTCTTCAACGAGCTTGAGATGAATGTGGGTGGCTTCGGTATGAGCTCTGGGGGTTCAGTAAGGCACAGAGGTGAAAGGTTCGGTTTTCCGGCGAGTTGCAGAAATTCTCCGGCGAGTGGAATTACGTCGGGAAAAAGTGTGATTGTGAGCGAAAAAGCTAACAAAGGTTAGAGGGGGTATTTATAGGGCAGGACATCGACGTATTTGGCCCGTTTTCCGACTTGATTCGTCGGTTAGAAATTTTCCGGCGGTTATGACTTGCGTCGCGGGTTCAGGCGTCGGTTATAACCGATGTAGTAGTTAAAGTTTACGTTAAAACTGAAGAAACCGTCCAATCTTGGCGAGATAGTCGGGATTTCCGACGACTGCAAATAGGCGCGTCGGTTTTGAAATTGAGATTCATGTTATGAATTAATTGTTTCCATTAATTAACAAGAAACATAAGTGGCGCAGTGGTTGGATGGTTGAGTGTTAAGGCGTTGTTGATTCTGGCTGACCCGGGTTCGAAACCCGGCAGCAACCTTTTATTTTTAAACCCAAATTTTTAACAGTTTTTCAAAAAAAATTATATATTCCAATATACTTATTAATTATGTATCGTTTAAAAATAATTTGGGCATTAAATATGCAACGAAATTTTTAACTGATTGTTCGGTTAATAAACGGAGCGGGTTTGGTAAATCCGGTTTTTTTTTACGGATGTTACAATAACAACTGTCGTAGTCTCGCTAGTAGATAAAACAATTTTGTGTCTTCCTTTATAAGAATCTTTAACTTGTGACAAATTAATTTTTAGTTTTATCACTAAGGGGATAGTCTAATACTCGACTGAAAATAATAATTTTATTTTAACTTTAGAGAAAATAAACAAAAGACTATAAGTTACACAACCCTCCCTTACATTCTCAAGAACACCTCCTAATCCGTTTCTTCTCCATGTGATTGGTGTAATATCACAATTTATATTCGTGACATGGGATGTAAATTAGACGAGCCAAGTTCGAGCCAGCCTATTCTTTAGTTCACCTAGTTTAAGTTAAAGGAGCTCGAGTTTGTTTGGTAAAGAGTTTCTAAAACTTGATATCGGCTCCTTTATATAAATATATATTAACCAAAAATATATAAGTAATAGGCTCACGAGCATACTCAATCTTGATATGTGAAGTTTAGGCTCGTTTACACTCCCTAGTCGCAAAGCAGTAGAAACCAAGTGACTACTAAACTCAACGATGCAGACTAGTAGACCCATATAGATAGATCTCGGATATTGCGAGTTCAACAACCAGAAAGGGAATTGGGTGACGAGTCGTAGGAGGTACGTTTGGGACTATGGCATTCCTTTTAGAGATCATAATGGCCAATGTTTTTTAGTCCCGGGTAATTAAAGGTTCAAATTTCTTTTGCATTAATACATGATTTCTTCGATTTTCATTTTCGGATTCTTGGCATTTTATCATTCATAATCTCACAAAATCTATTATTTTTTGTATATTTAGTTACTAATCTCATACGATCATCATCATTTAAATAATAAAAATTGCAAGTTTTGTAAAGAACTTTATGAAGCTATTAAAGATAAGAAATACCATAGGCCAAAATGGTTTAATTACCACAAAACAAAATCCACTTCAAACTTCAAAGATACAATTATTACGAGGAAAATGTCTATTTTGCCACTTCCTTAAGTTTTTATTTCAACTGTATATTTTTTTAGAGTTAATTACTGTTTTCGTCCCTGTGGTTTATCAAAAATCACTATTTCAGTCCATTAGTTTAAAAATTGCGATTTCAGTCCCTGTGGTTTCACTTTCGTAACCATTTCAGTCCACCTCGCAATCATTTCAGTCCCTGTACTTACATAATAAATGGATTGAAGTGGTTATGAAAGTGAAACCACAAGGAGTGAAATCGTTACGAAAGTGAAACCACAGGGACTGACATCGTAATTTTAAGCTAATGGACTGAAATAGTGATTTTTGACAAACCACAGAGACGAAAACAGTAATTAACTCTTTTTTTAAACAGCCAACAAAAAGGCTTTATTAATCATCAAAAGATTAGGACTAACAACTCGTTAGCACCCAGGACATCATACAAACGCAAGAAATTTTTACATCTGATCAAAACGTCGCAAGCTCAAAATTACTCCATTCCTTCCATGAGATAGAATGCATCTTGGACCTGTTGATGACCCAAAGAAAACTTAGCCTCTTTTATCTCCTCCTTTATGCCGCCCATTGTCATTTGTCTCGGGTTAAAAACCATCTTGTTACGGCACCTCCACATACACCATATCGTCGCTTGGATTACCGAATAAACAACTTTTTTTCCACTTGTGAGAGCCGCGAACATAATTGCATAACCCTAACAAATCCTTTATGTCAAAAGCATAGAAACCTGATATCCTACACCGATTTGCTATGAAATCCCAAACCATCTGAGACCAAGAGCATGTTAGAAATAGGTGCTGAGCAGTTTAATCTCCCTCACCACATAAATCACATGTAACATTTACGAGCCAGACTCCCCTCCTAACCAACGCCACCTTGGTCGGTACCCGATTCAGTGCCAATCTCCATGATAAAAGATTGACTTTTACTGAGTCCAGTTGTTTCATACGAAGCCAGGATCAAGGTCCGTAAATCTTGCTCGGTACAGCTTGTTTCTGAGACTTTTAACCACCGGAAGGGTCCAAATTCCAGTTTCAACGATCCGACTCCAGCCCTATATTGACTAACATCAACGCTGAAATCAGTTCATCCAGCTCTAACAATTTCCTCTTGAGACAGTCGGTTCCCTGCTCCACTGAAACCTTATAGCCGTCACACCCTGCCACTCCTTTAAACGCAAATCTAGTAGGCTCTACAGGCTTCCTTCCTGAAGTTGACTCCAGCATAAACTGCTTCTGACCCGAGTTCTTCTTCAATCCGCAAGAGCTGAACACAAATTAATTAAGTCAAAGTCAAGTCAACGATTCATATCCAACGGTTGACCAGTTTTAATGAAAATTCTGGGCCAACATAACTACGGTTTTAGAAAAGGGAAAAACAAAATGGTGGGGTTGTCTGGGTAAAGTTGTAAAATTTTGAAGGTTTATACTGATTTTCTCTCTTTCAAATTTATTAGGCTTGTATTAAAACTTTTAAAATGATAAAGTCATTAATGACAATAATACATAAACACAACTACAAATTACAAATATGAAAATATACATAAACCGTAAAGGTTAAACGGCCGGCTACAAGTTTCAAACCGGACCGAATCGTTACACAGGTAAACTGCGAAACTGAACCATTTGGATCTCAAACAGTCAAAACTATATGATAGGGTTTTCTCCAAAAATCACCAAAAAAAATTGGCCCTGTGCGAGATAAAAAATTTGGGCCCTATTCGTAAATCTCCATACATTCGGCAAATTGGGCCACAAAATCAGAAATCCAAAATTATGAAAAGACCCAAAAACGTTTTTGCTTCATAAATCAAGGCCCTATAAGATTTTAAAAAAAAACATACAAATATTTTTTAGATATATACAAATTTAACATTTTTTCGGGCCCTATTTTGATTTGGGGCCAGAGCGGTCGCCCCGGGCCCTGTCGTACGAGTTCTTCGGTTTAGATTGAGAAAAACCAACCTGATTGTACTTGGCAAGACGTTCTGACCTGCATGGCGCTCCAGTCTTGATTTGGCTCTGATAAATAAATTATTTTATATAATTCTTATCAGTTTATTATTTGTTATATTTTCGATATATTTTTGTAGACACAAATAATCATTACCGTTGCTAAACCAACAGAGAGATCAACAATGAAGGGATCCTATGTTTCCCACTGTGACACCATTGTAATATTATTAATTTATAAAAAATTGATGCTAGAAAAAAAACTGAAAACGCATATTGTATATATTTGTTATATACCTGCGATGACCAGCTATAACACCCCAACCAGCATGCTTTGACATTTTCACAGCTTCAATGCTCTCAGTAACAGATCCAATTTGGTTAACCTATGATTACAAAACAATATAAGAACAACCAAATATATATTTGGCAGACTCGAATTTCTGGTACATGATTAAGCAGATGCGTAATGAGCGGGTTCGGGTAATCGCTCATGCAAAAACAATGAAACAAACATGCATCACCTTTGAGTAATAGGGTACTCGCTCACAAACGATTTATAGAGATCTTTGAGCTGCACTCCGGTTATTTTTTTAGACCCATTGTTATTCTACGTAAAGGGATCAATGAAACAAACATGCATCAGAGTACGGTAATGGAGAAATATCCATTATTATTATTAAATATAAAAAATAATAAATAGAACGGGAAACACACCTCTTCCTTGAAGTTTAAATCACGGGTCTTGTCTTTTCCGTAGAATTCAGATGCAACAACATCCATTCCAATGACAACCTACAAAAATGTAACGTTCATGATATGATGGGTACCGCACCTGCAGCACCAAGTAGACTCCATTGGGACGCCTTTAGTGGTAAGGGCCTCCTTAGAAGGGAATGTTGCATGCTCTTTAAATGAACTATACCCAATAACAAATAAAAAAAAGAAAAGATAATATAATATAAAATTCAAAAGTATACATTTGCATACCAAACTTACAGTTGTAGAGAGAACATGACCTCCTTTTGTTTCTCCAATGCATGAAAGCATACAACCTATTTGTTTAAGGCATCCAACTTCACCTATTCAGACGTCAAACCCTAAAAGAACATATGCGAGTAATCGACTGGGCTGTAGGAGATTCGACAAGTGATATATAGGAAGGGGATAACCATCCAATTTTGTAACCGTGATAAACTGCAGATACAGGCACGACGTGGGGAAGCAGAGAAATATGAGGATAAAGGACAATGGGGAAAGTGGGTCTGGGATCATGGTGGAGTTGAGAAAAACCACAAGAAACTGCCCTGAACTGCTATTATAGCAGTTATTTTCATGAGTTTAAGTAATTAGTTAGACTTAATACGCTTAATATATATATATATATAATGAGTGTAAATTTATTACGTAAAAATAAACTTCCTAAAATTGTAAATAGTATTTTAAAATACTTATGACTAAATCATTTTATTAGGATAATTCAACCGTCCGATCCGATAGTTTTTTAAAACAATAGTTTTATAGATAAAATATAAATGAGTCTTAACACACAAAATACACTTAAGGTAAAAAAGCGAAGAAGGAATATTTTTCCTACTACTTAAGAATAATGTTTAATTGTAAAATGTAAAAAAAATTGTGATTTTACAGTAGTAGAGTAATTATTGTATGATAATTATAATTACTCCACTGGTGTAAAATCACGATTTTTTAATTCTTGGATAAATATGTGGATAAGTATGTGCTCAATAAGTAAGGAAAAAATTCAAAAAGGAAAAAGTTATCTTCTTCACTTCTTACGTTAAGTATATTTTGTATATTAAAACTCATTTATATAATAACTTAACCTTTCAGTTCCGATACAATTTCGTGACTTCTAAAACAAATACTAGTGTTTCTAAACCATTAGATTAGATTTAACATTAATTTTTAAAGCATATCCGATTAGATTATATTTTACGACTCGATATATTATAAAAAGAATAGCTTCAACCAATTTATTTTGTAAAAAGACTTGAAAAAATGCACTTTAAAATACTTGGAAACTCTTGGTGGTAGATGAATGCCACGTTGATGAAGGCTTGTCGGCGTGGACGGTTGGAATGATGTATTTGGATGTACAACTTTTATTTTAAAATTAATAAAAATATACAAAATTTCCGATTTGGACGAACCCAGAAATTACTTTACGTGGGTGTAAACGAGCGGTTTTATCAAAATTTCAAGAGATACAATCAGAATTTTAGCCTATAAAATACATGAAAAATATTATTTTAAGAGGCGTGCCTACCAATCCAAGCTCTAACTTAGGTCCGTCCCTGAATGACTCATTAGCTACATGTAATCACGTGTTTGACCTGAAACCAACTCAAAGTCATGGTATGTGTTAGGGGGCGTGGAAGAGACTGTGGTTGGGGCGCCACCATCGGACACCGCCACCCCTGGGCGTGATCAGGGTTGTTGGCCACGGGCTTTAGGCTAACTGCGTGTGAAAGAGGAAATTCATACCCAAATGCAACATTATTATAGATAAAAATCTTGAAAGTATAGTTATTTGGGAAATCATATTTCAATCTGCTTTTTTTTGTGTGTTGGGGGGGACAGGGCGTTCACCAACCAACCCTAACCACCAACTAATCATATTATGACACCTCATCTTCATCGGTTGAACCTTCACGTGATCAAATTAGCTGTGACAGTATTCTAGCAAATCATCACGCTTCCCAAATCACATTCACTTTATCTTTCCCTCCTGCGGTCACATCCTCCCCATCTAGCGTTGGTTCATGAACCACCTCAACCCCGCCATCTAGCTAGATCAAACAGGTTGACACACTGTTCTAGTCAACCATCTAGGGAATGCCTCGACCCTCCTAATTATCTAACTTCTTAAATATTTAAATTCAAGGGGAATATCCTTCACAAACATATCCATTTTTAAGATAAATGTATTTTTTTCTATTTAAATTTGTTTTATTTTGTCAAAATAAAATGTTTTCTTGTTGGGTTTTATAAAAGACAACCTAAACATAAGGATGACCGAGCAGAAAAGGGTGCATGTGAGGAGGTAGGGGCCAACACCAGAAGAGCATCCCTTAAGAGTATGAGTTGTCTTGCATTATAAGGTCACTCCAAATTTTAATGATTAAAAATTACGGTCTTTGATCAATTTGTTCAATGGATATATATTTTAATTTTAACTAGTAAATAGATTCGCGCACGTTGCAGCGCGGGGATATTGCATACATCAAACCTATTATTGCAAGTGTTATGTGACCTGCGGCCAATGTGCAACAATCAAAAGACGCTTACAATAGCTTTAAAAATAGAAAACATACAAAGCGCAGAGTAACTCGAATTTATACCGTAAAATAAAAATGTATTATATTTAACGATGCTCTGTTTGATATGTAAGGACAACGTATTATACTTGCACTGACTCGTTTCTTGAGAAAATCTTCCATGTACACGTATATCAACTCGAATTTATACCGACACGTAAATAAAAATCCGCACGTAAGAAGTTATTTTTTCAAGTAAAAGAACAAAAAGGGCAAAGTCAAAACTTTTGAAAGTCAAGGGACTAAAATTGCCATATGATGAAACTTGGTGTAAGAAACACTAAAGAAAGAGCAAAGAATTAAAAATGCAAACTTTGAAAGTATATGAGATGGTAAAAAGATACAGAAGTTAAAAATGACTTTTCGCAAAGTTAGGGGTGGATAAATTATTTTGTGTTGAGCAAGGGTTAAAAGTTTCATTTTATAATATTTGGGGTGATCTTTGTCTTTTTTTAGAAAGGCGGAGGGTCGGTGGCGTAAAACTTTCTCTTTTAAGATAGAAATATATCAATTATGAGACACAAATATCAACTAATAAACACCCATAACTTCATTGTTTATTAACATTTCTACGGCTAAAGAGGCACTCCATACACATATATTCACCTCATGGTTGCGGTGGAGGTATAAAACCATGTCAAATAATATCAATGTCACATCACCGTGAGCGATCACTATCCCTAAATTTGCAACGTGTTAGTTCGAATAAATTAGACTGAAACGTAAAACATAGAAAATTAATAAGTAAGTCGATCTGGGACCCGCACATTATGGCAAACCTGTCAAATGGGAAAAAAATAAACGACGTAAAAACAATGAACCATACAAGCACGTTGCATCGTGTTAACTCGTACAATTTAGAACGAAGCAAAACAAAATTTTGCGAAATATGAAAAGTATAAGCGAACAAAGTTGAAAGTAAAAAAATTGTAGTGTTAAATTGCAAAAAATGAAAAGTTTTGAATTAAAAGTAAAAATTCAAATAGTTTTGGGTAAAAAGTAATTATCAAATATTTTTGGGTTAAAAGTAAAAAAATATTTTTTAAAGAAAATCTCCTCAAATATTTAATACAACACTTATATACACAAATAAATTGCTAATTTATAGTATTTAAATTTCAATAAATTAAATTTTAGCACTCAAGCAGCAACCGCATTTTCTTTTAATTTTTTTTCTTTCATAAGTGACGTCTCTCTTTATTTTTTTCTATAATTTGTGATGATAGATTGAGTAAAGTGGGCCCTCTATACCAAATATGCAACAATTAAATTACAAATCATAGTCTTGGTCCCAAACTGGCAGTTAACTGCATCACTGTAATGAGTAGTCGTTGAAATGAATAATGCCCTAATGAATAATGCCATATCTTTGGTCGTTGTCCGTCACATGTCGTCTTAGTCAGCAAAGGAGCGTTTTTCTAAAATGAGTGTAGTGAGGATGTGGGTATTATGTTAATAGGGGTGTAAAAAATTAAATAAATAAAAAAAAACTATGAAAATAATTGATTGGACAAAGAATAGGAAGATAAGGGGTGATTGGACAAATAAATGGGGCAAGGGCGTGGAAAATCCAACGCCAAACACAAATTTTTCAAAAATAAAACCCATGGGGGCCGAAGTGGGGCTTGTTTTATGCGTTTTTGGGGTAAAAAAAGCCTCAATTTTATCGACTACGCATGGTCTTAGTGGAAAAACTCCAATTTAAAAGTAATTCCAAATGAAATAGTTGGAAGATAATTTTTTCCATTTTTAAACTTCAAACAATCTTCATCAATTATATGGTGATATTATATGACATAGTATTCTATTTTAACTAAAAAATAGTAAAGTTCACAAATGGTCTCTGTTGATTATCTAAATTTTGAATTTGGTCCTCAACTTTTAAAAAAATACATAAATAGTCCATATAATTTGCACTTTGTAACGCATTTAGTCTCTAACTTTGTCAAAAGTCACATGGATGACTCATGTGGTTTGCACTTTGTAACGAATTTAGTCCTTAACTTAGACCTGTTGAATCCTTTAAATTTGTTAGCTGATGACTAAATGAATTACAAAGTGCAAACCACATAGATCATCCGTATACTTTTAAAAAGTTAGAGATTAAATCCAAAATTTTAGAAAATCAAAGAGACTATTCGTATACTTTAGTCTAAAATAATTAATATCATTTTAATTTTCGAAGAAAAAGGAAGAAAAATTCAAACCTCTTTTAAGGGTATGACATGCACAATGTTATTAAAGTGTGACTGGACAAGCTGGTTGAACAAGTTAAAGAAAAAACATATAAATTTAGTGGATTAGCGGTTGTAACCTCAAAACGATGTATGGGTTAAATTATCATTTTATATCTTTTAAGTGGAATAGGTATGAGATAAATTAAAGAGTTAATTACGTTTTTCTCCATGTGGTTTGTCAAAAATCACTATTTCAGTCAATTAGGTTAAAAATTGTCATTTCAGTCCATATGGTTTCACTTTCGTAACTATTTAATTCCACCTTCATAAACATAAACTCCATCCAAGTATTCTGTTAGTTTTATATGAAATGACCATAATGCCCATGTTATTAAAACTAAAACATAAATAAATAGAGGGCTAAATTGTCAAACCAAGAAGTTGAGGGGGCTAAATTGTTAACATGTTTAATCACCATACTTAATCCCCCTCTCTCTTTGTAAAACCACCCCACTGCCACCACCAGACAATACAACCCCCACCATTTAGATCTAAACAAAATAATGAGAACAAAACCTCACAATCACCAAGATTAACAAGCCTATCAACTTCGTCGGTAGTGAGATTTGAACTGGAAAGGATTTCTCCATTTTTATAACCTTTACTTCCTTCTCCTTCGGCACTGAGATTTGAACCGACGGCGGTCAAATAGAGGTTTCGTTTTTCAAATCGGTTGACTCAGTCAGTCGACTCGGACAATCCATGTCGCAACCCCGACCCCTACCCCAGGAGCGGGAGCCGCGAAGACCGCAGAAAGGTGGTACCGGTATTTAGTAAATTGGCAGCGGAATTAAAACATCAAGATCGTAGTTAGGAAATATTATTAGAGTTTCAAAACACCAGACTTCTGTGTTACACAAATGGGATAAATCCCAAGTTTCAGTTATAATACATTATAGGGATAAACCGTAATTTATAAAAAAAACATAAACTCCTTTTTATTTAGGTAACTTTTATAGCCACTTTTCTAAGTCTTCAGTTCTCTCCAGCTGGCTTCTAATAGCTTCACACTAAGTTACCTGAAACGTGTTTTAAAAACATTTTATCAGCAAGAAATACTGGCGAGTACATCCCAGTTTAATCAAAACAAGTTTTTATACTTTACAGGATTGAGAGCATCCGCTTTTACAATGTTTATATCTATACAATTACTCATTCAGTTCTATCAACACCTGACTTGTGGGTTATATTATTTTGGGTCCTGTCACCCAACAGTAACAGTTCCTGTCACACTCCTGTGACTGTGGACTAGTAATGTATACAAAACCCCAACATACCGGTAGTAATTGTAGAATACATACACTCAATCACTGTTAAGCATAATTAAAACATTTGAGGTTTTGGTAAAACAGTTTGACTCACAACATACTCACAAACGGTGAGAAAAAGAGAATGTACTCACATTGAAAACTTAGGTATTCCTACGGCCTTTCTGGTGATAATCCTGATTACTTCCTGGAATTTTATTAAAATATACAACGCACATGTGTTAGTAAATTAACCCAAGTCACTTTAGCCATACAACACGAGACAAAACCCCAAAGAATCTTAGTCAGGCAGGGCCTTGACATGCGTCGGTGGGTCCTAAATAAATCGGGTAGGATAACCATACATCACGAGGTAGAAACCCAACGAATCTTAGTCAGGCAGGGCCTTGACATACGTTGGTGTGTCCTAAATCGGGTAGGGTAACGAATTAGTGATCGGGGGTTAAAATACTTACAACGGGCAGCGTTTCGCAGGTTTAGGGGTTTAGGGGGTGTTGCGCAGAGAAACAAAGATTCAGAGAGTATACGATCGATTCAGAGGATCGAAAGTGAGCGACGATTTCAGTCCCAGGCCGCTCCTTTTATACTCGAAATTGACACCTCTCGCGCGTCGCGGGAGAACTTAGGGAGTCCCTCACGTGGAGCAGGGGAAGCCTATATGGCCTAGATAGGCTACGTTGCATGTATAGCTTAGCCAGACGTCGCGAAACGGAGACACGTCATCTGGCACTCTCCCACGCGTCGCGGGAGATGCCAGTGTTTCTGGATTGTGGCGCCTGAAACGCCCTGGTGGAATTTTTTCGTTTTTCGTGTCGGGTCTCGTGGTGCGTGTCTGGTTCGTCGTTTACGGTCCATTTTAGTGGGTGTAAGGGCATAAACTAGTGTAGGTTTGCGTCTGTCTTGGGCTTTTGGATGTGGGTTGGATCGATGTTGTGTATTGGCGTGATAGGTGGTCTGGTAGTCAATTGGGTTCGGGTTTTGTTCATTGTATTAGGGCTTCCTATGTTGATATAAATAGGAGGTTCCTTAGATGTTTTGGTTGTTGATTCTCTATCATTGTAATCGCACAAGAGTACCAGATGGTTCTAAACCGTGTGCTTAGTTTCATTGAATCAATACAATTTGTCTTTCAATCTTCTACATCTTGCTTGTAATTCCGCTACTTGTTTGGTGTTTGATATCTGATTGTATAGTTTTGGGACTTACAGTTGGTATCAGAGCCTCACTAGTCTTACAAAGGCTCGGTTTTGATATCAAATATTCAAGATTTTAATTTTTCGTTCATCGTGTTTTTCGCGGTATTCAAAGTGTTCATCAGTTTTGTTTAAAAATTTATTACAATTTGCTTCCTGATTTGTTTGAAATTGTGTTAAAAAAGGGATTGGCTCAATTTTAAAAGTTTGAAAAATCTTTATTTTTGAAAAGTGTTTTTTAATTTTTAAAAGATTTGAAAATCTTTATTTTTGAAAAGTATTTTGAAAAATCCCATCTTTTTCGAAAAGTTTGGTTTACAATTTTAAGAACACGTACACTTGAAGAAGTTCAACTCATTTTCATCATCGTACACTCCCAACGTCGCACACTATACATATTCGCACACTTCATCTTCTCCGTCCGACACTCCACCTCGCCCACAACCTCAACCGCACACTCTCAGCCGCACACCATCCCGGACATCCGCAACCGCACACCTTACACTTCATCGCACACTTCAGATCACCATCATCATCGTCTCTCCTTATCACCACTCCGAATAATATAATTAACTCTATTATTCTGTTTCAAATTCAATTTTCAAATCTTCAAATTCGAATAATCCAGATCCCCAAACACTAAATTGAACGTAATAAATTTTATACAAGAAAACAGCAAAGTTAAAGCTTGTGGCTTTATAGCATACTGGCATCTTGGGGGTGAGTTAAGGTTTTGAGACCAATAGGTTTTGTGTTCGATTCCCACAAGGGGATTTTTCCATATTTATTGGATATGATCAGGTGGTTCTGCTGGTGGCACGATGGTACTCCAATTGTTCGTTAATGATCCAAATTTACCGTTAAGAAAAACTATAAATTATGAAAGGCTCAATCTATTCACACACCCATTATGCCTATTTGGACACCCTTGGGCTTCAAGACGCCTCGTATAGAACTATACGGGGCGTCTAGGCACTGAAATCAAGGAGGCTCTGAGTGGAATGTCGGCACAGAATTTAAGGGGTCAAGACGCCCAGTATAGGTCTATACTGGGCGTCTTGAAGGTAGTCCAAAAGACCATTATACCCCTGGGTTAGGGATATACTGAGGGCAAAACAGCGGTATAATGGTCTTTTGGACGACAATAGACGCCCAGTATAGGTCTATACTGGGCGTCTTGAAGGTTTATTTTTTTTCTTTTCTTAATATTAATTACACTAATATTAATTATAAAAAACTTATACTAATATCAATAACACTAATATTAATTATAAAAAACTTATATTAATATCAATAACACTAATATTAATTATAAAAAACTTGAAGGTTTTTTGATATTAATATAAATTTTTTATAATTAATTTACGTGTTATTGATATTAATATAAGTTTTTATAATTAATATAAGTGTTATTGATACTTATATGAGTTTTTTATAATTAATATTAATGTTATTGATATTAATATAAGATTTTTATAATTAATATTAGTGTTATTGATATTAGTATAAGTTTTTTTATAGTTAATATTAGTGTAATTAATATTAAGAAAAGAAAAAAAATAAAAAAACCTCCAAGACGCCCAGTATAGAGATCTATACTGAGCGTCTATTGTCGTCCAAAAGACTATTATATCCCATTTTTGCCCCTAGTATATCCCTAACCTAGGGGTATAATGGTCTTTTGGACTACCTTCAAGACGCCCAGTATTGACCTATACTGGGCGTCAGACCCCTTAAATTCTGTGCCCGACATCCCACTCAGAGCCTCCTTGATTTCAGTGCCTAGACGTCCCGTATAGGTCTATACGAGGCGTCTTGAAGGTGTGAAAATAAGCACTTGGGTGTGTGAATATGTAGACCGTTATGAAAATAGTAGTTTGAGGTCTAATCATGACTTTTTTCTGTGTGAACCCTTGGAGAGCCCTATGTTCATTCCATTTGAGCATTGACACCTACTCATTTAAGCATTTAAGTTTAACCCACAACTCTGATGACTTACTTCATTGTCTATTTGTCTCTTACTTCTTTATATCTTCTTTCAGTTCCCCAGTAAAGGAGGCTGCCCAAAACAAAGACCCACCAAGATTTTGTATTGATATAGCTTAGTGGTATTTTGGAAGTGTGAAAAGACTTAAGGACTAGTAGGTTCTGAGTTCGATTCCCAAAGGGGTTTTTTTCAAAGATTTATTGGGTTTCCTCTTGAATTTGTGTATAAACGTTACAGTCTAGTAAAGATGAATATGATCAGGTAATTCTGCTGATGACATGATAATACTCCAGTAGTCCAAGTTTGCCGCTAAACAAAAGTAAATGAGGCTGCCCGAAAAGACCCACCAAGATTTTGTATTCTTATAGCTCAGTAGCATTTGAAAGTGAGATAAGACTTAGGAACCAGTAGGTTCAGAGTTCGATTCCCAAAGGGGGTTTTTCCCAAGATTTATTGGGTTTTCTCCTGAATTTGTGTATAGACGTTATAGCCTAGTGAAGATGAATATGATCAGGTGATTATGCTGGTGACACGATAATACTCCAGGAGTCTAACTTTGCCGCTAAACAAAAGTAAAGGAGGCTGCCCAAAAAGAGCCACCAATATTTTGTATTCTTCTTCAGCCTCAAAACCCTTTATTATTATTACTTTCTTTATATAAAGATCTTAGTATCAAACCAGTTTCCAGTGTAACTTCTGCTTTGTTTTCTTGATTATCATGTAGTATACTATACACCAATATTTCAGATATTCATGTCTTGGTTGCTTCATTGGTGGTGACAACTGAGCTATACATATAAAGTATATAACATATACATACATACAACTACATAGTTATGGCTGCAAAGGAACACTTAAGAAGAAGACTGGCTATGGCTGTCAAAAGCATTAACTGGAGTTATGCAATCTTCTGGTCCATTTCTTCAACAGAACCAGGGTACTTATTTATATAAGTTGTTCATATATATGTATTCAAGATACAAGCTTTTTTGCACATGGTACAACTATTGATGAAGATATTTGAAACCCATTTCATGTCATCTTTACTGATTTTAAGTTTTTAGCTCCTTTGATTACTGTTGAGTGGATCTTTGAGGCCATTTGAGTTAAAAAGATAGAGAAAGGTTTGACCTTTTGAGGTCAAACATTGATTCGAAAATTCGCAACCGATTCGAGTGAATGAAGATATTAAGGATGAATTTCATTACCATACTAAGTTTTAAAGATATGTTAGAGATGGGTCTTTGCCAATTTGCTGAATGCATATAGTATTTGTTTCAATTTCTATATAACAAAGTCATATGTTTGACCAAAAAAGTCAATATGCTTCTTTTTTTGTGATGCTAACACTTCTTTCACTTCATTTGCTTCATGGGTTGTACCTTTTTCATACCAAGTAACAATCTTTTGTCCCAAAGTACAACCCGAAAGTGAGAATTTTGCTTCGGAATTGCGTAATCATATATGAATAGAATTTGAATCAGGGTATTGACATGGTGTGATGGGTACTACAATGGAGACATCAAAACAAGGAAAACAATACAAGCAGAGGAAATGGAAGAACAAGATGATGGCGATGATGATGAAGCGGGATTGCGAAGGACCGAGCAATTGATACAACTTTATGAGTCACTTTCTGCAGTTTCAGAATCACACCGTTATGATCCACAACCGAGAAGGCCCCCAGCTGCATTATCCCCTGAAGATCTCACGGACGCTGAGTGGTATTTCTTAGTTTGCATGACATATGAGTTCACTAATGGTCAAGGGTAAGCAGATTTAAATTGTCACAAACTCTTTAATGTTATCTTGTTTCTTTTTATGTGATTTACGGGATTTAACCAAACTAGGATTTCATTGACGAGTGGACAGAAAGGTCTCGACGAGCCGGATCTTGTGGCAAACCACCGTAGGTGGTTTGGTCCAACTGTCAGACCTGAATTCCATGATTTAAGGCTCCGATTTCGTTAACGAATATTTCTCTTCAATTTTCCGTACTTTCCTTTTCTATCAATAACGCGTAAATCTCTGATTAGCATGATTTACGCTCATATTTATGTTGTTAAATTCAGTTTATTTATGTGAAATTGTAATTTCGAAAATTTGACAAGCCTGCCAAATTTAGGAAAACCTTACAATAGGGAGCCTATTGTAACAGTTTGAGTATTCAGAAATATATTAACCTTCTTCGAGAATAATTACTGTTTATTATTTGCTTCCACTCCGCGTCACTATATAGAAAAAAAAGGTTCGACTTACAAAATTGTAACTTGATGTAATTTAGATTGCCAGGAAGAACAATGGCAAAGAATACTGTTAGTTGGCTGTCCGATGCTCATCTTGCCGATAGCCAAGTCTTCAGTCGCTCGCTTCTAGCAAAAGTAAGCGTTTTTTTTTACATTAACGTCATTTTTTTACTCGGCGTACTTTTTTTAATCTAATAATGCATATGTCTTGCTTTTCATTGCTACTATCTGCTTCAAGAGTGCATCAATTCAGGTATACCATTTTTGCCCTTTGAAATTTGAATCATAAACCAGCCATCATTTCTCCATATGTATAAATGATTCACTATTATCGTTGGTTGTCGTGTAGACCGTAGTATGCTTTCCATATTTAGAAGGTATCGTTGAGTTCGGCATAGCAGAGAAGGTATTAGAAGAGCAAAACATCATTAAACAGGTTAAAGCTTTAATCTTTGATGCTCCACCGCAAAACGTTCATGAAATACCTCTAGAAAGTTGTTCCAACATGCTTGATCATCATGATCTAGTCACCAACAATCTCGACAACATGCTTGAATACGATCAAAATCAAGAACAAAGTTGGCGGTTTGTAGATGATGATGACGACGAAGGAGAGATTAGTTTTCATCATAATAATTCCATGGGTTCGAGTGATTGTATATCTCAAAACTTAGCCAGTGGTCATGGTGACGTTTGGAGTGATGACGATGATCGCTATCAGTGTGTTCTTTTAAAGATATTCAAGAACACGCCGAGATTGGTTTTGGGGCCGCATTTTAGAAACTGTGATTCAAAAGAGTCTGCTTTTGTTAGCTGGAAAAATTGTGATGGAATGGAATCGACCGGAAGTTGTTCACAAGTGTTGTTAAAAAGTGTGCTTTATAAAGTCCCGAAAATGCAGGAAAACCGCTTAGTTTGGTCCCGATATGAAGGTGGAAATCTGGATCGAATGAGGAAACTCGAAGATGATGATGTGAAGGATATTGATCATAGGTTTTCGGTTCTAAGCGCCTTGGTCCCTTCTAGAGGAAAGGTATATTTACATTTTACACCCTTCGCGTAGGTAGTAAAATGGGTAGTTTGTGTACACTGGGTCAGGTTGGCCCGAAACAGTTTTTTCTAACTTTATATTATTTAAAAATCTTTTTGTTACATACTTTATAAAAACTTTGTTATTGTAACCATAATATGATTTCTTGAATAATTTTTTTAAGAGGTTCGTTTTCAACGATCTATCTTTGACTTTGACTTTGACTTTGACGTGCAACAATGATGTTTTACTAGGTTGACAAAGTGTCTCTACTCGATGACACTATCGACTACTTGAAAACTCTAGAGAGAAAGGTGGAATCGTTACAATCCGACAGAAAATCTCATGACATGCGAGAAAGAACGTGTGATAACTATTGCAACAAACGAAAAGCATCTAGTGATCTTACAGATTTACAAGAAGAATGTTTTTCGGATTGTATCACAGTCAGCGCGATAGAAAAAGATGTGACGATCGAGATAAGATGTAGGTGGCGAGAAAACATGGTAGTGCAAGTGTTTGATGCAATGAGCAGCCTAAATGTGGAATCTCATTCTGTTCATTCTTCTACTGTTGATGGGATTCTCACATTAACCATTGAGTCTAAGGTATAGTTGACTAGTCAAACATCCATTGATGTACATATTATGATCTGTCGTGTTTAACGCTTTGCGCACTTGTACGTTGCAGCTTAAGAGTTGTACAGGATCAACAGCAAAGATGATCAGGCAGGCACTTCAGAGAGTAATTGGTTGTAGGTATTGAGTCCAAATTTTCAAGTTTGAATATTTAGTGTAGATTAGTAACTGTCTAGAACTGTAGAACATATATTTGTAACTATGTATCATACAAGCTTTTAATATATATACTATATTTTTTATAATCCAATAGGATGACAAGACGGTACAATCATTTAAAACATACTGTTGACTCTTAAACCAACTTTCTCCACGATTTTTAAACAACCATAACTTTTTCATACGTTAATGTTAACAAATGCAGCATAAGAACGAGCATTTTATTCTCTTTAACTTGAGTATGGTATTGCTATAGTTTTTTTAATTAAAAAAAACCAACATGTTACATGAGCTACTGGTGTTTGTGTTCCACGCGGCATCATGTGAGCACCCTTTTAGTATCATTGTTAACATAGAGCAGTTGATTTGTGAGCTGACCGGGTGAGTTCGGTTTGATAGAAAACTAGAAACACAAAATTACTGGAGCAACCAGTGTGTGTCTACTTGTATCATTACAAATGTCTTGGAATGTAAAGAACACGCCAACTTTTTACTTTTTCTTATCTATGCACTAGACTTATTTACTCTTTTCTATGTATATATGTTTTTCGTGTTATGTTTACAAGAAACTGAGTCGGTTTCTACGTATATATGTTTTTGGTGTTATGTTTACAAGAAACTGAGTGGGTTTCTACGTTTTTCGTGTTATGTCTGCAAGAAACCGAGTCGGGTTTATATGTGTTAAAAGGGAGATGAAAAAAAAAATAAAAAAAAAATCTTAAGATGTGATGATAATGGTTGGACAAAAAGTCAATAACAAGGTGTTATTATGTTGTTTTCAATCCCCAAATACATCCAAACCCAACATTTCAAAAAGTTGTCCCATCACTTGACTATATCTTTAAAACAAAATCTAACAACAAAATCAATATTTAAAATTATAGGCCCCCAAATAAATGCGTTGAACAACACTATAGTTCAATTGTTACAGGGGCTGTTTGGCAATTTCTGAATTGTTAAGTACTGAGCCACTAATAGGTCTGAACCATTAAGAGCCAGTATAATGCTTTCGTTCAGAGGCAAATGTTTGCAAATTCAGATAAGAGGTCTTAACCATTCAGACATTTACTCGCGAAACAAACAATCTGAACCATTAAGTGTTGAACCGGTAAGAGGTTTGAACCATTAAGTGCTAAACAAACAGCCCCATAGTATCAGTCACGTATTTGCTAACAGTAACAAATCAAGATCCGAAATTTTCGCAAGGTTGGGTTCATATGGTTTGGCAGTCCACATCTCATAGAAAAAAATCATTACCTAAAGCAACATCATTTTATTAAAAAGAGCAATGGTATCACACCTTGTACCTCATACAAAACTCATTACCTATGGCAAAATCTAAAAGCTGCAAAAATAAAAGATGCATAAATTCATGGTTATATTAAGCAAAGCCAGCCCTAACAGTTGTTTTTGGTTGAACCATTGGTTCATTCCCACTCGATTGTCGATGGAGGCTTGGATGTAATATCTAGACACACTCGGTTGACCCCGCGAACACTGTTGCAGATTTTTCTTGACACGTCATCAAGGAACTTGTGCTCAAAATAATACCTGAAGTTTCAAAAAAATCAAAGAACTAATGAAAACAGAGTCTCACTTTGACTATGAATTATAAACATCAAAACAGTTTTAACAGGTGCTCACCAATCTGCAGTCATGCCATCGTGACTCGTAACGGCTCTGAGTGCAACCGCATTTGAATGAGTCCTTTGATCTCCTTGAACACCGGTTGTTTTTACAGGTAAAAATACGGCAAATGCTTGCCATATCTCATCATAAATCCCAGCGTCTTTGATTGCTTGAATGAAGATTTCATCCACCTGGATTTTTACGTTCAACGAATACAAGAAACATCACCAAAAAGTGGCAAAAAATAAAATAAAATAAAGACTCATGTGAAAGAGAATACAAATTTAAAGAATTTATGCTATAATTTTATCGACTTCAAATCTTACTTGGCAGAGGATATCCAAAGCGTTTCCTTGAGTGACGTCACCTGGAATCCGCACAGCAAGCCGGGCCCGGGAAATGGATGACGTTTCAGAAATGAAACCGGAACGTCTAAAATCTTACCAAGCTCACGAACCTTCAAAACGTTAAACGGATACTAAATATGTGACCGTAACTGGATTTTTGCAAGTTTACTTGCATAGATTGATATAAAAATGTGACACTTGCAAGTTTGCAACCCATTTACTTCAAATGGGTTGATACGTGTTAATTTTATCTATACCGAGTCAAACAGGTCAAACAAATCGGTTTAAAAGATAACTAGTCACAAGTCAACAGAAATGTGGTTTCAATTCATAAAACCTCTTACTACTCGTAATAAATAGATTATTACCGAAATCAATATAAAAATAAGTATTAATAAAAAAATTATAAATATTTTTTATAAACAACCTAGCCCTGTGTTGACCTGTTGACCTATACGAAAGAAATTACCGTTTTGACCCGTTACCTAACCCACTCTTTTCTCACTTACACCAACTATGATGGTTCGAAGAGTCGCCTGATCTTTTATGACACGATATATGTTCAAATGAATCCTTAATAGAAAAAAGATGCAGACTTGAAAAGAATAGTGATTGAATATCGCAAACAAACCTCATCTTTAAAGAGAAGCTTAAGTGGTTCAATGAGCTTCAACTTCATATCCTTAGGGAGCCCGCCAACGTTATGATGACTTTTGATCGTGTGCGAGTGAGTCTTTCCGCTGCCAGGTGGCGGGCACGATTCGATTACGTCTGGATACAAAGTTCCTTGAACCAAATAAGTCGGTTTTTTCCCCAACTTTTTCTCTAAATCATGTGCAAAAGCATCAAACACTGCAATAAACTCCTTCCCGATGATTTTACGCTTTTTTCTCGGGATCCGTAACCCCCTTCAACTCACTGAGAAATCGCACCGACGCATCGACACAAGTAACTGGAAGATGAAGATCTTTTTCAAAAGTTTCCATCACTCTCTCTTGTTCCTTGTATCTATAAACAAAAAGACTCCATAATTTTATAGTAAACGTGTCGAAATTAACCTCACTAGAAAACACGATAACAAATGAAAATCTCACCTCAATAGACCGTTATCGACAAAAATACAGTGAAGCCTTTCGCCAATTGCTTTATGAACAAGAGTGGCTGCAACGGTAGAATCTACACCTCCGGATAAAGCGCATATAACATGATCTTGAGGGCCCACCATACCTCGTATCACTTTTATTTCTTCCTCCATTACATCTTCCATTTTCCAGCCTGCTTCAACTCCGCATACATCCAGAAGAAAATGCCGCAATGTTTCCATTCCTTTAGGTGAATGTGTCACCTGCAAAAGATTTATAAATATGAAGTCTTTGTATATTTAAAATGCATAATGTTCATCACAAGTCAAGAAAAGTCAACTAATCCAAACTTTGTTCTTTAAAACACTTACTTGAACAACTAACTACATATTATGGTTATCTTCTTTGCAAGACCAATAATAATGAGTGTTCCACATAAGGGTAATCGAAATACTAAAAAATCATGCATCTTCAACCAGTTTTCATCCATAATTACATGATAACACAACAGAAAACCGGTGGTGTCAACGAGCCAAGCCGCTCATGAGCTATTCAAGATTGGCTCGCTAAAATCTCAAATCGAGCCAAGCTAATACAAGCTCGGGCCTAAAAAAGTTGTTTAATAAGCGAGCACAGTCTGAGCCCGAGCATCAGCTTCACTTATCATACTCGAGTTGGCAAGCGAACCTAAAGGGGTCTATTATATACATAACTTCTATTTAACATAATATATATATATATATATATATAATATTTACATATAACAACTATTATTTATATAAACCTGTGATAAAAATAGCTAAATTATATAAATTGTGTTATATATTAAAATATTATGATTAAAATACATAGAAAAAATATTATAAATGTATATAGATTTACTTAAAATAACAAACGAGCCAAGCCCGGGCTTTAGGGATGTAATCGAGCCGATCCAGGTTGAGCTCGAGCTCGAGCTTAAACAAGCCAGCTCGGCTTGGCTCGTTTATTTTATCTAGCTGAAAAGACTCGTAAAATGTCCGAGCCAGCTCAAGCCAAATCGAGTCGGCTCGATAATTTATTTTTATTATTTAAATTTTTTATATATATTGATAACATAAAAACAAAAAAATAATAATAATTACAAATATATCTATATGCATTATTTTTATTTTTCTAATTTCTAAAAACGAAAAGGCATATTAAATTAGAAGTATTAAATGTATATAATTTTTATTTTCTCATTATTTTATCCATTATTAATTAACCAAACTTAAAACGTTAAACACTCCAACCTCCTCCCACATATTTTTTATTTTAATACATTTAAAATTAAAATCAATCTATATACAATAAAATAATTCAAGCCAGTTCGCAAGCTCACTATCCGAGCCAGACCTAGCGAGCCAAACTCGAGCTTTTTTCGAGTGAGCCGCGAACTGTGAGTTTTTTGAATCCCTATCCTGCTTGAAAAAACTCGGGACAAGCTAAGTTAAAAGAGCCAAGCTCGAGCCTACATAAAAAAAGTCATATAAATATACCTCAGGATGATACTGTAGCCCATAAAACCTTCTCCCTTTATTCTCAACCGCTGCAACCACCCCCTGCTCGCTCCTAGCAACCACCTCAAACCCCTCAGGCAACCTAACCGCCTCATCACCATGACTCATCCACACCACCTGCTTATCCCCCACACACCCACCCCCAAACAACTCACCACAGCCCTTAACAACCTCAATCACCATCTTCCCATACTCCTGTTTCTCCCCAACAGCAACTGCCCCACCCAACTTCTGCACAATCAACTGCAGCCCATAGCAAATACCCAACACAAAGATCCCATTTTTCTCAACGTATTCGACAAACCCATCTGGGAAAGATGGTGAATTGGGTGTGTGTACCGAGTGGGGCCCACCGGAGAGGATGATTACAGATGGGTTTAGGTCGGTTATGGTTTTGAGAGATGAAGTGCCGGAGATGCAGAGAGAGAAGATGGATAGGGTTCGGATTCGACGGGTGATGAGGTGGGTGTATTGAGAACCGTAGTCTAGGATGAGGACGATGTTTGATTTCAGGGTTTTGGGGGGCTCCATTAGAGGTATGAGGATGGAGGTTTAAGGTATGGGGGGTTGGTTGGTTGGTTGCTAGGGTTTTTGGAGGTGGTGGGGGAGAGTGAGTATTTTTACTTTGAATTGCATTATTTTTAGACATGATTATGTCAAATATGGTCCTTTGTCACATAATAATATTATTATGCGATCTGGGTTTTCGGGCGGCGGGTTTTTTTCTCGGAACTGGTAGCTCGGGTATGCATCCAACTCTGATCGTGATGGAGGAGGGGATGCATTTGCTCGATTGAGGTCATCCCATGATGCTTATCAGGTAATTTAGTTGGTCGTTCAAAAAAAAATATTACGCGATGTGTAACGAGGCATTACAGAGACGTGAAGGAACTTAATAACATTTCTAATACTGTTTTTATGGGTATTATAGGGGTATGAAGAGGGATGAGTATTCTAGTATAACGCCAAATGAAAATAAAACAAACTGGAAAGTAATGATTGAAGAGGGATTAAGAGTGTTAACAATGACACGTTTTTTAGGGGTGTTATGATGTTGATGTGGTATAAAATGCGCCTTAGAGGGCAATAAGGTCTTAATCTTTACGAATGGTCTTACTATCTTTTAGTGATGCTTTTTATTAAACTCCACATCAAATTTAAAATGCAACCAACGGTTTGGTTTAAGTTAAAAAAACAATTGTATAAAACCAGACCATAACAATTAATAGTATATTTTATATTGGGATATTTGTACAATTTAAATTGTGGAGTTTTTTATTAATTTATAATTGTTATTGTTATTACATTATACCATATCATATTATAGCTTATTGTATCGTATCATATTATATCATATCATATTATAGCATATTGTATTGTATTGTATCATATTATGTTATATTGTATCATGTTATACCATATCAATCAATTACGTAGATAATCATGATGATTTGGTCATATTGCAACTTTGGTCCCAAGTTTAAAATTTTACAACATTAGCCAAGTATTTGTCAAAAGGTAACAAATGGTCCCGAAACTAAATGGACATTAATTTTTGTCGTAAAGTAGATGTAAAATAACCTAAATACTCCTTTTAACATAAAAAAATATAATTTTAAATACCCATGGAGGGATGGAGCATACCAATTTATACCCATGGAGGCATGGAGCACACCAATTTATATCTATTAATTAAATTTATATCTAAAGATACAAATATTTGTTTGTAGCCGTTAGTGTGAATCTTAAGATTATGTGTGAATATGGTTGATGACATGGAAAATATAGTCGATTCAAAGTTAAGTAACTTAAGGCATCAACATGACTAATAAAACGAGAGATCTTCATCCAAAGGGCTCATAAGTCAAACTATGGAGTTTGAATCGACAAGAATAAAGAAAGATATGCTTTGTTATAAGTAGTAACGACTCCATAAAAACTCGTGAAGTGGGGTTTAAGTCAAATATGGAACGCCTAAAAGCTAAAGCTAAGAAAAATAATAACGTGACGGACCAGAATTATATAAGAACAATTTTAGAATAATATTATTCACGTATAGCAAGATGAACAATATATCATCTTAGTATATATACATGTAGATATGAGTTTGGTCCACGTGTAACCGAATGGATTTAGGGGACGCCATTGAATTTTGTAATTACATAAAGAAATTGAAGTGTCTATATAATCTATATACTAGATTTTTTTTGGGTAAAAGGTGAATGACACCCCAGTAAATTTTATAACTTTACAGAAAATTACTAAGTATTAGGAAAATTAACTAATCTTAAGACATATCCACAAAATATTATGTAAGTTCCTGTTATGACTAGTTAAATTGGGCCCTATACAAAAAGGACTCCATTCAGCCCAATTTCAATACCTAAATAATACAATGACCTATACTAGGTAACTTCTTATCAGCCCAATACAAATCACATACACTATGGTAGATACAAAGCTTATACAAAATACAATCAATCATGTAATCCCAAGGTCTATTGTTCCAATGCCATCCCCACAACTAGAAGCTTTCACTCTTGCATTGTCTTTCTTGATAAGGAGAATCGGACTCATACGAAACAATCGGCCCGTTCGAATTTTGGTGTGGTTTCAATCGGGCCCAAAATGTAACACACTTGAACTTCCATACACAAACTCATTTGAAATCCAGCATTAGACCAAATAAACATAAGCCCAGTATTGAAGTCCTTCTTCCTTAATTTGCATGAAATGTAGGGAGCCCAATTATTTGTCATAAGGAAGGCCCAAACAGAACTGCTTTCTTTAGACTCATAATGGAGATCCAATTCCATCTTAAAAGCCACGGCCCAAACCACTCCTAACAGCCCCCCCCCCCCCCCCCCCCCCCCCCCCCCCGGAGTTGAGTTTACAAGATCTCACTCTCCGCACTCTTACCGACCCAGTTTGATCATATATCGATTCAAGAATCCAATATCCTGGCCCATGGTTACTTTGAATGACATTAGCCCAAGACCCAATAAGATAATCAAACCAAATCAAGCAATTATGTTGGTCAACGTTTTAAAAGCCGATTCAAACTAGCTGGTAGAACCAGTTAAACTGTTTCTGAGCCAAATCCAGTACGATATAAAAACCGGATTTTAAAACACTGATGTTGGTTACCTATTGCTGGCAACCTCGACCTCCAGACCATAGTTGTCAATAAGAGTTTGTACCACCACCACTCTTGTTTTGGCCAGTTGTAAATAGAAAAGGAGAGCATTTGCAACTAAAGTATTCACATGTTTCTAAATTCCCAAATTAACTAAAAATTTCCTATCTTGTTTTCCCTTAACTGAAATTAACTGAACCGAACCATTTATATTTTCATATATTTATATTTTTTATACATTCGGTTTATATATTTCATATTTTATACCTCCACTTTATGTATTTATATTTCCATTTCATGTATTTCTAAGAAAAAAGTTTGGTTTTAGCTATTAACCGGAATTAAAAGAACCGAACAAATAATTGTCAATCTAACCGAATAAACTGTACCGATCAACCGAAAAGCGATTGACTAATTATATAGACTAATCGATGAATATAGTTTTCGCTTTGATTGAGGATAAAAATCAAGCCGATCAAACCATACACACACTGGTAATATTTGTGTTTTTTCGTCACATTACGCGAGCACGTTTATAGTATTTTACTATCTTTTTCCTTTTTTTAGTGTATATAAGTTATAACATCAAACGACGTCGTATGACTGATATCACCATCCCCTAAACCCCCTTTCATATCCTTATCCCTTTCACTCTGTTCACCTTCAAACACTAAAACCCTCCATAGATGTTCTCCTCTCTCTCATCCCCGTTCTCTCTTTCTCTCTCTAAACCCCACCTCCACCCACCCCTCCGCCACCGCCTCCCACCCTTCTTCCACCGCCCCAACCTCACCATTTTCGCCATTAACCGCGATGGCAAACACTATCCAAACCCGGCTGACATTGACCCACCCGAAGCCCCAGAAGACACAGTCCACGGAGTCTCCAAATTCAAACAACTGGACCTCAGAATAGCCCGTGCACGCAAGGCCCAAGAGGCCCAGTATGAGAAAGATCAGTCCATTTTTCTTAAAGCTATTGAAGATGTTGAAGATGCTCCTGATGAGTCTGCTTCTGCAGCCAATGATGATTCTGAGGGTGATTTGTATTCTGAGATTGATGACTCTATTGCTTTGAAGAGGAAGGAGTTTGTTAAAAAAGGGTTGTTGAAGCCAAATCCAAAGAAAGATGAGGTAAAAGTTTGAATTTTTGTTGACCCACTTGAATTTGTTGACCCACTTGAATTTTGTTGTTAAGAGTGATTTTGAAGTTGTTGGTTGGTTAAAGATTGAATCTTTTTTGTTGACCCACTTGAAATTTGTTGTTAAAGAGTGGTTTTAAAGTTGTTGCTTGGTTAAAAATTGATTTTTTTTGTTGACCCGCTTGAAGTTTGTTGTTAAGAGTGATTTTGATCTTGCTGGTTGGTTAAAGATTGAATCTTTTTGTTGACCAACTTGAAGTTTGTTGTTAAGAGTGATTTTGAACTTGTTGGTTGGTTAAAGATTGAATTTTTTAACCCACTTGAAGTTTAAGTTAAAAGTGATTTTGAACTTGTTGGTTGATTAAAGATTGATTTTTTTGTTGACCCACTTGAAGTTTGTTGTTAAGAGTGATTTTGAACTTGTTGGTTGGTTAAAGATTGAATATTTTTTACTAACCCACTTGAAGTTTGTTGTTAAAAATGATTGAACTTGTTGGTTGATTAAAGATTGATTTTTTTGTTGACCCACTTGAAGTTTGTTGTTAAGAGTGATTTTGAACTTGTTGGTTGGTTAAAGATTGGATTTTTTTTAACCCACTTGAAGTTTTAAGTTAAAAGTGATTTGAACTTGTTGGTTGATTAAAGATTGATTTTTTGTTGACCCACTTGAAGTTTGTTGTTAAAAGCGATTTTGAACTTGTTGGTTGGTTAAAGATTGGATCTTTTTGTTGGGTGTGTTTCTAAGTTTAGGCAGTTCAGCATAAGTTTGAACTAGGCATAATTCTTGTCAATTGTTGGGGATTATCTTAATCCACTTGAAGATTGTTGTTAAAAGTGATTTTGAACTTGTTTCTTGATAAAAGATTGAATCTTTTTTTTTAGTTGTTTAACTAAGTTTATGTGTAGCTCAACATAAGTTTGAATCAGGGCATTAGGCACAATTCTTAATAACTGGACATTTTCTTGGCATTTTTGTGATTTTAAATTAGTTTGGACTTAGGATTATGGCATTTGAAAGTTTCTTGAATTCAAAAACATAAATCTTTGCATTCAATTTATCAAAGGAACCTTTAGTGTTTAATACTTTAATTGGTGTATCGTGTATTCTTATTATACTGAAAATATATCAATTTTAGGTAAAGTCAAAGGAGGAGATAAAAGATGAAGTAGTAGATGAACTACAATCTCACGAAGAAGACGACTTGGAGGAAATTGACGAACTCGAAGAACTAAAAGGAGCCGGTGAGGATTCAGAGGCAGAGAATTCAGACCTTGACATAGATGACGATTTGGGTCCCAGTAATTCATCATTTAAATCCGAATTTGAATCTGAATTTGATGCTTTTCCTAAAGGAAAGTTAGAATCGTAGAACCAAAATGTAAAATGACGTTAGCCGAGCTTTTAGACGAAAGTAAAGTCGTACCCGTTTCGGTTTTGGGTAATTTAGAGATTGAAATCACGGGAATTCAACACGATTCAAGATTAGTTGAACCTGGTGACTTGTTTGTATGTTGTGTCGGGAAAAAAACTGATGGACATTTGTTTTTAACCGAGGCTGATAAAAGAGGGGCCGTTGCAGTTGTAGCCAGTAAAGAAATAGACATCGAGGAAACTTTAGGGTGTAAAGCGTTAGTTTTAGTTGAAGACACGAGTTTGGTTTTAGCTACTCTAGCAGCTTCGTTCTATAAGCACCCGTCAAAAAACATAGCTGTCATCGGTATCACGGGAACATATGGAAAAACAAGCTCTGCGTATTTGATAAAAGGTATGTACGAAGTGATGGGATTAAGAACGGGGATGATAACTAATGTCGCTCATTATATTCACGGAGAAAACCAATTGGAAACGAAAAACACGATCCCGGATGCCGTTTCTCGCCAAAAGTTGATGGCAAAAATGGTCCATAATGGGACGGAAGCTCTTGTTATGGAAGCTTCTTCTCACGAGCTTGAATCGGGAAAATGCGATGAAGTTGATTTCGATATTGCGGTTTTCACGAACCTAAGCACCGACCATTTGGATACCCATGGGTCGGAAGAAGAGTACAAAAACGCTCAACTTAAGTTGTTTGGAAGAATGGTGGACCCCACGCGACACCGGAAAGTTGTGAACACTGATGACACAAACGCCCCTCTGTTTATTGCTCAAGGGAATCAAGACGTGCCAGTTGTCACATTTGCGTTGGAGGACAAGAAAGCCGATGTGCACCCGTTACAGTTTGATCTTTCTCTGTTTGAGACACAAGTTTTGGTGGATACACCGAAGGGTATTTTGGAGATTTCGTCTGGATTACTCGGGAGGCAAAACATTTACAACATTCTTGCAGCCGTGGCTGTCGGGATTGCGGTAGAGGCACCGTTGGAAGATATCGTTAGGGGGATTGAAGAGGTTGATGTGGTCCCCGGTAGATGCGAGTTGATAGACGAGGAACAAACGTACGGGGTAGTGGTTGATTACGCAAATACCCCTGATGGTTTATCAAGACTTCTTGATAACGTTCGGGAACTCAATCCAAAAAGGATCATCACAGGTATGTAATAGTGTAATGCAATATATATAACACAATGCACCATGTTTGACTAGTTATGAAATACCTAAAATACCCTTGACATTCGTTCTAGTTATTGGTTGTCCGGGTGAGACCGAGAGAGGCAAAAGACCCGTAATGACAAAGATCGCAACAGATAAGAGTGACGTCACTATGCTGACATCAGACAATCCTAGAAACGAGGATCCACGTAAGCATGTGCGAACCATACTTGTTCCTACAAACTCTGTATCGTAACTAAATAATGTTATGAATTACATGTGTACCAGTTGACATCTTGGACGATATGTTGGCGGGCATAGGGATGACCATGCAAGATTACCTGAAGCATCAAGCAGACGATTACCACCCGCCACTCGCAAATGGTCATAGACTGTTCCTTCATGATATTAGAAGGGTAGCTGTACGTTCTGCTGTTGCGATGGGCGAGGAGGGTGATATTGTTGTAAGTTAATTTGTAGTCTAGTAAAAAACGGTTGGCGAGCCCAGGCCCGACCCTATATGTTTTGCTAAGGGTGGAATTTTCTTTTGTTTTTAATTTTGGTGTAGGTGGTTACGGGGAAAGGCCATGAGACGTATGATACAGTTGGCGAAACAACAGAGTTTTTTCGACGATAGAGAAGAATGTCGGGAAGCTTTGCAGTATGTGGATGAGCTACATCAATCAGGAATCGACACAAGTGAATTTCCATGGAGGTAAGATTCATCATTCATATCACTTTAAATTTTAATGGCGTTAAGATTCATATTTCGGGTTCTTTGAACTTTGAATCCTCCATCTTGGTGCAGGTTGCCTGAGAGTTACTGAACAATGAGAGGGCTTATACGTCATTTAGTATGCGAAACAAAAGAAGTCGTTATTTTCGTTGTGAAAACAAGACGCCATTCATCATTGTTCTGGCGTGTCGAAGGTACAGTTTTGTAGGAACTAGACAACTTATGCTTGTATGGATTAGAGATTACCTTTAAGTGTGTAGTTTGAATAGTATCATGATTCATGAGAGTTGAAAAAGTTGACGAAGAACGAAATCAGGCTGATGAAAACGATTCGACACTTTGGGAAGATGAGAGAAGAGAATGCTACCCAAGCTTGTTTTCTTGTTTGGGATGATATGATCCTATGTGTCTAGAGGTGAACTGTGACAATTAGTTAATCCTGTTGTAATATTTTTAAAGGACTGGAAGTATTTTGTTACCATATATTGTTGTTTTTTGTATTTTTGTTGCTCATGACCCTTCTCTCTTATCTCTTCCATACCCATACCATCCTGGTATGTCACCAATACATTGTTGTCTTGTATTACAAAGGCAAAGAGGAATGGGAATGAAGTAACACAATTTACTAACAAAAGATAGATATGAGATGTCTCTTCTCTTTGTATAAAACATATACATAATATATGTAACATTGATATTAATATATTAGCTAATGCTTTTCATACTTATGTATACTTGAGTAAACATGGGTTCAAATGAGACCATTAAATATATTACAATATGGTGAATAACTTATATGTCGATAAATACGTGTATTCACTATTGAATACACTACTCGTGAAACTGTAGTGTACTTGCTAGTTTTTCTCTTGAACGACAAGGGAATTTTACAAGTGAACACTAGCAAGATGCTAGTGCAGAAGAATACAAACGACACGTGGTTCATAGTTGTACATAAATTTAGCTGGTAGGTCTCAACGACAAGTTTTTAATAATTACGGGAGGAATCCAGAGAAAATCATGGAGGAGATCAATGCAACTTCATTCGTTTGGGTTAAAAAATAAAGAAAAAAATGAACAATCTTGTATGAAACGAGCGGTGTATCTTTAGAATAAATAGTTTCGATGTATATATTTAAACCCACCACTTCTATATGTGACTAATTTTACTCCAAAAAATTACTTTGTGATACATAGCCTTGTAAATATTTAAGAACCCTAACATGTAAATGATGATGTATTGATGCATGTGAAAGAAAATTGATAAAATGATAAATATGGTCAAATTTGACCTAGAACAAAGTTTCGATTCCCACTCTCCTTGTTATTTTCTGCGGCATTCAGGTGAAGAGCGAATACGGGTGACGTCGGTTCGATTTGGATGAGAGGCAAGGTTTTACCGATTATTCCACTGTCGTGCCTTCGGGCGGGTGGATGTCGGGTTTCCTCGCATCTGGGAGAGCCAAAGGGCTGATGGCGGTCGAGTAGTCGACCTTGGCCAAGCGCCCGGTATCACGGTGATTGACAATCATTCTTTGCCGTTCAAAAAACAACAAAGTTTTGATTTTTGAATAATGAATAATAACCAACAAACTTTTTAATTAATGGTAGCATTTCAAACATTCTGTTGGAGTAATTTATGGAACAATTAATTTCTGTGAAACTCTAGGTACCAAAATATATTAAAAAAAACATATGTCATTGGGAATAATAATAATAATAATTTGTTGCATAGTGTAATTGTCTTCACTTCTTCAGGTTTTTTGTTACAAACACAATACAAAACTTGTTTCACTACAGTCACAAATGTCTTTTCATCAGATAGACTTGAAAAGATCATACTTTTGATTAAAAAATGCCAAAAATCTTCAATCTTTACATCTCATCTTCTGCTACCTGCAACTGTAGCCTTTACATACAGTGAAAAAGAAGGATCTTGTTAAAGATTCACCTAATCTTTCATGGGTTTTTCAAGATTCTGTTGGTTTATATTATTGATTATTATTATTTTCTTCAGTAACCCTAGTCCAGTGGCTGCTGGAGACATTGTGCATGATGACAAATTTGCCCCCAAGAAGCCTGGTTGTGAGAATGACTTTGTGTTGGTAAAACACTAGAATCCCTCTTTTAGTTTGATAAAATCTGTCCTTTTTTTTTTTTTTTCATGTTGCTTTGATTTGATACTTAAAGTGCATTATAGCTTCATGGTATATCATATTGATAGATTTAAAGTGTGATTAATGATTTAAAGTATGGTTTAACTTCATTGTGTACTGTAAGTAGATATTTGAAGTGACATTATAACTTAAAATATGCTTTATGCTTGGGGTGTAAATGATCCGGGCCGAGCTCGAGCTCGTCAAAGCTCGAGCTCGGCTCGTCATGTTTGTATGAAGCTTGAGCTCGAGTTCGGATCGATTTGAGATTACTTATTTGAGCTCGAGCTTGGCTCGCGAGTAAAACCAAAGCTCGAGCTCGGCGCAGCTCGAGCTATTTTGAGAACAATCTCAAACGAGCTAAAATCTCGGCTTGAGCTCACTTCGTTTTCGCTTAAACAAGCCAAAGTTCGGCTCGGCAATGTTATTAGTTGAATCATATGGGCCTAAGTTGAAACCGACTTGGGCTTTTTAGGATTGAGCTATAATAATCATTTATCATTATCATTATAATATATATAAAAAAAACTAAAATTTTGTTCGGGCTCGTTTAGGCTCACGAGCTTAAACGAGCTTTGTATTTCAGGCTCGAGCTTGGGCTCAGGCTTGTTAAGGCTCTGCACGTTCGAGCATTTAAGCGAGCCGATCCCGAGTAGCTCTCGAGCCTCTGGGCTTGTTTATACCCCTATCTATGCTTTCATTTTATGTTGATTTGAGGTGGTTTACTAAGTGGTGGCATAGACTTTGAAGTGTGAAACTAGAATTGGATCTCATTTTGGGCTCGTTTTGCTCGAATTTCGGTTAAAAGATGGAATTTAAGATAGAATTTAAAACATGAAAGTTGACCCACTTTCTGTTGCTTTGACTTTTGATCTTGATAGGTAAAGGTTCAAACTTGGGTTGATGGTGTGGAATGTGCTGAGTTTGTTGGTGTCGGTGCTAGATTCGGAACTACGATTGTATCCAAGGAGAAAAATGCTAACCAAACTCATCTTACTCAATCGGACCCTCGCGATTGTTGCAGTCCTCCGAGGAAAAAGGTCTATTTTAGTCAATTACTTTATACAGATTATACAGAAACTCACTGAGTGCATTCATCTAAAGTATATACTAACCTAGTTATCTTTGTTTTATGACAGCTTACTGGTGATGTCATCATGGTGACCCTGGGTCGTTGCAAATTCACAACAAAGGCGAATTTTGCACAAGCTGCTGGTGCTTCAGCAGTACTTATTATAAAGAACCAAAGAGGTAAATAATAAGTTACAGTATTCGAAGATGCAACATTGCTCTTTTTGTAAAGATTTAAGTTTAAACTACAAATTTTTAGGTGTTTTGAGTATTTTCTGTATTTCACAAGGAGTCCACATTTTTTATTTTTATCATGTGATTATTTAATCCAACATGTTTTTTTCCTTCGGTTTTGTAATCTTACAGAACTCTACAAGATGGTTTGTGAGCCTGACGAAACCGATCTAGATATACACATACCAACCGTTATGCTTCCTCAAGATGCTGGTGTGGAGTTAGAGAGAATGTTGTCGAATCGTTCATCAAGTAAGTCCTTTTTAGCGTTGGCAACTATGGGCAGGTCGGGTGACTGGTCAAAATAGGATTTTTAAATAATTAGTGTGTCAAATATTATTACACTATGTTTGTTTTTCTAAAGAGTAAAATGCCATTTTTGTCCCTGAGGTTTGGCCAGTTTTGCGACTTTCGTCCAAAGGTTTGTTTTTTCACATCTAGATCCAAAGGGTTTGAACTTTGAAATCTTGCCATTTTCATCCGGCTTGTTAACTCCATTCATTTTTCTCCGTTAAGTTAGGGGTATTTCCATTTTTTTGTTAACTTAAAGGGCAATTCAGTCTTTTTCACTTCATGTATAAGCATTTAAGTTAACAAAAAAGACGAAAATACCCCTAACTTAAAGACCGAATTGCCCAGACGAAAATACCCATGACTTAACGGAGAAAAATGGGTAAGAGTTAACGAGCCGAATAATATTAGACGTTATATTATATTTATTATAAAGAGGGTTCTGGATGTAATTGTAATATCTATATATACATTGTATTTACCCTAATCAAGACACACAATAATACGAATCCTTTACCAAATTTAATTAATGAAATGGCAAAATTTCAAACCTTTTGGATCAAGATGCGAAAAAAACAAACTTTTGGGTGAAAGTCGCAAAACTGACCAAACCCCAGGGACGAAAATGGCTTTTTACTCTTTTCTAAATGAAGCGATGTAATAGGTGAACTATGAACACACTTCAGTGACATTCCCATAAGAGACTAAACATAACGAATCGACCCGTTTTCGGTTGAAACCAACACCACTACTACCTTTTGTATTAATATTTGGTTTTCGACAGCATAGTTTTCATCATTATGCTATGTTTTTCTGAACGTTTTCAACCACACTCTAGTTTCTCTGCCGTTATACTCACCAAAAAGACCGGTTGTAGATATAGCCGAAGTATTTCTATGGCTGATGGCAATTGGCACCGTTTTATGTGCCTCTTATTGGTCTGCATGGAGTGCCAACGAAGCAGCTATAGAGCACGATAAATTGCTACAGGTCAAAATCTTATTCTTACGTTTTCGAACCTTTATTGTCATACCTGGCGCTGACATGGCGTGCATTGACGTATGAGGTGTCTAACTCTTGTAGGATTTTTCTGAGGACCTTTCAAACGCAAAAGTTGTTGGTACAAGCGGGATTGTGGAAGTCAACACAAAGTCAGCAATCTTGTTTGTTGTGGTTGCTTCTTGCTTCTTGATTCTCCTTTACAAGTTAATGTCTGAATGGTTCATTGAACTTTTAGTGGTCATTTTCTGCATAGGAGGTGTAGAGGTATGTGACCTCTGAATTGAGTGTTAATGTTAAGAGAATGTTCGAAAACTGAACAAAATAAAATATAGAGTAAAATGCTATTTTCGTCCCTGAGGTTTGGCCAGTTTTGCGACTTTCGTCCAAAGGTTTGTTTTTCCACATCTGGATCCAAAAGGTTTGAAATCTTGCCATTTTCATGGGGCTAGTCATCCATTTTTCTCCGTTAAGTCAGGGGTATTTTCGTCTTTTTTGTGAGCTTAAAGGGCAACTCGGTCTTTTGAATACTTGTACATTATGCTTAATGCTTGTACATAAAGTGAAAAAGGCCTAATTGCCCTTTAAGTTAACAAAAGCACGAAAATACCCCTGACTTAACGGAGAAAAACGGATGGAGTCAACGAGCCGGATGAAATGGCCAGATTTCAAACCTTTTGGATCCAGATGCGGAAAAACAAACCTTTGGACGAAAGTCGCAAAACTAGCCAAACCTCAGGGGTGAAAATGACATTTTACTCTTTGATTAAAGACCATTTTTTTATATGCAGGGATTGCAAACATGCATAGTTGCTTTGCTATCAAGGTGCAATATTTCTTCTCTTCACAATTTTCGTTTATCATACTACAAAGTTTATTTAATATTGAAAAAAATATCTACCTAAATTTTCAGGTGGTTCAAACACGCTGCACAATCTTACATTAAAGTACCGTTTTTCGGAGCTGTTTCATACCTTACTTTGGCGGTTTTGCCATTTTGCATAGCTTTTGCGGTTCTTTGGGCAGTGTATCGGGAATCCAAGTTTTCATGGATCCGCTCAAGATATACTCGTAAGTCAACTTTGCATACCAATATTATCATATATTTCATCAAGAAGTAAGAAAGGTTGCGTATCATATAGCTTTGTGAGCAGGATCACTTTAAAGTTTATTAAGTTTTACCGATGATTTTTGTTTTGTTAATTCCTGCAGGGAATTGCACTGATAATTACAGTACTTCAGATTGTACATGTACCTAATCTAAAGGTAATTTTGTTGAAGTAGAAGGGTATCTTAGACATTTCACATTTGTCAACTCACATTTAAGCAATGATGTTTCGAAATAGTTATATTCATGCTTTGTGGCTCAGGTTGGGACCGTTCTGCTCGGTTGTGCTTTCCTGTACGACATTTTTTGGGTTTTTGTTTCTAAAAAATTGTTCCACGAAAGGGTGATGATTGTGGTAAGTCAACCTTCTTCCTACTCGATCATTAGTTGACTGCTTACAATGCTAAAATAATAACTTTCGGATAATTGTTTGTTTGTAGGTGGCTCGCGGTGACAAAAGTGGGGAGGATGGTATTCCGATGCTGCTCAAGATACCGCGCATGTTTGACCCGTGGGGCGGTTTTAGCATTATCGGCTTTGGTGACATTCTTTTACCTGGTTTGTTAATCACATTTTCCCTCAGGTTTGTTTCGCATCATTATCTTTTTTATTTCATCTTACTTATGTGAAATTATGTCGATTTCTGTTATATTAAATCACTAACGGGTCAACTGGTGATATTAAATATATTCATAAAAAAAATGGGCCAAACAGGTCAAAGACGTTGAAGTAAGCCAAACCATACTCAGGTTATTCAAAGAAATTCAATTATTATATTAGTAATCTTATTTAATATGTTAGTTTCTAAGAAATCAGGAAAAAGGCAAAAAAAAGTTTGTGGGTCAATGCAACATAACTTGACCCGTTATGACTTGCTTTAAAGATTTATCTGTTTCGACCTGAACCCATTTTGACCCGTTATCTTATCAGCCCGTTTCTTCAGCTCTAAAATATGTAAATCGAGGCTTTACTTAATGCTTAGTTTGTTTTTAACTAAAAACTCGGTGCAGGTATGATTGGTTGGCGAAAAGCACATTCGAGCGGAGTATTTCTTGTGGGCCATGTTCGCTTACGGGTTAGGTAACAAACATCTATAACAAAACTTCTTTTTTTTACTAAACTTTCGTATCGACTCCTTATAGACCATGTTTGTGAAAACGTTGATCGGGTTAGATATCTATAAATGTTTTAACGAGAATCCTATGTTATACGACAGGTCTCCTTGTCACTTACATAGCTTTAAATCTGATGGATGGTCATGGTCAACCGGCATTGCTATACATCGTTCCCTTTACGTTAGGTAAGTTCGAGTTTAACTTAACTTGATTTTTGAATAATGCTCAACTTACAAGATTTAAGACTATTGTTGCATAATGGGTCGGACCGAAATGATGCAGGAACCTTTTTGTCACTGGGAAAGAAGCGAGGGGATCTCGGACTTCTATGGTCGAGTGGTCAGCCCAAAAGGGAATGTCCGCATGTTCAGCTTGGGCAAACTCATACACCAGATGGATAAAAACGACTTATTATCGTTTAGAAGTGTTAACGGTTCATCTATGTTTGTTAGGTCTGACTTTACACGGCTTGTGATTAATTAACAAATAAGAGCAAATAATTTTGTATTTGTAAAGTAAAATAGAATAATCACATGCAAGGAATTATCATCAACATCTGTTTTTCATTGAATCAAAATGATTAAAAATTCTACATAAATATTGTAAAAAAGGAGCCCATGGTGAAGATCATGGCTTGCTAATTAGGTTGATAATGTAGCAAAAAGTGAATTGTTCAACAATAAAAAATCAAACATGATGAAAAAAATTATATGCGGTTCACATTTAAAATTGATCAGGGTACTTGAATTCTTTGACACGAATAATAATATATATTATATAAACCAAGTTCGAGTTGTACATTTCAATCAATCAATTCACCAACCTGACAGAATTAACACACCTCTACTCCCTAGTTGTGGTGATAAACCATATTTATGATGACTTTGAATTTTATTACCATCTAATTTTATAATTCATTTTAATACGTACATTATATTAACTAGTTTAATACTCGTCTGATGGACGGGTTACTTTAAAAGTAGACATATACTTTGTCCATTGATGATTAACATCCACAACAAAGATAACAACATTTTATAATTTATTTTCTATATATTTCATACTATAGATAGAAGATCTTACAAAATAATTTGTATTTATGTACCAGTAATGAGTGGCGGATCTAGAAAATCGGTATAGGGGTAACGTTTAAGAAAAGGCTAACGAAATTAAAAAAACGTCAAATTTTTCCAAAATTTATACTAACGTCGGAGCGTCAAGGGCAACGGAGGTTGTAACACTATGGGTTCGCCCCTGCCAATAATATTCTTTTGAGACCCCTTGTCGTGCATAAGAATATTAATGGGAGGTACCATTAGGCATAACAACAGTCGTTTTATAGTCTCGCTAGTAGATAAAGCAATTTTGTGTCTTCGTTTATAAGAATCTTTAACTTGTGACAAATTAATTTTTAGTTTTATCACTAAGGGGATAGTCTAATACTCGACTGAAAATAATAATTTACTTTAGAGAAAATAAACAAAAGACTATAAGTTACACAACCCTCCCTTACATTCTCAAGAACACCTCCTAATCCGTTTCTTCTCCATGTGATTGGTGTAATATCACAATTTATATTCGTGACATGGGATGTAAATGAGACGAGCCAAGTTCGAGCCAGCCTATTCTTTAGTTCACCTAGTTTAAGTTAAAGGAGCTCGAGTTTGTTTGGTAAAGAGTTTCTAAAACTTGATATCGGCTCCTTTATATAAATATATATTAACCAAAAATATATAAGTAATAGGCTCACGAGCATACTCAATCTTGATATGTGAAGTTCAGGCTCGTTTACACTCCCTAGTCGCAAAGCAGTAGAAACCAAGTGACTACTAAACTCAACGATGCAGACTAGTAGACCCATATAGATAGATCTCGGATATTGCGAGTTCAACAACCAGAAAGGGAATTGGGTGACGAGTCGTAGGAGTTACGTTTGGGACTATGGCATTCCTTTTAGAGATCATAATGGCCAATGTTTTTTAGTCGCGGGTAATTAAAGGTTCAAATTTCTTTTGCATTAATACATGATTTCTTCGATTTTCATTTTTGGATTCTTGGCATTTTATCATTCATAATCTCACAAAATCTATTATTGTTTGTATATTTAGTTACTAATCTCATACGATCATCATCATTTAAATAATAAAAATTGCAAGTTTTGTAAAGAACTTTATGAAGCTATTAAAGACAAGAAATACCATAGGCCAAAATGATTTAATTACCACAAAACAAAATCCACTTCAAACTTCAAAGATACAATTATTACGAGGAAAGGGTCTATTTTGCCACTTCCTTAAGTTTTTATTTCAAGTGTATATTTTTTAGAGTTAATTACTGTTTTCGTCCCTGTGGTTTGTTAAAAATCACTATTTCAGTCAATTAGTTTAAAAATTGCGATTTCAGTCCCTGTGGTTTCACTTTCGTAACCATTTCAGTCCACTTCGCAATCATTTCAGTCCCTGTACTTACATAATAAATGGATTGAAGTGGTTATGAAAGTGAAACCACAGGGAGTGAAATGGTTACGAAAGTGAAACCACAGGGACTGAAATCGCAATTTTTAAACAATGGACTGAAATAGTGATTTTTGACAAACCACAGACGAAAACAGTAATTAACTCTTTTTTTTAACAGCCAACAAAAAGGCTTTATTAATCATCAAAAGATTAGGACTAACAACTCGTTAGCACCCAGTACATCATACAAACGCAAGAAATTTTTACATCTGATCAAAACGTCACAAGCTCAAAATTACTCCATTCCTTCCATGAGATAGAATGCATCTTGGACCTGTTGATGACCCAAAGAAAACTTAGCCTCTTTTATCTCCTCCTTTATGCCGCCCATTGTCATTTGTCTCGGGTTAAAAACCATCTTGTTACCGCACCTCCACATACACCATATCGTCGCTTGGATTACCGAATAAACAACTTTTTTTCCACTTGTGAGAGCCGCGAACATAATTGCATAACCCTAACAAATCCTTTATGTCAAAAGCATAGAAACCTGATATCCTACACCGATTTGCTATGAAATCCCAAACCATCTGAGACCAAGAGCATGTTAGAAATAGGTGCTGAGCAGTTTGATCTATGGAGATTGGTACGAGTCAGACTCCCCTTCTAACCAACGCCACCTTGGTCGGTACCCGATTCAGTACCAATCTCCATGATAAAAGATACTTTTACTGGAGTCCAGTTGTTTCATACGAAGCCAGGATCAAGGTCCGTAAATCTTGCTCGGTACAGCTTGTTTCTGAGACTTTTAACCACCGGAAGGGTCCAAATTCCAGTTTCAACGGTCCGACTCCAGCCCTATATTGACTAACATCAACGCTGAAATCAGTTCATCCAGCTCTAACAATTCCTCTTGAGACAGTCGGTTCCCTGCTCCACTGAAACCTTATAGCCGTCACACCCTGCCACTCCTTTAAACGCAAATCTAGTAGGCTCTACAGGCTTCCTTCCTGAAGTTGACTCCAGCATAAACTGCTTCTGACCCGAGTTCTTCTTCAATCCGCAAGAGCTGAACACAAATTAATTAAGTCAAAGTCAAGTCAACGATTCATATCCAACGGTTGACCAGTTTTAATGAAAATTCTGGGCCAACATAACTACGGTTTTAGAAAAGGGAAAAACAAAATGGTGGGGTTGTTTGGGTAAAGTTGTAAAATTTTGAAGGTTTATACTGATTTTCTCTCTTTCAAATTTATTAGGCTTGTATTAAAACTTTTAAAATGATAAAGTCATTAATGACAATAATACATAAACACAACTACAAATTACAAATATGAAAATATACATAAACCGTAAAGGTTAAACGGCCGGCTACAAGTTTCAAACCGGACCGAATTGTTACACAGGTAAACTGCGAAACTGAACCATTTGGATCTCAAACAGTCAAAACTATATGATAGGGTTTTCTCCAAAAATCACCAAAAAAAATTGGCCCTGTGCGAGATAAAAAATTTGGGCCCTATTCGTAAATCTCCATACATTCGGCAAATTGGGCCACAAAATCAGAAATCCAAAATTATGAAAAGACCCAAAAACGTTTTTGCTTCATAAATCAAGGCCCTATAAGATTTAAAAAAAAAAAACATACAAATATTTTTTAGATATATACAAATTTAACATTTTTTCGGGCCCTATTTTGATTTGGGGCCAGAGCGGTCGCCCCGGGCCCTGTCGTACGAGTTCTTCGGTTTAGATTGAGAAAAACCAACCTGATTGTACTTGGCAAGACGTTCTGACCTGCATGGCGCTCCAGTCTTGATTTGGCTCTGATAAATAAATTATTTTATATAATTCTTATCAGTTTATTATTTGTTATATTTTCGATATATTTTTGTAGACACAAATAATCATTACCGTTGCTAAACCAACAGAGAGATCAACAATGAAGGGATCCTATGTTTCCCACTGTGACACCATTGTAATATTATTAATTTATAAAAAATTGATGCTAGAAAAAAAAACTGAAAACGCATATTGTATATATTTGTTATATACCTGCGATGACCAGCTATAACACCCCAACCAGCATGCTTTGACATTTTCACAGCTTCAATGCTCTCAGTAACAGATCCAATTTGGTTAACCTATGATTACAAAACAATATAAGAACAACCAAATATATATTTGGCAGACTCGAATTTCTGGTACATGATTAAGCAGATGCGTAATGAGCGGGTTCGGGTAATCGCTCATGCAAAAACAATGAAACAAACATGCATCACCTTTGAGTAATAGGGTACTCGCTCACAAACGATTTATAGAGATCTTTGAGCTGCACTCCGGTTATTTTTTTAGACCCATTGTTATTCTACGTAAAGGGATCAATGAAACAAACATGCATCAGAGTACGGTAATGGAGAAATATCCATTATTATTATTAAATATAAAAAATAATAAATAGAACGGGAAACACACCTCTTCCTTGAAGTTTAAATCACGGGTCTTGTCTTTTCCGTAGAATTCAGATGCAACAACATCCATTCCAATGACAACCTACAAAAATGTAACGTTCATGATATGATGGGTACCGCACCTGCAGCACCAAGTAGACTCCATTGGGACGCCTTTAGTGGTAAGGGCCTCCTTAGAAGGGAATGTTGCATGCTCTTTAAATGAACTATACCCAATAACAAATAAAAAAAAGAAAAGATAATATAATATAAAATTCAAAAGTATACATTTGCATACCAAACTTACAGTTGTAGAGAGAACATGACCTCCTTTTGTTTCTCCAATGCATGAAAGCATACAACCTATTTGTTTAAGGCATCCAACTTCACCTATTCAGACGTCAAACCCTAAAAGAACATATGCGAGTAATCGACTGGGCTGTAGGAGATTCGACAAGTGATATATAGGAAGGGGATAACCATCCAATTTTGTAACCGTGATAAACTGCAGATACAGGCACGACGTGGGGAAGCAGAGAAATATGAGGATAAAGGACAATGGGGAAAGTGGGTCTGGGATCATGGTGGAGTTGAGAAAAACCACAAGAAACTGCCCTGAACTGCTATTATAGCAGTTATTTTCATGAGTTTAAGTAATTAGTTAGACTTAATACGCTTAATATATATATATATATAATGAGTGTAAATTTATTACGTAAAAATAAACTTCCTAAAATTGTAAATAGTATTTTAAAATACTTATGACTAAATCATTTTATTAGGATAATTCAACCGTCCGATCCGATAGTTTTTTAAAACAATAGTTTTATAGATAAAATATAAATGAGTCTTAACACACAAAATACACTTAAGGTAAAAAAGCGAAGAAGGAATATTTTTCCTACTACTTAAGAATAATGTTTAATTGTAAAATGTAAAAAAAAATTATGATTTTACAGTAGTAGAGTAATTATTGTAGGATAATTATAATTACTCCACTGGTGTAAAATCACGATTTTTTAATTCTTGGATAAATATGTGGATAAGTATGTGCTCAATAAGTAAGGAAAAAATTCAAAAAGGAAAAAGTTATCTTCTTCACTTCTTACGTTAACTATATTTTGTATATCAAAACTCATTTATATAATAACTTAACCTTTCAGTTCCGATACAATTTCGTGACTTCTAAAACAAATACTAGTGTTTCTAAACCATTAGATTAGATTTAACATTAATTTTTAAAGCATATCCGATTAGATTATATTTTACGACTCGATATATTATAAAAAGAATAGCTTCAACCAATTTATTTTGTAAAAAGACTTGAAAAAATGCACTTTAAAATACTTGGAAACTCTTGGTGGTAGATGAATGCCACGTTGATGAAGGCTTGTCGGCGTGGACGGTTGGAATGATGTATTTGGATGTACAACTTTTATTTTAAAATTAATAAAAATATACAAAATTTCCGATTTGGACGAACCCAGAAATTACTTTACGTGGGTGTAAACGAGCGGTTTTATCAAAATTTCAAGAGATACAATCAGAATTTTAGCCTATAAAATACATGAAAAATATTATTTTAAGAGGCGTGCCTACCAATCCAAGCTCTAACTTAAGTCCGTCCCTGAATGACTCATTAGCTACATGTAATCACGTGTTTGACCTGAAACCAACTCAAAGTCATGGTATGTGTTAGGGGGCGTGGAAGAGACTGTGGTTGGGGCGCCACCATCGGACACCGCCACCCCTGGGCGTGATCAGGGTTGTTGGCCACGGGCTTTAGGCTAACTGCGTGTGAAAGAGGAAATTCATACCCAAATGCAACATTATTATAGATAAAAATCTTGAAAGTATAGTTATTTGGGAAATCATATTTCAATCTGCTTTTTTTGTGTGTTGGGGGGGACAGGGCGTTCACCAACCAACCCTAACCACCAACTAATCATATTATGACACCTCATCTTCATCGGTTGAACCTTCACGTGATCAAATTAGCTGTGACAGTATTCTAGCAAATCATCACGCTTCCCAAATCACATTCACTTTATCTTTCCCCTCCTGCGGTCACATCCTCCCCCATCTAGCGTTGGTTCATGAACCACCTCAACCCCGCCATCTAGCTAGATCAAACAGGTTGACACACTGTTCTAGTCAACCATCTAGGGAATGCCTCGACCCTCCTAATTATCTAACTTCTTAAATATTTAAATTCAAGGGGAATATCCTTCACAAACATATCCATTTTTAAGATAAATGTATTTTTTTCTATTTAAATTTGTTTTATTTTGTCAAAATAAAATGTTTTCTTGTTGGGTTTTATAAAAGACAACCTAAACATAAGGATGACCGAGCAGAAAAGGGTGCATGTGAGGAGGTAGGGGCCAACACCAGAAGAGCATCCCTTAAGAGTATGAGTTGTCTTGCATTATAAGGTCACTCCAAATTTTAATGATTAAAAATTACGGTCTTTGATCAATTTGTTCAATGGATATATATTTTAATTTTAACTAGTAAATAGATTCGCGCACGTTGCAGCGCGGGGATATTGCATACATCAAACCTATTATTGCAAGTGTTATGTGACCTGCGGCCAATGTGCAACAATCAAAAGACGCTTACAATAGCTTTAAAAATAGAAAACATACAAAGCGCAGAGTAACTCGAATTTATACCGTAAAATAAAAATGTATTATATTTAACGATGCTCTGTTTGATATGTAAGGACAACGTATTATACTTGCACTGACTCGTTTCTTGAGAAAATCTTCCATGTACACGTATATCAACTCGAATTTATACCGACACGTAAATAAAAATCCGCACGTAAGAAGTTATTTTTTCAAGTAAAAGAACAAAAAGGGCAAAGTCAAAACTTTTGAAAGTCAAGGGACTAAAATTGCCATATGATGAAACTTGGTGTAAGAAACACTAAAGAAAGAGCAAAGAATTAAAAATGCAATACAGAAGTTAAAAATGACTTTTCGCAAAGTTAGGGGTGGATAAATTATTTTGTGTTGAGCAAGGGTTAAAAGTTTCATTTTATAATATTTGGGGTGATCTTTGTCTTTTTTTAGAAAGGCGGAGGGTCGGTGGCGTAAAACTTTCTCTTTTAAGATAGAAATATATCAATTATGAGACACTAATATCAACTAATAAACACCCATAACTTCATTGTTTATTAACATTTCTACGGCTAAAGAGGCACTCCATACACATATATTCACCTCATGGTTACGGTGGAGGTATAAAACCATGTCAAATAATATCAATGTCACATCACCGTGAGCGATCACTATCCCTAAATTTGCAACGTGTTAGTTCGAATAAATTAGACTGAAACGTAAAACATAGAAAATTAATAAGTAAGTCGATCTGGGACCCGCACATTATGGCAAACCTGTCAAATGGGAAAAAAATAAACGACGTAAAAACAATGAACCATACAAGCACGTTGCATCGTGTTAACTCGCACAATTTAGAACGAAGCAAAACAAAATTTTGCGAAATATGAAAAGTATAAGCGAACAAAGTTGAAAGTAAAAAAATTGTAGTGTTAAATTGCAAAAAATGAAAAGTTTTGAATTAAAAGTAAAAATTCAAATAGTTTTGGGTAAAAAGTAATTATCAAATATTTTTGGGTTAAAAGTAAAAAAATATTTTTTAAAGAAAATCTCCTCAAATATTTAATACAACACTTATATACACAAATAAATTGCTAATTTATAGTATTTAAATTTCAATAAATTAAATTTTAGCACTCATGCAGCAACCGCATTTTCTTTTAATTTTTTTTCTTTCATAAGTGACGTCTCTCTTTATTTTTTTCTATAATTTGTGATGATAGATTGAGTAAAGTGGGCCCTCTATACCAAATATGCAACAATTAAATTACAAATCATAGTCTTGGTCCCAAACTGGCAGTTAACTGCATCACTGTAATGAGTAGTCGTTGAAATGAATAATGCCCTAATGAATAATGCCATATCTTTGGTCGTTGTCCGTCACATGTCGTCTTAGTCAGCAAAGGAGCGTTTTTCTAAAATGAGTGTAGTGAGGATGTGGGTATTATGTTAATAGGGGTGTAAAAAATTAAATAAATAAAAAAAAACTATGAAAATAATTGATTGGACAAAGAATAGGAAGATAAGGGGTGATTGGACAAATAAATGGGGCAAGGGCGTGGAAAATCCAACGCCAAACACAAATTTTTCAAAAATAAAACCCATGGGGGCCGAAGTGGGGCTTGTTTTATGCGTTTTTGGGGTAAAAAAAGCCTCAATTTTATCGACTACGCATGGTCTTAGTGGAAAAACTCCAATTTAAAAGTAATTCCAAATGAAATAGTTGGAAGATAATTTTTTCCATTTTTAAACTTCAAACAATCTTCATCAATTATATGGTGATATTATATGACATAGTATTCTATTTTAACTAAAAAATAGTAAAGTTCACAAATGGTCTCTGTTGATTACCTAAATTTTGAATTTGGTCCTCAACTTTTAAAAAAATACATAAATAGTCCATATAATTTGCACTTTGTAACGCATTTAGTCTCTAACTTTGTCAAAAGTCACATGGATGACTCATGTGGTTTGCACTTTGTAACGAATTTAGTCCTTAACTTAGACCTGTTGAATCCTTTAAATTTGTTAGCTGATGACTAAATGAATTACAAAGTGCAAACCACATAGATCATCCGTATACTTTTAAAAAGTTAGAGATTAAATCCAAAATTTTAGAAAATCAAAGAGACTATTCGTATACTTTAGTCTAAAATAATTAATATCATTTTAATTTTCGAAGAAAAAGGAAGAAAAATTCAAACCTCTTTTAAGGGTATGACATGCACAATGTTATTAAAGTGTGACTGGACAAGCGGTTGAACAAGTTAAAGAAAAAACATATAAATTTAGTGGATCAGCGGTTGTAACCTCAAAACGATGTATGGGTTAAATTATCATTTTATATCTTTTAAGTGGAATAGGTATGAGATAAATTAAAGAGTTAATTACGTTTTTCGTTCATGTGGTTTGTCAAAAATCACTATTTCAGTCAATTAGGTTAAAAATTGTCATTTCAGTCCATATGGTTTCACTTTCGTAACTATTTAATTCCACCTTCATAAACATAAACTCCATCCAAGTATTCTGTTAGTTTTATATGAAATGACCATAATGCCCATGTTATTAAAACTAAAACATAAATAAATAGAGGGCTAAATTGTCAAACCAAGAAGTTGAGGGGGCTAAATTGTTAACATGTTTAATCACCATACTTAATCCCCCTCTCTCTTTGTAAAACCACCCCACTGCCACCACCAGACAATACAACCCCCACCATTTAGATCTAAACAAAATAATGAGAACAAAACCTTACAATCACCAAGATTAACAAGCCTATCAACTTCGTCGGTAGTGAGATTTGAACTGGAAAGGATTTCTCCATTTTTATAACCTTTACTTCCTTCTCCTTCGGCACTGAGATTTGAACCGACGGCGGTCAAATAGAGGTTTCGTTTTTCAAATCGGTTGACTCAGTCAGTCGACTCGGACAATCCATGTCGCAACCCCGACCCCTACCCCGGGAGCGGGAGCCGCGAAGACCGCAGAAAGGTGGTACCGGTATTTAGTAAATTGGCAGCGGAATTAAAACATCAAGATCGTAGTTAGGAAATATTATTAGAGTTTCAAAACACCAGACTTCTGTGTTACACAAATGGGATAAATCCCAAGTTTCAGTTATAATACATTATAGGGATAAACCGTAATTTATAAAAAAAACATAAACTCCTTTTTATTTAGGTAACTTTTATAGCCACTTTTCTAAGCCTTCAGTTCTCTCCAGCTGGCTTCTAATAGCTTCACACTAAGTTACCTGAAACGTGTTTTAAAAACATTTTATCAGCAAGAAATACTGGCGAGTACATCCCAGTTTAATCAAAACAAGTTTTTATACTTTACAGGATTGAGAGCATCCGCTTTTACAATGTTTATATCTATACAATTACTCATTCAGTTCTATCAACACCTGACTTGTGGGTCATATTATTTTGGGTCCTGTCACCCAACAGTAACAGTTCCTGTCACACTCCTGTGACTGTGGACTAGTAATGTATACAAAACCCCAACATACCGGTAGTAATTGTAGAATACATACACTCAATCACTGTTAAGCATAATTAAAACATTTGAGGTTTTGGTAAAACAGTTTGACTCACAACATACTCACAAACGGTGAGAAAAAGAGAATGTACTCACATTGAAAACTTAGGTATTCCTACGGCCTTTCTGGTGATAATCCTGATTACTTCCTGGAATTTTATTAAAATATACAACGCACATGTGTTAGTAAATTAACCCAAGTCACTTTAGCCATACAACACGAGACAAAACCCCAAAGAATCTTAGTCAGGCAGGGCCTTGACATGCGTCGGTGGGTCCTAAATAAATCGGGTAGGATAACCATACATCACGAGGTAGAAACCCAACGAATCTTAGTCAGGCAGGGCCTTGACATACGTTGGTGTGTCCTAAATCGGGTAGGGTAACGAATTAGTGATCGGGGTTAAAATACTTACAACGGGCAGCGTTTCGCAGGTTTAGGGGTTTAGGGGGTGTTGCGCAGAGAAACAAAGATTCAGAGAGTATACGATCGATTCAGAGGATCGAAAGTGAGCGACGATTTCAGTCCCAGGCCGCTCCTTTTATACTCGAAATTGACACCTCTCGCGCGTCGCGGGAGAACTTAGGGAGTCCCTCACGTGGAGCAGGGGAAGCCTATATGGCCTAGATAGGCTACGTTGCATGTATAGCTTAGCCAGACGTCGCGAAACGGAGACACGTCATCTGGCACTCTCCCACGCGTCGCGGGAGATGCCAGTGTTTCTGGATTGTGGCGCCTGAAACGCCCTGGTGGAATTTTTTCGTTTTTCGTGTCGGGTCTCGTGGTGCGTGTCTGGTTCGTCGTTTACGGTCCATTTTAGTGGGTGTAAGGGCATAAACTAGTGTAGGTTTGCGTCTGTCTTGGGCTTTTGGATGTGGGTTGGATCGATGTTGTGTATAGGCGTGATAGGTGGTCTGGTAGTCAATTGGGTTCGGGTTTTGTTCATTGTATTAGGGCTTCCTATGTTGATATAAATAGGAGGTTCCTTAGATGTTTTGGTTGTTGATTCTCTATCATTGTAATCGCACAAGAGTACCAGATGGTTCTAAACCGTGTGCTTAGTTTCATTGAATCAATACAATTTGTCTTTCAATCTTCTACATCTTGCTTGTAATTCCGCTACTTGTTTGGTGTTTGATATCTGATTGTATAGTTTTGGGGCTTACAGTTGGTATCAGAGCCTCACTAGTCTTACAAAGGCTCGGTTTTGATATCAAATATTCAAGATTTTAATTTTTCGTTCATCGTGTTTTTCGCGGTATTCAAAGTGTTCATCGGTTTTGTTTAAAAATTTATTACAATTTGCTTCCTGATTTGTTTGAAATTGTGTTAAAAAAGGGATTGGCTCAATTTTAAAAGTTTGAAAAATCTTTATTTTTGAAAAGTGTTTTTTAATTTTTAAAAGATTTGAAAATCTTTATTTTTGAAAAGTATTTTGAAAAATCCCATCTTTTTCGAAAAGTTTGGTTTACAATTTTAAGAACACGTACACTTGAAGAAGTTCAACTCATTTTCATCATCGTACACTCCCAACGTCGCACACTATACATATTCGCACACTTCATCTTCTCCGTCCGACACTCCACCTCGCCCACAACCTCAACCGCACACTCTCAGCCGCACACCATCCCGGACATCCGCAACCGCACACCTTACACTTCATCGCACACTTCAGATCACCATCATCATCGTCTCTCCTTATCACCACTCCGACCACCCTTCGCCGTTTTCCGATCTTCATCACCTCCGCTCACACCATCATCCATCTCTTCCATCGCACACTCCACCATTACTGCACATCTTACACTTCAACCGCACACCGACTTCGCACACCTTCCACAATCTCGCACACTCTTCAATGCCGTCGTGTTCCGATCACCTTCACCTTTCCAACGTACACCACTCCAACGACCACCTCGCACACCTCACAATCACACACTCCACAACCGCACACTCTCACACCACCACACACTCAACCGCACACCGCTCATCGCACACTCACCACATCGCACATTCGACAACCGCACACCACATCCATCCACCATCACCGTCAACCACGTTTGACACATCGTACCACCATCATACCATCCACACCATCTCGTTCAACCTGCATCGTTCACCACCCATCAACGACCATAATCATCGATCATCGGTCGTCATCACAGTTCTTTAACAACCATCCTTCCGCCGGCCGTCATAACATAACCAGTCACCACTTCATCTTCTCCGACAAGCCTGTTCTCCGCCGATCATCGCACATCACCAGCGTCATCAACTCCGACAACTGCATTGTATTCCATCGACATCATCATCGTTCTTACAGTTGGGTTCTTTTGATATTGGTGCCTGATTATTAGGGTATGTTAGATATTTTAGTGTAATCGGGGATTATCTTGGTGATCAAGGGAATTATAATATACATCGAACAAGTTAGGAGGTGTGGGAGTGCACGCTTGTTCGAGTTGTTATAATTCCAAGTATTCGGACGGAGCCCCGAAGGGGGTTCCAAGGGGGCAGCGCCCCCGGGAGCAGGGTCCAAGGGGCAGAGCCCCTGGCTGGGATCGAATTTTTTCTAAAATTTTTATTTCTATTAAATTGCTCTATTGAAAATGCTTTAGAAAAATAATTTTTCTAAAAAACATCACATTTTTTTAGATAAAAACAAAGGCAGTTATGGGCAATCTTAAATTTTGAAATCAATAACTGCCAAGAGGCAGTTACCAGCCTTCATCCCCAAAATTCGAAATCAGAGTTTTTGGTCACTTTTCTGGTTCATACGAATTCACCAACACACATAAAATTTGTTCGATTTCTCAATCAGAGTTGTATCCGATTGAATTATTCGGTAGAACCACCGAAATAATTTGATCTGAGAGTGATTACACGCCTCTCTGATCGTCCGGTTATTACAAATTCCCCAACAAAGATCAAATTAATTTCTGTGAAGATGGCAAGCGGATCGATGAAGGATATGACAAGCAAGTTCGACAAACTGGAGAAGTTCGAAGGGCAGGACTTCCGAAGATGGCAGAAGAAGATGCACTTTCTTCTCACAACCCTGAAAGTGGCGTATGTGTAACACCCCGAAAACATAAATTTTATATTATAATTAAATATCAGATATGGTTAAGACAGAATAGCTAGGGATAAATAACCTAGTTAATCATAAGTATTGAAATAATAAGAAAAACTTAGTTAAAATGCTCTTTATGAAAAGCATGAACAAGTGAGGGGACTAAACTTGACAAAATTGAAAATGGTTTTATTTAATTAAAACAAAACACCAAAACACACACTTCAGTGTGTGTTATGGTCAAGATTTCCCACAGGAGCCAAGGAGTTCTTGAGCTCAAACCCTAATCAACATTATTTCATCAAATTAAAAGGGCAAAATCAAGTCCAAATTGAAATCTAAGCTCAAACTAGTGATCACCTCCATGAAGGGATCATAAGGTATGTCAAATTTCGTTATTTGGTTCCATCTTGAATTCTTGGTGAACATATGAAATCGAAATTTGAGCCTGCATGATTGATGCTTGGATGAGATTGGAATGAAATCATGTCTAGGAGTAAACCCTAATCAATGATTTGTTGAATTAGTGTTCATAAATATGAGATTCATAATCACTCACTTAGGTGTTAAATAGGTTTTGTAGAATAAAGAAGAACACTAGAATTTTGGTTCTGAATTAGGTGTTATGTGAACTCCACGAAGTAAGTCTAGAATGTCGATGTAAGAATAGACATATGAACTTGTGAAAGATGTTTAATTTTGGCTAAATAACTAGTTATGAAACTTGATTGTTGATTCGCAAAATTATGCCCTTTAAGTGTTTGTTGAAATGCCTAAAAGAAAGCTAAATGTTGAGACTTTGAACAAAAACACATATTTAAATGTTAGGGCGAATTATGCGTAATACGATATGATTAGAGTTCTAAACGAGTCGTTGATCGAACTCTATAGGCAAGGGAACCGAGTCTTCTAGCGGACAATCCGGAGCGGACACGCGCTCGAAGGGAAAGCTCTAAAGGTACGCGACTCGTAGTTTCGCTACATTATGTACGTAAGATTAGTAGTTGATGATTTATGAGAATATTGTTAAAATAGTCGTGTTTGGAATGTCAATGAAGTGATGTAACTCACTCGACAACCAAACGGGTCAAAATAGTTAATTAGATATGTTTGTTTATGATATTGGTAAATACTCGTGTTTGGAATGTCAATGAAGTGATGTAACTCACTCGACAACCAAACGGGTCAAAATTGAATAAGCTAACAAAATGATGGTTTTAAGCGACCTGATCGTCACTTTATAAACAGGAGTATTGATGCGTAAGCCAAGTTTTGGATACACTAAAATTGATTTAGTAAACCCTTGGATATGGGTCAAGAGTTAAAAAAATGAGTTTGTAGTATTTGCTTAAATGTGCATGCTTAAAACGTTGACAACAAGCATAACACTAATGCACGGGCAAACCATGTGATGGGAGCGAAATGCTAATGCTTGATAATCCCTGGATGGGTAAAAATGTTTAGAAACGATTTTTAATAACAATCATGTAGTGTATCTTAAAACTAAACGGGTCGAAAATTGTAAAAAAGGATTTATAAGACAATTGCTTATAAACCGAATTTTGATGCAACAAGATGGTAAAATAATCCGTATTTAATTTACGGACGCATAGGAAAAAGAATCATGCAAAACGGATAAGTAGAATGAAAGTTATGCAAGTTTAAGTATCACACTTGTGAAGGTTAAGAGATGGGAATCTGTAGCACCAGTTTAAACAACTTTCTGTCAAAAAGGGGGCGTCGCGCGTGGCGACGCCCCTAAATGTGCAAAAATTGATTTTTTTCCTTATTTAAGTTAGTAGTTTGGTTGTTTATACTAAGTAACCTTAATAACTAACGTTGGTAGTGTTTTTAATGACAGGTGAATGTTATAAGTCAGCCGGAAGAAGATCAAGTGACGTACATGAACCGAACACATGTTAAATGAAGCTTCTGCGTTAAATCTTGTGTTGTTTGTTAACAGTAACTTATGTAAACACTTATAACTATGTTTTTGAAACGTTTATAACCATGTATGGATATCCTTGATGAAAAAGTTTAGTTTTGTAAGTGACATTTTAGTAGTAAAATGCTTAAATTGTAATAAAATGAAATCTTTAAATTAGAATGGGTCTTACAAGTTGGTAATCAGAGCTCAAGGTTGTTAGCAAAGTGTGTTCGGTTCAAGCTTGATCAAACATCCGGTAAGAATTAGTTACTTTAGTAGATTTTATTAAATGTTAGAAAAAGAAATATGAATTGATGTGCATGGGAAGAGTGTGCTAATACACTCAAACCCGGAAAGTGCACCAAACATGAATGGTTTAAGCAAGTTGCGAACTTGGCTAAACCTAAGTAAAAATGCGAATGATAATAAAATGAAATGTTTAACAATTGATATAAACATTTCAATTTCTAGATGGCTGATGAAGGTAATGATGATACGGTGCCGATAGTCACCGAACAAATGAAAGAAATGATTGCCGAAGAGGTTGGAAAGGCAATAGAGAATAGTCTATCTGGGTTTATAGACAAGATCCAAAACACGGTACTTACGGTAGTGGAAGAGCGGATCAAAAGGTTGGAGGAAAATTTCAACCAATCTAAGGACAAGCCGGTGGAGCGAAAGGCTTGCCCGTATAATAAATTCATGGCTTGCAAACCTCCGATCTACAACGGGGAGGTTGATCCGATAATATGTCAACGATGGTTGAGTGACATTGAAGGGGTGTTTGAAAGGACCCACTGCGACGTAAGTGACTTTGTAGATTACGGAACGGGTCAGCTGAGGGGTCAAGCCAAAGATTGGTGGGACAATGTGAAAAAGGAGCTTGGTGTAGAAGCGGTGTAGAACATGACTTGGGACGAGTTTAAGGCACCATTTCTTAAACATCACAGTCCCAAGGCGGTTATCAACAAAATCAAGGAGGAGTTCATCCAAATGAGACAAAGAGGTGAAACGATAGACAAAATTACGGGTATTTTCCTCGATAAGTTAAGATTTTGTGATGAGCTAGTAACCAATGAAGAACAAAAGATATACTACCACTACAACATGTTGAGTGTTGAATATCGGGAGTTCATGACTCCCTCAAAGTATGAAACTCTCACCGAGATTATAAACGTTGCTCGGGAACGAGAGATTGAGCTGAGAAAGCAAGTTGAGCGGGGTGAACGAAGGGAGCAAGATGTTAATCCAAGCCCTACAAAGAAGGCAAAAACGACAGAATCTGCAAGGAAGTCGAATGAGAAGGGCGGGTCGCCAAGTTGTAAAATCTGTGGAAAGGGTCACAAGGGCGAATGTCGCTTCAAAGATAAACAGTGTCCTATATGCGGAAAGACATGGCATACGGCTTCATTATGCCCCGGAAAAGTTTCAGTCTGCTTTAAATGCTATCAACCGGGCCACAAGAAGTCTGAATGCCTGGAGTTGATAGGAAAGAAAGATGGAAGGGATGTGCAAACAGAGGCTCAGAAAGCAAGAGCTAGATCCTTTCACTTGACAGCATCAGAAGCAAAGATAGAACCCGATGTGGTCTCATGTATATTTGCCATAAACCTTATTCCCGCACGTATTTTATTTGATACGGGTGCGAACAAATCTTTTGTTTCAAATGGATTTATTCGACATCCTTCATTTGTATTAACGAAATTGCCTATGTCTTTAGAAGTTGAAATAGGTAATAACAAGAGCTTTATTGTTTGTGACATATGCTGAGATTGTAAATTGAGTATTGATGATGAAGAATACTCGATAGATTTAATACCAATGTCGATAGGGGAATTTCAAGTAGTCGTCGGGATGGATTGGTTGTCTCGACATCACGCTAAAATTATGTGTTTTCGCAAGGAGATAAAACTGATATCTCCGAGCGGGAAACACGTTACCATTTATGGAGAAAAGAGTGGTAATCCCATAGTATGCTCGATGATGGAAGCCCACAAACTCATGCAACATGGGTGTAAGGCGTTTTTGATCTACGCAAGTGACTCGGAGAAAGAATCGCCAAGGATAGGAGATGTGCCGGTAGTAAGAGAATTTGAAGAGGTATTTCCGGAGGATTTACCGGGAATGCCGCCTGCACGCGAAGTGGAATTCGGGATCGAATTGGTTCCGGGTGCAAAGCCGGTAGCTAAGGCTCCATATAGACTTGCACCACCGGAGCTTCAAGAATTAATGTCGCAGATACAAGACCTACTTGATAAGGGGTTTATACGACCGAGCATTTCCCCTTGGGGTGCACCGGTGTTATTTGTGAAAAGAAAGACGGGAGCTTGCGCATGTGTATCGATTATCGCGAGTTAAATAAACTTACGGTAAAGAACCGATACCCGCTTCCGAGAATCGACGACCTATTCGACCAACTACAAGGTGCAAGTTGGTTTTCAAAGATCGATTTAAGGTCGGGTTACCATCAATTGAGAGTGAAGGAAGAAGACGTTCCAAAAACAGCTTTCCGCACACGTTATGGGCATTATGAGTTTCTGGTGATGTCCTTTGGATTAACAAATGCACCCACTGCATTCATGGATCTCATGAACCGGGTTTGTAAACCAATGCTGGATAATTCGGTGATAGTATTCATCGACGACATTCTAGTGTATTCAAAGAGCGAGGTGGAACATGCGCATCACTTACGTGAAGTGCTAAAAATGCTTAGACGAGAGAAACTTTATGCTAAGTTTTCAAAGTGCGCTTTTTGGCTTCGAGAGGTCCAATTCCTCGGGCATATCATAAGCACTGATGGAGTATTGGTACATCCAACCAAGATTGAAGCAGAATCAAAATGGAATCCTCCGAAAAACCCATCAGAAATTAGAAGCTTTTTGGGGCTTGCGGGATATTATAGGCGATTCATTCAAGATTTTTTCAAAATTGCGTTGCCATTAACGAAGATAACCCGTAAGGACGAGAAATTCATTTGGACAGACGAACAAGAAAGAGCGTTTCCAACGCTTAAGGAAAAATTAACCACTGCTCCGGTGTTAACGCTACCGGATTGTACCGATGATCTAGTAGTGTATTCGGATGCATCACACCTAGGCCTTGGATGTGTACTCATGCAAAGAGGAAAGGTAATTGCCTACGCCTCGAGACAATTAAAAGTGCATGAAAAGAAGTATCCAACTCACGACCTTGAGTTGGCGGCGGTAGTCTTTGCTCTAAAAATCTGGAGGCATTACCTGTACGGGCTGAAGTGCACTATTTTCACCGATCATAAAAGCCTAAAGTACTTCTTTGATCAAAAAGAGTTGAATATGAGACAAAGGCGTTGGTTAAAACGGTGAAGGATTATGACTGTGAAATCCACTATCACCCAGGAAAAGCTAATCTAGTGGCGAATGCGCTTAGCCGGAAGGAAGAATACGTACCTATCACGGATAATCCATGCAACTCGTGGTCACTTCTGGACTACTTGAACGAATCTGAGTAGCACAGGAAGAGGCGGTAAAGAAAGAGAATTGGAGAAGTGAACGTGTGAAGGGATTAGTAAAAGACATAGAAGATGGAAAAAACGGTCTGAAATCTCGATTCGGTAGAATCTGGGTACCTAACACTTGTGACGTTAAAGACCTTCTACTTGATGAGGCTCACAAATCACGTTACTCAATTCACCCGGGAGCCACTAAAATGTACCGAGACTTAAAACAAAATTATTGGTGGCCCAGAATGAAAAGAGATGTAGTGAAATATGTCAAAAAGTGCCTGACTTGTTTACAAGTCAAGGCAGAACATCCAAAACCTTATGGTAAGCTCCAACCGTTAGACATATCGGTATGGAAATAGGAACAGGTGACCATGGATCTATTAACCAAATTGCCGAGAACGGCACGAGGATTTGACGCTATCTGGGTGGTCGTGGATATATTGACAAAAAGCGCTCATTTTATTCCCATTCGTGAGACTTATACATCTGAAAAGATGTCAGAAGTATATGTGAATGAAATAATAGCACGCCATGGAGTACCGGTGTCCATTGTGTCCGACAGAGATACCCGGTTTACTTCAAAATTTTGGCGTGACTTCCAAGAACAGATAGGTACAAAGTTATTGATCAGTACGGCTTATCACCCGCAAACAGATGGGCAAAGCGAACGAACATTCAACCTTGGAAGATATGCTTCGGGCATGTATAATTGATTTCGGCGGCAATTGGGATGTTTACCTGCCGTTAGTCGAATTTTCTTACAACAACAGCTATCATTCGAGCATCGGTGGCACCATATGAAATGCTTTATGGTCGAAAGTGCCGAACCCCGGTGTGTTGGGGTGAAGTGGGTCCGAGGGAACTCGCACATAAAGACGTGATAAAGGCAACAAACAAAAGATTGACACGGTACGAGCTCATTTAAAGGCGGCTCAAGACCGAAAACAGTCCTATGCGGATAAGAGATGGAGACCCATCGAGTTTCAAATCGGCGATAGAGTAATGCTTAAAGTATCACCATGGAAGGGAATAATTCGATTTAGAAAACGAGGAAAGTTGAGTCCGAGATTTATTGGACCCTTCAAGATTATTGATCGAGTGGGTAAAGTGGCTTACCGACTAGAACTTCCAAATGAGTTAAGTGGGATTTAACACGTTATACGTATCACACCTTCGCAAATGTTTGGCGGACGAGACGGCATATATGCCTTATGGTGATATAGAAGTCAATGACAAACTTAACTATATAGCTAAACCGATAGAAATCCTTGACCGAAAGGTCAAGGGGTTGAGAAATAAGGAGATTGACCAAGTGAAGGTCAAATGGGAACATCGAAAAGGATCGGACACCACTTGTAAGTCCGAAGAGGAAATGAGACGCCTCTACCCTTCATTATTTGGTACGTATTCCAGTTTCGATGACGAAACCTTTTTAAGGAGGGTGGACTTGTAACACCCCGAAAACATAAATTTTATATTATAATTAAATATCATATATGGTTAAGACGGAATAACTAGGGATAAATAACCTAGTTAATCATAAGTATTGAAATAATAAGAAAAACTTAGTTAAAATGCTCGTTATAAAAAGCATGAACAAGTGAGGGGACTAAACTTGACAAATTTGAAAATGGTTTTATTTACTTAAAACAAAACACCAAAACACACACTTCAGTGTGTGATCTGGTCGAGATTTCCCACAGGAGCCAAGGAGTTCTTGAGCTCAAACCCTAATCAGCATTATTTCATCAAATTAAAAGGGCAAAATCAAGTCCAAATTGAAATCTAAGCTCAAATTAGTGATCGCCTCCATGAAGGGATCATAAGGTATGTCAAATTTCGTAATTTAGTTCCATCTTGAATTCTTGGTGAACATATGAAATCGAAATTTAAGCCTGCATGATTGATGCTTGGATGAGATTGGAATGAAATCATGTCTAGGACTAAACCCTAGTCAATGATTTGTTGAATTAGTGTTCATAAATATGAGATTCATAATCACTCACTTAGGTGTTAAATGGGTTTTGTAGAATAAAGAAGAACACTAGAATTTTGGTTCTGAATTAGGTGTTATGTGAACTCCACGAAGTAAGTCTAGAATGTCAATGTAAGAACTAGACAAATGAACTTGTGAAAGATGTTTAATTTTGGCTAAATAACTAGTTATGAAACTTGATTGTTGATTTGCAAAATTATGCCCTTTAAGTGTTCGTTGAAATGCCTAAAAGAAAGCTAAATGTTGAGACTTTGAACAAAAATGCATATTTAAATGTTAGGGCGAATTATGTGTAATACAAATGATTAGAGTTCTAAACGAGTCGTTGATCGAACTCTATAGGCAAGGGAACCGAGTCTTCTAGCGGACACGCGCTCGAAGGGAAAGCTCTAAAGGTACGCGACTCGTAGTTTCGCTACATTATGTACATAAGATTAGTAGTTGATGATTTAATGAGAATATTATTAAAATAGTCGTGTTTGGAATGTCAATGAAGTGATGTAACTCACTCGACAACCAAACGGGTCAAAATAGTTAATTAGATATGTTTGTTTATGATATTGGTAAATACTCGTGTTTGGAATGTCAATGAAGTGATGTAACTCACTCGACAACCAAACGGGTCAAAATTGAATAAGCTAACAAAATGATGGTTTTAAGCGACCTGATCGTCACTTTATAAACCGGAGTATTGATGCGTAAGCCAAGTTTTGGATACACTAAAATTGATTTAGTAAACCCTCGGATATGGGTCAAGAGTTAAAAAAATGAGTTTGTAGAATTTGCTTAAATGTGCATGCTTGAAACGTTGACAACAAGCATAACACTAATGCACGCGCAAACCATGTGATGGGAGCAAAATGCTAATGCTTGATAATCCCTGGATGGGTAAAAATGTTTAGAAACGATTTTTTATAACAATCATGTAGTGTATCTTAAAACTAAACGGGTCGAATAATTGTAAAAAAGGATTTATAAGACAATTTCTTAGAAACCGAATTTTGATGCGAACAAAGATGGTAAACGAATCCGTATTTAATTTACGGACGCATAGGAAAAAGAATCATGCAAAACGGATAAGTAGAATGAAAGTTATGCAAGTTTAAGTATCACACTTGTGAAGGTTAAGAGATGGGAATCTGCAGCACCAGTTTAAACAACTTCCTGTCAAAAAGAGGGCGTGGCGTAGCGCGACGCCCCCGTCGCGCATGGCGACGCCCCTAAATGTGCAAAAATTGATTTTTTCCTTATTTAAGTTAGTAGTTTGGTTGGTTATACTAAGTAACCTTAATAACTAACGTTGGTAATGTTTTTAATGATAGGTGAATGTTATAAGTCAGCCGGAAGAAGATCAAGTGACGTACATGAACGGAACACATGTTAAATGAAGCTTCCGCGTTAAATCTTGTGTTGTTTGTTAACATTAACTTATGTAAACACTTATAACTATGTTTTTGAAACGTTTATAACCATGTATGGATATCCTTGATGAAAAAGTTTAGTTTTGTAAGTGGCATTTTAGTAGTAAAATGCTTAAATTGTAATAAATGAAATGTTTAAATTAGAATGGGTCTTACGTTATGTATTGACAACTCCAATCCAGGAAGTACAGGATGAAGACAATCTGGAACAGATCAGGAAGCGGTCCAAGTGGGAAAACGACAATTACATCTTCCTTGCCACATTCTAAATAGTATGTCTGATTCCCTGTTTGATGTTTATCAGAATGTTGAAAATGCGAAATTACTATGGGATACTTTGGAAGCCAAATACATGGCAGAAGATTCTTCTAGTAAGAAGTTTCTTGTTAGTAATTTCAATAATTACAAGATGGTTGATTCTAGGCCAGTCATGGAACAGTATAATGAACTGTTGCGAATTCTGGGGCAGTATGCCCAATATGACATGAAGATGGATGAATCCATCTCGGTTTCAAGCATCATTGACAAGTTACCCCCTTCCTGGAGAGATGTTAAACACACTCTGAAACATCAGAAAGGGAATTAACTTTGGTTGAACTTGGAAGCCACTTCAGAATTCAAGAAGGTTTGAGGGCACAAGAAAAGGTGTTGGTTAATGATGACAAGAAACAGGCTGGAACGTCTGTAAACATGGTTGAGACGGGTGAATCATCCAAAGGAAACAATAAGTTCAAGGGTAAACAGAAGTTTCAAGGGAATAACAATTCGGGTCCAAACAAGAAGCCGAATTTCCCTTGCTAGAAATGTGGTAAAGTTGGTCACTTTAAGAGAGAATGTAAATTGATGAAGAATGCAAACAAATTTGGTTCAAAGAACAAGAATGAGGCTGGTCCTAACAGGTCCAAGGACCCGGGCAAGCAAGGTCAGAATTTAGTACAATTTAATAATTTGGTTCAGAATTATGTGTCACTAATTTCTGAAGCATTTTATGAGCAGGATGATGATATTGCTTGGTGGGTTGATTCAGTTGCAACAAGTCATGTATGCAAGGATCTTCGTTGGTTTAAAGACTTTCAACCAATCGAAGACGGATATATCATAAAGATGGGGAATGTTGCAACTAAACCAATCAAAGGAATAGGAACCGTGCATCTTGTGTTTACTTCTGGAAAATCTTTACTTTTGAACAATGTTTTGTATGTGCCCGGAATTCGAAAGAATCTGTTAAGTGGCATTGTGTTGAATAATTGTGGTTACAAACAAGTGTTGGAAAGTGACAAGTATATCTTGTCAAGACATGGTAACTTTGTAGGGTTTGGCTATCTTTATAATGGAATGTTTATGTTGAATGTTGATGTTTCGTTTATGAATGAATCTGTTTGCGTTGTTTCAACTAGTAATGTTAATGACATAGCTTCAACTAGTAATGTGAATTGCATAGCTTCAACTAGTAGTAGAAACAACTTGACTGATTCAGAATTATGGCATGCTAGACTAGGACATGTACATTATAAAAGGGTTAAAGAAATGTCTAAAATGAGCTTAGTTCCGCCTATTAACATAAACAATGAAAAATGTCACATTTGCAAGGTGAATAAGATAACCAAAAAGCCTTTCATGCAACATGTACAAGGGGCGGCAGCCCCTGGCAGGGTCCAAGGGGCAGAGCCCCTGGCTGGGGTCGAATTTTTCTAAAATTTTTATTTCTATTAAATTGCTCTATTGAAAATGCCTTAGAAAAATAATTTTTCTAAAAAACATCACAATTCTTTTAGATAAAAACAAAGGCAGTTATGGGCAATTTTAAATTTTGAAATCAATAACTGCCAACAGGCAGTTACCAGCCTTCATCCCCAAAATTCGAAATCAGAGTTTTTGGTCACTTTTCTGGTTCATACGAATTCACCAACACACGTACAATTTGTTTGATTTCTCAATCAGAGTTGTATCCGATTGAATATTCGGTAGAACCACCGAAATAATTTGATCTGAGAGTGATTACACGCCTCTCTGATCGTCCGGTTATTACAAATTCCCCAACAGGGTATTGGTTCAGTTGTTTATCGAATGTAGAAGACGAAGTTGTTTATCATCGTTCTTTCAAAACTTTTAAGGTTTTAGGTGATCTAAAAGTGACGTGCAGGACTTTTAATTGAGTTTTGGTTTAATATTGAAAGTGACGTGATGTTTAGGATTTGTTTTATTTAAGGTTTTTAATAATACATTAGTAATTATAATAACACTAATCATATAATAATAATTGTTAGTTTTAGGTTTTCTATTAATAAAAAAATTATTATATAATTTTGAAAAGTAAAAAAAAAAATTGTTGGTTTGCGGTTATGTTTTGACAGGGTTTGGAGATACGGTACAGAAAGTTGGTCCGTGCGAGTACAAAGTGTTTGGGTTAGCTAGTTAACGGATTCTTGATTTGAATTGTGCTTCTCGGCTTTTGATCACGGGCAAGGAACAAACTAGTAAAGCCCAAGTTTTTTATAGTGTGCGGTCCATTAAGAACTGTGCGTGTGACATACAAGTGTGCAATCAATCAAAATTGTGAGCTGGGCATTGACTGTGCGATCTGTTAATTAGATTATGGACTGATTAAGTGTGCGGCCCAAACAGTAAGTGTGCGATCCAGACTCTTAGTGTGCGGCCTATCTATTTAGTCTGCGATCTAAACATATTGTGCGAGTTTCGGCAAAGAATTTCCGGGGAATCACATTTTCGGGGGATCACAGCTCAAAATCTTAAAAATGTCTTCTCAGAATGATGTGATTGTGCAACATCTTGAAGGTTTTCGCTATCTTCCTGGTGAATCTGTAGAAGCATTGATTGACAGATTTGCTGAAATGCTCACTGATATGAAAAGAGCTGAAATTATGGTGCCAAACCATATGAGCAACAAGAAGCTTCTCGATGTTTTGAAAAGGATTCCGAATCAACCCAATCGCAACTGGTTTAAAAATGTTAATCAGTTCGTGTTGACAACCAACTGTTACAAAATGAAGTCTGATGGGTTGATCTCACTGATAAAATCATATGACAAAGCATACAAGCAGAAGGCTCAAGGCAACACATCTGATTCAGTTTGCTCACCCACTCCTACTATTCATACTGCTCCATTGCCTTTTGTACCCGGTTCATCCACTTCTGCTGATTCATTGTCGAATTCAGAATCAGGTTGCTGTACAGGTACTCAGATTCATGACTACACTCCCACGATCACTAAGGCACGTGTAGATAATATTTCTTGTACCAAAGCATGTAGAGAAAAGGTAGATGGTTACAAAGCTCAGGCTGACTCACACGTTATGCAAATGCAAGTGTCCAAATCTGATTTATATGAGATTAAAAAGAAAATTAATGGATACAAGGATATGGTGGAGGCGCAAAAGCCTGATATCCGTCAGTTGCATAATGACTTGCGTCTGGAAAGGTGTAGGTATCTCCACTTTAAACAACTTTCTGAAAAACTAACTGCTGAACTTGATTCTCTAAAATCAAGTTTTGAAAATACAGAGTTTACTTTTAAGAAATTTGATGTTTCTAGTGAAAAAGTTGAGAAAACGATAAGTCAGCAGTTACAGTTTAGTAAGAAAGAAGTTAGGAATAAGGGTTTGGGATATGTGTCAATTCCTCCACCATACAATGACAATTATACCTCTATTCCTATGACTGAAGAGGAGATTGCAAACATGCCTGACATGACCTATGGGCGGGCGAGTGATGTCAAGGTTGAGCCAGCAAAACCCTCAAAGGTTAAAATCTCAAAACCTAAAAGAAATGAAACAAAGACAACCAAGCCAGCATCTGCACCTGTCTTTGTTAAATCAGAGGATATCTCTAAGCAAACAGAGACATTCAGTTTTGAGAATAATGAAGAATTGGCTCATGTACAGACTAAGCTAGCTGCACCATCTGACTCCAAATGCGAGTCACCTGAAGCAGCTAGCTCAGCAACAGAAGATTCATCAGAGCTGCTACAAAAGGAAAGTAATTCCAGCTCTGAGTTTAAATGTGTGAATGACACTAAGGCTTCTACTTCATGTGCAGATGAGGTAAAAGTAGAGGATTGGGTTGAGGGGGTGATGTTGTTTGCGAAGAAGCTGAGGATGTTTGTTTAAGAACATCGAATTTGTCTGTTGATGCTCCTGCATATGTGAAAAAGGCTGTTTCTGAGCCAGTTTTGTGAGGCCCTACAAATAAATATGTGCCTCCAAAACCAACAGTTTCAAATGAGAATGCAAAATCTAACTATTATAGACAGGGACACATGAAGCAGGACAGAAAGTATGAAGAGTTTGCAAACAAATCATCCAACAGATCTTATACTTCAAATTACTCATCAGTTGGATCGAATGGATCGGGATATGCTCCTTACGTAAAGAAGCAAACATGCTACAACTGCGACATACCCGGTCACATTGCACGGAATTGCACACATCTTCCTTATGTTCCACATTATACACAGAATCAGAAGGTTACACCAAGGGATATGTCTTATTCTAAGTCAATGAAGGTTGAAAAGCCTAAGGCAATGATGAATAAGCATCCCAAGGTTAAACCATCTGATAGGGATTGGAATGTTGCCAAAGCTAACAGAAAGCAAGCTTAAAAACCTAAACAAGTTTTGAAAACAAACAAGGTTGAAAAGCAAAATGTTTTGCCAAAGGCGCCTAAGAATTAGAAAAGCCTAAACAAATCTAGAAGGCAAAATATAAAGCAGCAATATTACCAGTCCTTGAAACAAAAGGGGACATGTGCTTGCAAGAAGTATCTTATGTTGATGCTTCAGGAAATCCCAGGACCACGATGGCCTGGGTACCAATGTTTAACTAATCTCCTTACATTTCAGGGACAACCAAGGAGGAGCTGTTGACTTTCCTTGGAGGAGATGCTGATAGCGGTTGTTCCAGATAATTTATGGGTAACATCTCATTGTTGCAAAAAGTTTCTATTTTTTACAGTTGATATATTTCCTTGGAGGAGATAAAGATGGTAAGATAAGATCAACGAAAAGGTACAATTTAAATTTTGTTCTTTGATTTTGGTATTGATTATTCTTAAATATGATGATAGAACGGTTAAGCAAAAATATTTTCGTTTTTCTTTTGTACATACATTTTCTTTATGAGGTAAATTTGTGCATAAGCTTTATGCACAAATTTAGGGGGATAGAGAGTCATCTGTATATATGAAGAAAATGAGAAAATCCAAAAAGAGTTTGTTACATATTAAGCATTGTTTTGGGGGGATTTATGAGAAAAAAGATGAAAAATTCTAAAACAATGCATCTATGGGAAATGAAATGAATGTTCGTGCTAAAGGGTTCGACCAACACATGTAAGGTGCTATAGCTGAAAAGACTAGGATCTAATGTGATATGTCGATAGGCTGACGCTCAAAGTGATAAAAGATACTAAATGATACAAACATAACGAACTATGTATCATGTGGGTAACATACCATTGGCGTATGATTTTATAGTCTTAAATCTTGTGTTGATAGATAGCCAACCTCTGAAGTTTCGGGTCTTTATGTTGTTGAGTCATCCGGGGTTATCATGGCCGTCCTTCTGTTGCATCCAGATTATATGCAGACCTAGGCACAGTCAGGATATCTTAAAAGAGCCAAAAAGAGACAAAATACCTTATGGAAGATAAACTCAAAATTGAGTGAATTCCATTGAGCTAAAAAGCTACATTCGTACCAAAAGGTATTTGCCTAACCCTCGTTGGAAATTCTATTAGTCACTCTGTTGTACGAAAGTACTGACCTGTTCACCAATAGTCCGACATTGTAAAATCAAAAGGATGATCTTAGTATACTCACCTGCTACCATGTCATGGTATGGGACACACATGTATTATAGCATAATATTACCTTAAGCGTATCACAAAGTTGAAAAATTGAAAATTGAGCGTTGAAGTTTAAGTGGACAAACATATTGGCAATCACTTAGACCAGTCTAAATAAGCTCGTACTGAAAAATGTTTCTTGGTCTACCTGAAAACAGTTTTGATCCCATTGCAAATTGTAATTGTATATTATCTGTTGAGTTAGTGTCCGTGTATTTGTGTTTCTGCTCATATTCTTATATTAAAAGAAAATAAAAAAATTATAAAACCAAAAATCCAAAAACAGTGTTTTATTTGCTTTAAATTAAAAATTATTAACCGTTCATGAAGATTTGACTGATCATCGAAAGTTCAGAGAAATTTGAATTTGAAGTCCGAGTACAAGTACTTGGATGTACCAAGTGTTCATATGCTACTATCCCCTGTTGAATAGAAATATTTGCTTATGAATTTCTGAGCTTGTGCAGATCTTGATTTCAATCAAGTAATAGGGGTTGATGAAGAGTGAGATGCTGATAGTTGCTGTTGAGCATGAAGCATCGTGACAAGGTGTACAAGAGTCAGAAGATCCGGATACGAGTTATCATCTGACAGTGAAAGTACATGTGAAGAAGTACCAGTGAACCTGCTTGAATGAGAAAGAGTGAAGAAGAGAAGAGCTACTGAGAATCCTCCTCTCACATTCTTTTCAACAAGATTTTCAAGCAAAGCTGATCATGATCAAGAAGAACAAAAGACCCAAGTTTGAGAATGAAGACATGAAGTATCTTCCCACGGAGACATGATCAAGGCAACAGTTTGATAAAGACAAGATAAACCTAGGGGATATTCTAAGGCCATATAATTTAGTAGGTTTAAGCTTGTCTTTATCAAACCCAATTATAAGCTATTGGGCTTAGTTTTAAGTGGGTTAGATAATATTGGGATAAGCCATGTGGGCTATATAGTGTTTGGGCTTGGGTTAACTGTTGAACTTGATAATCTAAAATCAACATTTGAAAATACAGAATTTAATTTTAAAAAATTCGATGTGTCTAGTGCTAAAGTTGAAAAATGATTAGTCAACAGTTAAAATATAGCAAAAAAGAAGTGAGGAATAAAGGATTGGGATTTGTATGCATACCTCCACCATACAATAACAATTATTCCTCAATTCCCATCACTGAAGAGGATATAGAAAATCTACCTACAATGGAATATGGGAAACCAGAAGACAAAAAGGTGGAACCTACAAAATCCAGAAAAATTAAAATTACAAGGCCTGATAAAAATGAAATCTTTTTGGAGAAACAGACCTATCAAAAGAGGTTTATCAAACCTGAAAATGTTTCAAACCACGCAAATATTGATAAACATTTTCAAGTATTGGAAAATACAGAATCATGTTTTTCACAAAGTTCACCTGAAATAAAAACTCAAAAAGGAGAGTCTGATGTGGATTTGAACAATATGGAGTTTGCCATGATGAAGGGGTTGGCTAAATTTTTAAAAAGGTTTGAAAGTGGCAAATAGAGTGAATCAGCTACTTCATATGGTTCAACTTGCGACTCCACTGAAGCAACTAGTTGTGAGAAATCAGAAATAGTTGAATCAGTAGAGTCCAGTGATGACCACATAAAGAATTTGAGTCACTTGAGACTGAAATTAAGTCTGACAAAATTACTGAATCAACTGTTTCTTCTGATTTGAGTTGTGATTCCTCAGAAAAGACTGATTGTAAAAATTTAGAATCAGTCAATTCAGTAGAACCTAGCAATAAATCATTTGAAAAGTTGAATAAAAATGACTAATAAAGAGTCAGAATCAGTGTCAAGAGTTTCTGTTGGGTCAAATGGTGAAAAGACCACATAAGTCTCTGATTCAACGGTGTCACCAAAGATTGAAGATAATACTATGATACAAGGTGACATCGTTTGTGAGAAAGTGAATGTTACTAACCCTATTGCTTCAACTGCAGACCAAGTAATTATTGAAGATTGGGTGGATGAAGATGATAAGGATGATGTTGATGCTTTTGATTTGAAAAACAAAATTCAGAAAAACAATGCTTTTATTTCTGAACAATCAAACAATATTTCAATTTCTTCTGATGTTATGGATTGTGTGGGCTCTGTGTTTAAGAGCGATGAATGTTCTAACATTTATTTTGGTTCTATTTACGTGGATTTGAATTCTGTTGTTTTTCCTAATAAAGCTGATAAATCTAAAAATCTATTGGTAAAACAAACTAAAGAAATTGGTGAGACAAAATACATTCCACCAAAATCAAAATCGAAAAATCCTGTTGAACGTAATTCTGTTTCTAAAAAGCAAAATAGACCTGTTTCGTCTGTATCTCAAGATCCACACAAGTCCTCACGTTCTGCAAAGACTGATGGAGTCCAAGCAAAGTCACATGTGAAACGACAAATATGTTACACGTGTGGCATTGCTGGTCACATTGCAAGAAATTGCCAGCATCGTCCTGATAAATTCAAAGAAGCAGAGCAACAGAAGGCTCCAAAAGGGGATCTCAAAACTTCAAAACAGGGGAAGACTGAAAAATCGAAACCTGTTGAGAATATGAATTCCAAGGTGAAGCCTTCTGATAATGACTGGAACAAAGCTAAAGAAATAAAACTTAAAAGCAACAGTCCTGTTCCAAACTGTAAACATTTTTTATCCAAGGCATCCAAGAAATTGGGAGTGCCTAAACCGGTTTGGAAGCCAAAACGTGATGTTCCAGTTATATCTCCCAAATCATCATGCATCAATAATAATTATGTTTACTCTAAAGGAAAATTGATTTGGACACAAGTGACATATGTCAATGAACAGGGTGTACCTACTGTCACTATGGGTTGGGTACCAAAATCTAACAGATCCCGCGTATGTGCATGAACGGCTATGGAGGGCTGTCATTCGACGCTGGGTGATTGATAGTGGCTGTTCCAGGCATATGACTAGCAACTTATCCCAATTGTCTGATCTTGAAAATTTTGATGGTGGGTATGTTGCATTTGCGGGAGGAGAGAAGTCAAAGATCACACAGCGAGGCACAGTGAAAAATGGTGATCTCTGTTTCAAGGAAGTCAACTACGTTCCTGAGTTGAAGCACAGTCTGCTGAGTGTCTCTCAGATTTGTGACAACGGTTATTCTACTCACTTCACGGACAAACACTGCTTTATTCTGAAGCCAGGAATGGTTATTCCTGACGATTGGATTTTACTGAAGTCTGACCGTATAGGAAACGCTTAGGTCATAGATATGAATAAACCACCCACTGAAAGCGTTGCCTGTCTGTTTACCAAAATTTCTGAACACAATGCTATGTTGTGGCATCGTCGTTTAGGACATTCAAACGTCAAAAATCTGAACCGTCTTGCGAAACTGGGGTTGGTAAAGGGTCTACCAGTTAAAGATTTTATAACTTTTGAAAAATGTGTTTCATGTGCTAAGGGTAAACAACATCGAAAACCTCATTTTCCTAAAACTGTTAACATAATTAATAGTGTGATGCAGCTTCTTCACATGGATCTCTTTGGTCCTGTGAATGTGCTCAATATGTCAGGGAGGTCTTACTGTTTAGTGATTAATGATGATTACTCACGTTTTACTTGGGTTTTCTTCTTAGTTAATAAAAGTGAGACTGCATAATTAATCAAGAGATTCATAATCTTTATGGAAAATCAGACTGGCAAGAAAGTGGGCTATTCAAAGCGACAATGGAACCGAATTCAAGAATGCTGAATGAAATTTCTTCTGTGCTGAAAGGGGGATTGCCAGGCAATACAGTGCTACTAGGACTCCTCCGCAAAATGGGGTTGCCGAAAGAAGGAATTGGACCCTGATTGAAGCAGCTCGCACGATGCTATGTGATTCCAAACTCCCAGTCTTCTTCTGGGATGAAGCTGTAAATACTGCGTGCTACGTTCAAAATAAGGTTATTATAAACAAAGCATGCATGAAGACCCCTAACGAAGTGATGTTTGGCGAGTAGCCATGCGTTAGGCACTTTAGAGCTATCGGTTGTCCATGTACTTTACTGCATTTGGAATCCATACCGAAGTTTGATGCTAGGGGAGATGAATGCTTTTTCATTGGTTATGCTGGAAAAGCGGAATATGAAAACAAGACTGCTTACAGAGTGTACAACTGTCACACCCCAATCGATGGCGGAATCATCAGGGCGCGGCACTAAGCGGTTCAGATTGTTCGAGAGAATCCATAACGACTATTTTTAAATGACAATATTTAAGCGTTAATTTCCCATACAATCAACATAAAATCATTCAATAATCATTACAAACTCAAGCATTCTCAAACAATTCATAATGTCGATTACAATTTTATTATGAGTTTCTAAGCAAAATCCTAAGTCCATTTGCAGCAAGAAGAAATCTTTAACCTGCAACATACGTTAAAATAATTGTTAATACAAAAATGTATTGGCGAGCATACAGGTTTTGATATAATAACATAGTAGATAAAACGGTGTCGTGAATTTCCACATACATAAACATGATACACATAACATATGAACTCACAAGACAAATTTCTCATGCTATACTCTCGTGATGCTCGCGCGATCTTCCTAGCTAGACCCCGTCGGGTGTTAGCCAAACTATAGTACCATACTAGCTAAGGTGAGTTAACGAAAATGTGTCCTAGTTTACATGTTCCTAGCATCACGTGTAAATATGTACAATCAGATATTCGCGTGTGATAAATTAGTTTAGTGTGTTTCGTGTGTTTTGATATAAACGTATGTTACACCCAAAACGTGCATTAAAGCGAAAATGGGTTAAGTATACTCACAGTGGGTGCGTAACAGCGAACACCGAGAGTTGATGAGAGGAGAGAAAAGAGTGTCGGTTTAGCCTGCGCATAGAGACGGAAGGGCATCAGTCTTCCAGAGTGTTGAAACAGTTGAAACGGAGAGTCGTGCGGGAACAGACTATTTCGCACGAAAATGGAATTTTCGTGCGAAAATTTTCGTACGAAAATGGAATTTTTGTGCGAAACTTTCGAGCGGATATTTTCGTGCGGAAATGCCTGTTTTTTGTCTAAAAACGAGTGTTTTCGCGTCTGACTTTGGGAAATCGAGTGTTCATCCCTACAACCTTAGGTTACTGATCAACCTAGCATCGGAGAGGTCTTTTGAGCGAGTGATTCTCTTGTATGAACTCGGACTGGACCGTGTGAACCAAGTATGGTTCACGCGAGCCAGTCCAGATCGCACAAGTGATTGTTCTTGCGTCTTGGTGCGTTCGGGACTAAGACTTCGTCTGAAACAGATGTATTTTCGAGTCTATTTCGTGACGGTTTCAACAGCGCCTCGTTCCACTACTTAGTGAACGAAAAATTAGTCTGTCTGATCCATTTTTCGTGTGAAAATCGATTTGATAAAACAGTTTTCTTAGGATAAACACTGGGTGAGTTTGAAACAACAAGGTTTCCGGTCTGAGAAGCCAAGGCTAACTCAAACATGCTGGGTTTAGTGCTAAATCCTTAAGAAAATCAGAAGGTTTTATGAAAAAGATGAAGGTTTTCGCAAAACAGAGAAGTTTAGATGAAATCGGAGATAATCTCGTGCAAAATCATTGTAAAAACCGATGTGATTCGTGTGAAAAATGTAGTTTTCTTACTTGGAACAGAGAGAATCGGGCTGGAGAGCGTTTTGGTGCGGAATGGCAGCAAGTTTGAGTGAATGGTAAAGGATTGTATTTATAGGCGGAGAGGAATGGAGGTTGTTTGGTGATATTTTCGTGCGAAAATCTATATTTTCGTGCGAAAATGGTCATTTTCGCACCAAATATGCGATTTTCGCATGAAATATGTCTTTTTCGCATGAAAACTGCCATTCGGGGCCAAAACATGCAATATTTTCGCACAAAATACCATTTTTCGTATGAAAATATTTTTTTATTCTAATAGTTAAAACACGCACTTTTTACAAAAGGAACCTATGCTAGAAAATTCCTAAAAATTATTAAAAATCCTTTTGTAATGCTTTCGTTCGTATTAGTTACTTCTATTAAGCGTTGCGTATAAAATGCGATAAAGCGAATTAAGCGAGAGCGAGAGCGAGTATTAAGCGTTTAATGGGCGTCTTAGTTCCCAAGTCCTGAGAGAGTCGCGTTGTCTAAGCGAGCAGATAGACTTGGAAACATCACGCAAAGTTTATAATATTTAGCGAGTGCGCTATAAGCGTTGTGAGGTGCGATAAAGTGCGAAAATAAACGATGTAGTGCGAAAATATGCGATGTAGCATAGTAAGCGATATAGTTTACATCATGATCCGAATCTCTGGTGCTAGGCGTAACGAGAGTAACGAGCTGCGAAAATGCGGGTTGTTACAGTCTCCCCTGCTTTAGGAAATTTCGTCGCGAAATTTATTCGAAAGGGAGACCTTGAGAATTCACATGAATAGGTAGCGATAAATGCGTTAGGGTGAACGAAGAATGTTTTGGTCGAATGAGGATTGAACGAGCGTTCGAACGAGGATTGACAAGTGAAAGCGTCTCGATGGTGTAGCGAATCGATGACTAAGAGCGACTTAATAGACTCGTGGTTGAAAACCCACGAGTTGGCGATCCAAATATGTTTTTAAGTTTTTGAAAAGTTTTGTTAACTTATTACAGAAAGGCTTTTAAAGGAAACTCGATTTATGAAAATTTTCTTACGTGATGGCGTTAGGCTGAGTCGATTTAACCCACGTTGTAAGAAATGTTTTTTTTGTCGGTCAAAGGTTTTAAATAATTCAATTTTTTGTAAATGGCCCAAATTTTTGTAAACACTTCAAAAATCTTTATTTATTTCCAAACACGACGGTAAAAATAGGTTTTAACGGCATCAAAAATTTTAACTAACGTCGAACCCCATATGGCATCCCTCCACGAAAGTTTGTTAATATGGCTAAAACACTTATATATAGGAAGTACCAGCGGCGTATCCACCATGTTTTAGCCATATCGCCTCCGTCTCGTAGAGCGATGTCAGGTGTGTTGACATGATATGGATAGATTTCGATATCCTTGGTCCATGCGGTGAAGAATAGGACCAAGAAATTACAGAGCTTAGATAGCGTCGAACCCCACATGGCATCTTTTCACAGAAGTTTGTTAGTATGGCTAAAACACTTATATATAGGAAGTACCAGTGGCGTATCCACCATGTTTTAGCCATATCGCCTCCGTTCTGTGGAATGATGTCATGTGTGCCAACATGACATGGATGGACTTTGATCCAAGTGGCGAATGGTTGGACCAAGTTTGAATAGGGAGCCAAGTAGCTTGCACGGAGAAGTTGATTGCATACTTGGTTAGCGATAAAAGAGTGCGGGAGAGGTTCGGCGATTGAAATAGCGAAGCGGTAAGAATGAGAGGTGCGATAAGCGTTGAAGCGTCACGAGGTAAAGACGATAAGCGAAGAGATAGCATTCGGGCATCGGGAGGAGAATGCGATAAGTGAAGCGTTAGCGATAAGCGAAGCGATAGCGTCTAAGCGCCGAGAGGAAAAAGCGACAAACGATGCGATAGCGATAAGCGGTGCGACAACGATAAACGAAACCATAGCGATAAGCGAAGCGACAGCGATACAACGTCAAGAGGATAATGCGATAAGCGATACGATAGCGATAAATGAAACCATAGCGATAAGCGAAGCGACAGCGATACAACGTCGAGAGGATAATGCGATAAGTGATGCGATAGCGATAAACGAAACCATAGCGATAAGCGAAGCGACAACGATACAACGTCGAGAGGATAATGCAATAAGCGATGCGATAGCGATAAGCGATGCGATATAGACTTCACCGAAAACGGGTTCGCGTCGATGTAGACTTACGAAAAGTCTAGCGGTGGTGCGATTCGAGAAGTGATGAGATGTTACGCCTTCACGAAGGAGTTTGCGTGTGAAAATAATCATCATAATATCAAAGGTCTAATAACGTTCAACTACACATGGCACGTCTCCATGGGAGTTTCTTAGTATGGCAAAGCACTTATATATAGGAAGTACCGTCGGCGTATCCACCATGCTTTAACCACACCACTTCCATGCCGTGAATAGGTGTCACGCCTTGTCGACATGGTTAAGACGCTTATATATAGGAAGTACCATTGGCGTATCCACCACGCTTAACCATGCTGTTAACGTTATGGCACCATTAGAACTCACTACGATCCCCATGCAGACATCAGGGTAATCCCGTATGCACCCGCGATTAATTAGTGTTCGCATGATTATCGTAACTTATTCTAAAGACGCATTGTGGGGGTAAAAACATATTATATCGTGATAAACTATATATAGCGTTAATAAATAGATTTAGTGTGTGAGCCTTGACTAAGTGTGATGACTCGAGAGGGAGAGAGCGAGAAAGGTCGTCGTAGGTTGAAACGACAACGAGAACAATTATAAAGCATAAGTACAAATGTCGAAAATCGTACTATTACAATATCGTTCTACGCCTGGTCGGTGTTGGTGTTGAAGACCCTTGCTTGGGCTGTGGCTGTTGTTGGGGCTTCTGCTGCGGGTGCGACTGGTGCGGCGGCTGCTGAGGTTGCGAGCTGAGTCTACGGTGCTGAAGCTGCGGTTTGAGCTGGTGGTGTTGGCTTACCTTGTTGTCGTGGCCCTGTGCGGCAGTTGCTGATGAGGTGACCGAAGCAGATGCAGTAGCGATAGTTGGCTTCGGCCCGATGGTGATAAGTACACTTTTGACACAAGGGATGAAGCCCTTTGTAGTTACGCATTGGGGAAGGTGCGGCTGTTTGGAGAGGTTCAGAGTTAAGCGATGCAGTTGCGGAGCATTTGAGGCTCGAGTTCTTTCTCTTTCGGCTAGGCTTGGTAGTGACTTGCGTCGGTCTTAGATTCTTTCGATGTCTGAGTACTGATGCGGGCTTGGATTTGGGTGACGATTTAAGGAATCACCTTGGCCAATTCCTCGGCTATAAGCGAGGTGATTCTCTTATCGGCGTTTCTTCCAGCGTGACGTCGTGAGTTGGAAGCGTTCGAAGATATCTAGACAAAGAGATTTGGAATGAGATTCTATCATAATGATTTTTGAAATTGTGGCGATTTAGCGCGTTAAAAACTTGTTGCAGTTAATATAGTAATACGTATTCACATAGGATTTCACATAGGAACCACGTATCTCCTAGATTCTTACGTATTCACATAAGCATGTGTAATCACATACTATTTATACGTATATATATATATATATAGAGAGAGAGAGATATAGAGAGGGCGCGAGGACGCGTTCAAGAGGTTCCTTATGGTTTAGTTTTGTTGCGAGTATTCGTTCTTGTTTTGGATTGCGATGGCTGTGTGAGTTGTGCGTACGTTTATGGAGCGAAAAACGATAAATCGAGAAATCGATAAAGCGTAAGAACTTCAATTCGAAAACCTATAAGCATAATAAAACTCAGTGATGCGTAAAATCGGTGATTGCAGGCTTAAAATAAATAGAGTGTCCTGGGTTTTGAGACAGCGACTACCCCAAAGTGATTCGATCATTCCGTTGAGTTTGGGCACACGCTTTGGCCTAATAGGTAAATGCTCTCACCGCCTCGCGGCTAACGGCATTACCCTTCCGGTTACTACGTGTCCCAAATCCGCGAAATAGTCGAGACTTTGGTGAGATTTGAAAATCGTTGAGTGGGACGAGTTTTCAAGGTTCGGTTTCACCCCTAACTTAATAACTTCGAATCCCTGATCGTGGTTTCCCTCCTGGACCCATCAGGAGGTTTCCACCGGATAGAATGGGAAATTTCCATTAAGATGTGGATATCACTCCTAACTTAACGGATAATTTCGTGCTAATCGGAATACGCGGAGTGAGTGATTTGCCGAGATTCACGGTTTTCACACCTAATCTCGCCAAATCGACTCGTTTGTGGTGTACGAGTATCTTTGCAGTTTCGTGTGTTGTGTCAAAGTCTTAGGAAAGACTTTGTATAGTATTTTATGTCCAACAATACGGGGGAAAAGTTTTAATCGGATAAGCAAGGAAGAAGCACATAGTTTCCTACTATAGACTAGTCAATCTACCTAATTCCCTATAGTTATGGCTCTGATACCAATCTGTCACACCCCAATCGATGGCGGAATCATCGGGGCGCAGCACTAAGCGGTTCAGATTGTTCGAGAGAATCCATAACGATTATTTTTAAACGACAATATTTAAGCGTTAATTTCCCATACAATCAACATAAAATCATTTAATAATCATTACAAACTCAAGCATTCTCAAACAATTCATAATGTCGATTACAATTTTATTATGAGTTTCTAAGCAAAATCCTAAGTCCATTTGCAGTGAGAAGAAATCTTTAACATGCAACATACGTTAAAATAATTGTCAATACAAAAATGTATTGGCGAGCATACAGGTTTTGATATAATAGCATAGTAGATAAAACGGTGTCGTGAATTTTCACATACATAAACATGATACACATAACATATAAACTCACAGGACAAATTTCTCATGCTATACTCTCGTGATGCTCGCGCCATCTTCCTAGCTAGACCCCGTCGGGTGTTAGCCAAACTATAGTACCAGACTAGCTAAGGTGAGTTAACGAAAATGTGTCCTAGTTTACATGTTCCTAGCATCACGTGTAAATATGTATAATCAGATATTCGCGTGTGATAAATTAGTTTAGTGTGTTTCGTGTGTTTTGATATAACGTATGTTACACCCAAAAAGTGCATTAAAGCGAAAATTGGTCAAGTATACTCACAGTGGGTGCATAACAGCGAACACCGAGAGTTGATGAGAGGAGAGAAAAGAGTGCCGGTTTAGCCTGCGCATAGAGACGGAATCAGTCTTCCAAAGTGTTGAAACAGTTGAAACGAAGAGTCGTGCGGGAACATCGAGTGTTCATCCCTCCAACCTTAGGTTACTGATCAACCTAGCATCGGAGAGGTCTTTTGAGCGAGTGAGTCTCTTGTATGAACTTGGACTGGACCGTGTGAACCAAGTATGGTTCACGCGAGCCAGTCCAGATCGCACAAGTGACTGTTCTTGCGTCTTGGTGCATTCGAGACTAAGACTTCATCTGAAACAGGTGTATTTTCGAGTCTATTTCGTGACGGTTTCGACAGCGCCTCGTTCCACTACTTAGTGAACGAAACATTAGTCGGTCTGATCCGTTTTTCGTGTGAAAATCGATTTGATAAAACAGTTTTGTTAGGATAAACACTGGGTGAGTTTGAAACAACAAGTTTTCGGGTCTGAGAAGCCAAGGCTAACTCAAACATGCTCAGTTTAGTGCTAAATCCTTAAGAAAATCAGAAGGTTTTATGAAAAAGATGAAGGTTTTCGTAAAACAGCGAAGTTTAGATGAAATCGGAGATAATCTCGTGCAAAATCGTTGTAAAAACCGTTGTGATTCGTGTGAAAAACGTTGTTTTCTTACTTGGAACAGAGAGAATCGGGCTGGAGAGCGTTTTGGTGCGGAATGGCAGCAAGTTGGAGTGAATGGTGAAGGGTTGTATTTATAGGCGGAGAGAAATGGAGGTGGTTTGGTGATATTTTCGTGCGGAAATCCATATTTTCGTGCGAAAATGGTCATTTTCGCACCAAATATGCGATTTTCGCATGAAAACTGCCATTCGGAGCCAAAACATGCAATATTTTCACACGAAATTTCAATTTTCGTACGAAAATAATTTTTTTTTTTGGATTCTAATGGTTAAAACACGCACTTTTTACAAAAGGAACCTATGCTAGAAAAATTCCTAAAAATTATTAAAAATCCTTTTGTAATGCTTTCGTTCGTATTAGTTACTTCTATTAAGCGTTGCGTATAAAATACGATTAAGCGAATTAAGCGAGAGCGAGTTTAAGCGTTTAATAGGCGTCTCAGTTCCCAAGTCCTAAGAGAGTTGCGTTGTCTAAGCGAGCAGATAGACTTGGAAACATCACGCAAAGTTTATAGTATTTAGCGAGTGCGTTATAAGCGTTGTGAGGTGCGATATAGTGCGAAAATAAGCAATGTAGTGCGAAAATATGCAAAGTAGCATAGTAAGCGATATAGTTTACATTATGATCTGAATCTCTGGTTCTAGGCGTAACGAGAGTAACAAGCTGCGAAAATGCGGGTTGTTACAACAACAAAAGGACTAGACAGATTGTTGAGTCTTTTGACATACAATGGCTTGAAGAAAATCAAACTGATGCTGGAAACGGGCCATTTACTCTTTATAATTATGCTTATCTTTTTAAATCATTTGATATTCTTGATGATCCTCCTGTTGGTCGTGTAGGTAACCCAAGTTCGTCGGATGTTGTTTCTCAACCCTCAACTATTCTATGCAATGCAGAAGAAGAGGGGGATGTTGAAGCTAAGGAGGATTCTACAGCTGCGGGGGATCGCACACCTGCCCTCTCATCTTCAACATCTGCACCGGAGATACAAGTAGTTCCTGATTACACCAATATTCTCAATGAAGGAGGAGAAACATTGGATTCGTCTGATGATGAGGACGCGGCAAATGATCAAACAAACTTGTTTGACAATCCAATTCCTGATGAGTTTGTTGCTAATGGATCAGAGTAGGAAGAAATTGTTGATCAGAATGAATCGGTGGCAGTTGAGAATCTGACCAACTTGCCACCAATTGGCACTGCTCCTGAAATTGCGATTCCTACAAGTGTAAAACATGATCATCCCATTGAAAATGTGATTAGACCTGTAGGAGCTGGTGTGTTGACAAGGAGTTAGTCAGGGGTGATCAATAATTGTCTGTTTTCATGTTTCATCTCACAAATAGAGCCGAAGACAACAGATATGGCTCTTCAAGAACCTAGCTGGGTAGACGCAATGCAAGATGAGTTGAACCAGTTTGAGAAGTTGAAAGTGTGGAAGTTGGTGCGTTTGCCTGAAGGAAAGAAATCACTCGGAACTCGATGGGTCTATCGAAACAAAAAAGACGATAGTGGAGTGATAGTTCGGAATAAAGCAAGACTGGTTGTTCAAGGGTTCAGACAGAATGAGGGCCTTGATTATGATGAAGTGTATGCTCTTGTAGCCAGATTGGAAGCAATACGGATTTTTCTGGCGTATGCATCTTTCATGGGATTCAAGGTCTATCAGATGGATGTCAAGACGGCCTTTCTCTACGGCAAATTCAAGGAAGAGATTTATGTGTCACAGCCGCCTGGGTTCGTCAACAAACAGTGTCCCCGTCATGTCTATAAGCTTGACAAGGCCTTGTACGGGTTGCATCAGGCTCTTCGTGCTTGGTATGCTACATTGACAGAGCATTTGCTAGCAAACGGATATACTCGTGGTGTCATTGATCAAACACGGTTTATTTGAAGGGTTGACGAAGATCAAATCTTAGTGCAGATCTATGTGGACGATATCATCTTTGGATCCACTAGTGAAGCACTGTGCAAGGAATTCGAGGAAGTCATGAAGAAGCAATTTGAAATGAGTGCTTTGGGAGAGCTGAATTTCTTTTTGGGTTTACAAGTTCGTCAAGATTCCAAAGGAATTTTGATTCACCAAGGGAAATACGTTGATGAGATTATTGCAAAATTCAAACTTCAGGATGCAAAACCTGCAAACACTCCTATGGCAGAAAGACCAGTGATGACTGAAGACCTGGAAGGGGAAGATGTTGATCCGACACTGTATCGGTCGATGATTGGCTCCTTGATGTATTTGACGGCCATTAAACCAGACATCATGTTTGTTGTGTGTCAGTGTGCACGATATCAGGCTTCTCCTAAACTTTCTCATTTAAATGTTGTTCAGAGAATCTTTTGATATCTCAAGGGCAAGCCTCGGCTTGGTCTTTTGTATCGAAGGGAATATCCTTTTGATTTGTATGCTTTCTCTGACAGTAATTTTGGAGGTACAGGTACGAACATGAAGTCTACTTCAGCTGGATGCCAGTTTCTGGGGGATCGCCTCATCTCCTGGCAATACAAGAAGCAGTAGACTGTCTCTCTGTCCACTGCAGAGGCTGAATATGTAGCTGCTTCAGCATGTTGCTCTCAGGTTATTTGGATTCAACACCAGCTGGTAGATTACGGTTCGAATTTCTCCCAAACTCCCATTTATTGTGACAATGATGCAGCTATCCAAATAGTGAAAAATCAGGTATATTTTTCAAAAACAAAGCACATTGCCATAAAAATCCATTTCATACGTGGCTCTTTCAACCAGGGACTCATTACCATGAATCAAATTCATACTAACGACAATGTCGCAGATATTTTTACAAAACCGGTTGATAAAGCACGTTTTCTTGCTCTTCTTGAACTTCTAAAAATGGCCGTTTCGAGGATTGAACGTGGTCACGCAAAAAAATATTTTTCTTCGCTTCAGAAATTTGTTTCTTAAAATTATTTTAAGCAAAAATTTAGGGGGATGATGTCTCTCAGAAAAATACAAATACATTTGAAAAATCAGAAAAATACAAAAATAGTTTCTTTTGGCTTTTGCTGCAAAATATGGAAATGAAATAATTTCACTATGTAGATTAAGGCTGACTCATGTAAGACCAATATTGAAATGGTCTGACTCTAGAGCGATATATTGGTAGGCTTTATCCTGATGGCTGGATTCCTTAACTGGTTCTGTGTGGAACACTAATATTTCTCTATGACCTCAAGAAAGAACGTCACTTGGAATTAGGGCATGGCTATTTGACTGCGTGTGTGATGTCCCGATACACACAATTTCGTTCTAATTCTGAAATCTTTTCTGACCAACTCGTGTATCTCCTTTGTTTTGCGAAAGCATAGACCTGGAGGTGCTAGGCAACGTCAGCTTCTGTTTTGTGTGAGCAAAGACCTAGCTGTACATTGTCGATGTGTAGATCAAATTACACCCGAAAGAGGCCCTCTAGTGCCCAAAAGAAACCCGAAAAACCTACATCAAATTAAGAAAACTCATTTGAGCTGTATATTATATCCATCTCTTCATATGATCTATTCTATTCTTTTCTCAATCCAGTCCCAGTCAAGGTTTCAGAATCCTAGAACGAGCTTGTGAAATATGTAGTAGGGAGACTACATATATGATAGCATGTTCTGATTAAAATTTCGGGATTTGATTGTAATTGATTTGAGTGCTCATATAGATTAAAATGCAAACAAAATGAATCAATTGCAGTCCGTCATATGAAAGGGCCTAAGGAGGTAAGTTTAAGTGGACAAACATACTGGCAATCGCTCGGATCTTCCAGAGTAAATTAGTGTTGATAAATGTAATCGATCCTGAAGCTCTGTGATTTGATCCCGTAAAAATATTGCGTGAAACAGTTCCATGTTTGATGTGTTAAACCTTTGCAGATATTGATACAGGGTTGTGAATAAGTTGTTTTTATTTATTTTATTTTATGTTTATAGTTTTATTATTTGAAAAACATGACCCGTTCAAAAATTAAGAAAGATCTTGTCTTCATAAAAGGCACTTGCACATTTTTTAAAAGGATTTGGTCTGGGGATCCGAGTCAGGCCCACCACACACTTGGTGGGCCCCACAAAATCTAAGTTGTTGTGAAAAGGCTACTCGGGCCCATCGCACACTTGGTGGGCCCCTTATTTTGAAAAGGTTGATAGTGGAGTATTGGATAGTGTGTGACGATTGAGTTGATTATTATTCAAAAGTTTTGATCAAATATCTTAATCTCTCAATCGCACACTCTCTCATCTTCTATCATTCTTTGTGTTCTCATCATCTGATTGTTCATCTTCATCATGTCTAACCCTAAATCTAAAGGTTTGTATCTCTTATTATTTGATAAAATTCTAAGTATATGTGCAGGATTTTGGGTTTTGTTCAGAGATAATGATGAATCAGTGATTGGAATGATATGTTGATAGAGTTTTAGGGTTTGTCAAATGTTAAATGTTTTAAAAGTTAGAACTTTTGATCGGAAAGTTCTAAATTTTTTAGCGGGAAAACATTGAATCGAAATCCTAGTGTCACCGGAAGTTGCAGGGACGCCTGAGGTGATGATCGGAGAAGCGCGTGAACTTCACACGCCGTCTAGTGTGATCGCACACTAAATGTGGACCATTTTATCCCTCGCACACTGCTGGGATTTACCAGAATACCCTTGCAGAGTGTACAAGGTGTTGGTGTGTTGTTTCTAGACATGTTTTCCCCTCGCACACTAGACGAAATTACAATTATGCCCCTCACACACTTGAATATTACATGTGTGCTAGTCAAAGATGCTTGTTGACCAAAATCAAGTGTGCGATTGACTTTGTTTGACAAGAAGACTGTGCGGTTGACTTTCTTTGACCGCATAGAGTGTGCGATCTGGAATGTTAAGTAATAAACCTTGAACTTTCGTGTCTATACAAAACTGACCCCTCGCACACTCAAGGATCAATCGCACACTCCCTTTTGAATCGCACAGTGGTTAATGTTTGGGCCTGACCCAGTTAGTTTGGGCCCGGTTTTTTACATCTAATTGAATCTGTGATTTTATTTGGTTATAATTTCATGATTTATTAACAGAATGTTTTAAAACAATGAAATTATTTTCAAATAACTTGTTCCAGTTTGACGAAGTTTACGGTCAAACTCGAGTATTTGGATTCCAGTTCATGTTTACTGTGACTAATTCATCTCATTTGGTTCAGATACCGGAAAGAAAGCTGTTACTCCTCATACTCCAACTTGGGAGAGAACAATGAACGTGGCCTGCTATTTATCAGATCCTCCAATTGGGCATGAAAGCTACAAATCCATGATTGTCGGATTGAATACTTGTAGATTAGCTCATGCACTTCGGGAACCTGTCATTTGTGAAGATTGGATTAAAGATTTTTTGGATAATGATTCTGCAAAGAAGGGAGATACGATTATAAAGTCAAAGGTTCGAGGCACAGATGTATCGATTATAGAGCAGGATATTCGAGAGGTACTATTGTTTGGAGATGAAGTTACCAACCCGGTTGAGTATTCGAAGGAGAAGGTAATGGAGGTGTGATTAAGATGAGCTATGAAGGAACGTGTCCTCCAGTTATTAAGAAGTTATTGCATCCTTATTGGAGGTTTCTAGCTCATGTTTATTTGGTGTGTAGTAGCGGGAACAAAAGTGGACTAGACAAGCTAACTTTGAGACAAGCGTCAGGGATGGTATCATTAGTCGAGGGATGGAAGTATAACTATTCCAAGAGTGTTTTGATGACATGATGGTAAATGTGAAGACGATTAATGACAAGTACTGGTACAAGTTTCCAAGATTTTTTCAGTTGATTTTGGAAACCAAGTATCCAAAGCTACCAGTTACTGTGAAGACGTATGATATGAAGATTATGAATCATATGGTGTTTTCAATGCTGAATCAGAAGTCTAGAGTCGATATTCAGTTGACTTATCAGAACAAAAGGTCGTTAGAAAAGTTTGGGGTGTTTGCTGAGATTCAGAAAGAGGCGCCTGTTCAGATTAATGCTATAGTAGTTGATGAACATGATGTCGAGATTATTGAAGCTCCTCCTGGATCGAATGAACCAGTTGAGAATGTGGATTTGACTGGTGATAAAAGTGGAGGTGTTGAGAATGAAACAGAGGTTGAGACTGAAAGCCTCACAGCAGAGATTCCACAAACTGAACAACCATCAGATGTGAACCCTCCTCACACTGAATCGGTTACTTTTCAAGTTGCTGATGAAAGAGTTCTGGAAGATCCAATGGCTGATCTTCATCCTAGGAAACGAAATAGAAGGGATCCTAGGATCAGCCATGTGGAGACCGAAGCGACAACCACAATTTTGAGCCCAATTATGCCAGTGATTCCAAAACCACCTGTTACTACTATTTCTGGAACACCTGTTAGTGATGCTTTTATTGAATTTTACACTAATCCAAGAGCTATTGAGTATATGCCTGTTCCGAAACCAGGTGAAGGATCAAGCAATGTTGTGCCTGATAGTACCCCTCTGATGATCAAATACTTAAGGTTGCAGCATTGTTGCAACAAGCAGTTAGAGAGCATTCAGAGTCAAAGAAGGCTTCAGGAAAGAAAACTGTAGAAAGTCCAAGTAGTGAGGAGTTATTTCGTGAAATTGATATTGAAGCTGTGATGCGAAGGATTACTGCTCTAAAAGAAGATAAGATCTTTAAGGATGTTCAAATTGCCAGTTTGATCGAAGAGATCACTCATAACAATCAAAAGATTCAGGAGCTTGAAAAGAATCTTGGATCTCTTACTGCTATGTTCATGGATATGAAGCAGAAGTTGGAGAGTAAATTTCCAAAGGAGTTTGGTGAACCTCCAAAGGAATATACGGCAGAAGAGAGAGAACATCAAGACAAAGAGAGAGAGGAAGCTAGGGATAGATACATTCAGAATCCACCAAAAATTGCAAATCAGAAGCTGAAGAAAAAGGAGATAGTGATGAGAAACATGGCTGCTGAGAAAGATTATGGCTATCAGGAGATGCCTGACAGGTTTGTGGTAAATGTTGGACGGGATAGGTTTGATCGTGTTGGAAATCGTTTTGGGATTCGAAGCTGAGCATACAATGACGAGAAAGGGATTTTTTGGTGATGAGGAAAAACGCGAAGGTTGAGTATTATAACTCAACGAGTGCTTTCGAATTATGGACGCTGGTTGATTTGCGAGAGTTAAGCAATGCTTCTTATCACGGCCAATGTCGAAATCCAAATTGCAAGATTGGGTGGAACTTCTACAATAAGTTGCAGCAACAAGCAATGGTGAATTTTAAAGATATGAAGTTTCAGTCATCTTTTGTGAAGATGCATAGTGATGTGTTTGAGAAAGACGGTCAGAAACCTGTTAAAACTGTGGTGTGGCATCCTACAAAACAAGCCAAGACTATTCCTTTGCTCAAGGATTTGCCAGATGATAGCTTGAAGTATTTTAAATTCTGGATGTATGATGCAACTACTGGTGAAGCAGTTATTGTATGTGAAAATGAAGAGTATAGAATTTCTGATGTTCGTGACTTGATGCGTTTTGGTGAGAGGGATATATAGGTGTTAGCTAGATCCGAGATACAAAGTGATCCTAAGTACGAAGTGTGTGCTAAGTCATTCACTGGTGCTTTAGCTCAGGTGATTGCTCTGCAGTTACGGTCAGGTAATAGAAGCAGAGTCGAGACCTAGATATTGGGTCCATACGTTGGAAAGTATGTCTCGAAGGATGATTTAACCAAGAAGAAGACGAAGCGAAAGTGAAGCTGGGTCTCACAAGACGACACAAACCTAGGGGGATATTGTAAGGGCATAAACTAGTGTAGGTTTGCGTCTGTCTTGGGCTTTTGGATGTGGGTTGGATCGATGTTGTGTATAGGCGTGATAGGTGGTCTGGTAGTCAATTGGTTCGGATTTTGTTCATTGTATTAGGGCTTCCTATATTGATATAAATAGGAGGTTCCTTAGATGTTTGGTTGTTGATTCTCTATCATTGTAATCGCACAAGATTACCAGACGGTTCTAAACCGTGTGCTAAGTTTCATTGAATCAATACAATTTGACTTCTAATCTTCTACATCTTGCTTGTAATTCCGCTACTTGTTTGGTGTTTGATATCTATTGCATAGTTTTGGGACTTACAGTGGGTTTATGGAGAGTTGTTACATCCTCCCCACCTTGTTTTAAATCTCGTCCTCGAGATTCACTAGAATAGGTGTGGATACTTTCTTTGCATTTCTAACTCTAGCTCCCATGTGTATTCTGGCCCTCTCTTTGAATTCTATTTCACTTTGACCAGAACTAATCTCTTGCGTTTGAGATTCTTAATCTTTCTATCTTCAATCTGAATGGGTTTCTCTACAAACTTAAGCTTCTCATTTACCTCTATGTCTTGAAGAGGTATCACTAGTGATTCATCTGCCAAACATTTCTTGAGATTACACACATGGAATACATCATGTATTCCTGCCATTTCCTCTGGCAATTGTAGCCGATAAGCTACTGGCCCTATTCTTATGATAATCTTGAAAGGTCCAACATACCTTGGGCTTAGCTTTCCTTTCTTACCGAATCTTACAACTCCTTTCCATGGTGAGACTTTTAATAGCACTTTATCTCTAACTTGAAATTCCAAGGGCTTGCGTTTGTTATCTGCATAACTCTTTTGACGATCCCGGGCTGCTTTCAGTCTTTCCTTGACTTGAATGATTTTGTCAGTTGTTTCTTCCATAATTTCAGGACCTAATAGTTGCTTTTCTCCAATTTCTGCCCAACATACTGGTGTTCGACATTTTCGTCCGTGGAGTGCTTCAAAGGGTGCAACATTAATGCTGGTATCATAACGGTTGTTGTAGGAAAATTCTATCAAAGGTAAATGTTCATCCTAATTTCCTCCAAAATCAATTATGCAGGCTCTAAGCATATCTTCCATTGTTTGGATTATCCTCTCACTCTGACCATCTGTTTAGGGATGATATGTTGTACTTAGATTTAGTCAAGTTCCCATTGCTTTTTGGAAACTCGTCAAAAATGCGAAGTAAAACGGTTGTCCCTCTCAGACACAATAGATAAAGGAACTCCATGCAATGAAACTATTTCATTTACATATAACTTGGCTAACTGTTCCATACTGAAAGTTTCCTTCATTGGTAAGAAATGAGCAGATTTGGTTAATCTGTCCATAATTACCCAAATTGTATCATTACCTTTTCGTGTCCTGGGTAGTTTGGTAACAAAGTCCATTGTTATCAATTCCCATTTTCAAATTGGCATTTCCAATTGTTGCAATAATCCTGAAGGTTTCTGATGTTGAGCTTTAACCTGTGAACAGGTTAGACATTTGGCAACGTAGCTTGCTACATCCTTTTTCATTCCTATCCACCAGAAATTTTTTCTTTAGTCTTTATACATCTTATCACTTCCAGGATGCATTGTATACTTAGTCTTATGGGCTTCCTCTAGAATTTGATTTTGTAGATCTCCTTGGATAGGAATCCAAATCCTTTTCTTATGGAATCTCCAAATTCCATCGGTTCCTTCTTCTAATTCCTTAATCATTCCTTTTAATCCTTCAGCATCATCCTTGATGGTTGTTTCCTGTACCTGTTTAATTTGCTCATTTAAATCTATCTGCAGGTTTAGTCTAAGAGATCGTACTCTTTTCGGCTTCTCATGATACTTTTGACTTAAAGCATCAGCTACTACGTTAGCTTTTCCTGCATGATATTGGATATCACAATCATAATCACTAAGAATTTCCATCAATCGCCTCTGTCTCATGTTTAATTCCTTTTGTCCAAAGACATATCTTAAACTTTTATGATCTGTACCGTAAAGATAGTGTCTCCAAATCTTAAGGGCAAAATTTATTGCTCCTAATTCTAGATCATGGGTTGTATAATTTTCTTCATGCTTCTTAAGTGATCTAGAGGCATAAGCAATTACTTTTTGACGTTGCATTAGCACACATCCATATCCTAACTTAGACGCATCACAGTAAACTACGAAGTCTTCAGTTCCTTCTGTCAAAGCGAGTATTGATGCGTTGGTTAACTTTTGCTTCAATATCCTAAATGCTTCTTCTTGTTGTGGCCCCCATTCAAACTTAACTGATTTGCAAGTTAGCTTGGTTAACGGAATGGTTATTCTAGAAAAATCTTGAATAAAACGTCTATAATATCCGGCCCATCCAAGAAAATTTCTTATTTCCGTTGGTGATTCTGGGACCTTCCATTTGGTAATTGCTTCGATCTTTGTGGAGTCCACATGCATTCCTTCGTGGTTTACCAGATGTCCAAGGAATTGTACTTCTTGTAACCAGAATTCACATTTCGAGAATTTCACATAAAGTTTTTCCTTTCTCATCAATGACAGGAGTATATGCAAATGTTCTGCGTGATCTTCCTTACTCATAGAGTAAGTTAGAATATCATCTATAAAGACAATTATGAATTTATCTAGGTATGGTTTACATATCCTGTTCATCATGTCCATAAATGCAGCCGGGGCATTGGTTAAACCAAATGGCATGACTGTAAATTCATAATTACTATATCTCGTTCTGAAAGCAGTTTTAGGAATGTCATCTTCCTGTAATTTCAACTGATGATATCCGAGGCGTAAGTCAATCTTAGAAAAGAATCGGGCTCCTTGGAGTTGATCGAACAAATCATCAATTCTCGGTAACGGGTACCGATTTTTGATTGTCACTTTATTTAATTCTCGGTAATCAATGCACATACGCATTGACCCGCCTTTCTTCTTGACAAACAACACCGGTGCTCCCCATGGCGATGAGCTAGGTTATATGAACCCTTTCTCTAGTAATTCATCCAGTTGTTTCTTCAATTCCTGCATCTATGTCGGTGCTAGGCGATAGGGTGCTTTGGCAATTGGTGCCGTTCCTGGTATTAGGTGAATTCTAAATTCAACCTCTCGACCTGGCGGTAATCCAGGCAATTCTTCTGGGAAAACATCGAAGAATTCAGATATTACGGGAATATCTTTTAATTCTTTCCCTTTAGTGTTAATGATTATGGAAATCATATACACTATTCCTCTTTTCCGTATATAACTTGCAGCTTTCATAACAGAGATGAACTTTGTTGCCCTTGTCAACTTGTCTCCCTTAATTGCGATCATTTCGCCAGATGGTGTATTTACTTCTACAGACTTTTGATCACATAATATTCAGGCCTGATTGGCTACCAACCAATCCATTCCTAACACGACATCGAATCCGGCTAGATCCATGGGAAAAAGGTTAGCAGTAAAATTATGACTTAAAATTTCTATTTTTGCTCCTTGCAGGATCTCGCTTATTTTGATAGAAGATCCATTTGCCGTTTCCACCAAACAATCTTAGTGAAGTTTAGGTAATGGTTGATTAAGAAAATTGCAGAAGGAAGTATTTATGGAACTTTGGTTTGCAACAGAGTCAAGTAATACTTTTGCATAAACATCATTAACTAAAAACGTACTGGCAATCACATCCGGAATCATCTTGGCTTCCTCGGCGGTCAGCACGAATGCCCTGGCATTTCTCTTGGGTCCTTCCGTCGTCTTCGCTTTGTTATTTGCTACTGGGGCTAGTTTCGGATAGTTGGTTTTAATATGACCGGCTTCTTCGCAATTGTAGCATAGCCTATTGCTAGCTTTCTTTCTGCAGTCTTCTTCCTTATGCCCTGGAGATTTTCAGAAATTGCAGTAGGTAGAGCATTTCCCTAAATGTTTCCTTTTGTGGTACTTACATGGGGTGAAGAAGAACTTGCCCATTTCTCGCGATTGGAATTTTCATAATGTAGTTCCTAGGTGATCTTTTGAGCTAAGTTCATTTTCTGTTTTTCTTCTTGCATACGTACCAACTCATCTGTCAAGGTGTTTGCCAGTTCTACTGCTTCTTCTATGGTTTGTGGTCTAGCTGCCTTGACTACATGTCTGATCTCACTGATTAATCCCCAGATGTAACGGGAGATTAATACTGGTTCTGGGGAAGCCAGGGTTGGTACTATCCTTGCATATTCAAAGAATGTGCTAGTATATTCTCTGCAATCTATCCCGGGTCATTCTATGATTTAGGAATTTATTAGCAGTCTGTTCCTTTTCATTATGAGGACAAAATTTCCTTTCAACTATATCCTTAAAGTTGTTCCATTTCATACTGTAAACCTTGTCACTTCCTCTGGACTAAAGCTGCATCTTTAAAAAGATTATAAGCATACATGACTTTATCTTCATTTGCACATTTACTTATCTTTAGGACTGCTTCTGTCTTCTCTATCCAGCGCAAGGCTGAAATAGCTTCTTCATTACCTGAGAATTCTATCGGTTTGCTTGATTAGAATTCTTTATAAGAACAACCATGTGAGATGGTTCTTCTTCTTTTTGGAATTGCAGCTTGGATTAACAATTCGAGATTTTCATTCACGCTGCGATTTGATTCAGTGGGTATACGTTTATTCCCGTTTCTGGAATCATTATTTTCTGCCTTTTTAATAGTATCGATAATATAGGGCATAACATCTATGATTCCTTGGGCCACTATGTGTTCGATAGCCCTTTTATCTACTTGGATCTCGTTATTATTGCTATTCTGTATTTCCTAATTTACTTCGTTTGACATCTGAATTGTAAACATTTATCAGGTATTAATATCACAGAATAAATAATATTCACACAACACAGTGAACCAAAATCGTCGAGCATTGCGACTTTTACTCTTTTCATATATGCATCTATTACAAATATAATGGAATTAGTAATTATGCATCGATATATATATATATATATATATATATATGTGTGTGTGTGTGATATATATTATATCTATTTTAGTTTTTTTAAGTAACAAAGTACACACACATAGGTGTGTATATATATATACACAATATGTTAGGCGACTGCTTTCTTAGAACTGCATCTTCCGCTTGTCATATTTCCAGACGAGCTTCTCCCCGATTTGGCGAATCTGGTTTCCTTCCTCCACTAACTCTTCGCCAAAATGGACTACCGAAGTTCAACCCGTTTAAGAAAAATAGAATCCTAACCATCTGTAAACTTGTTTGAATCGTTATAAATAAAATATATTATTTTTGACCTTACTTCCGATTTTTATGAAACTTAGGTCTTATCGTAGAGAAAAATGCGCTCGTTCCAACGGTATATTCGTATTTTTATAAAGCGTTATCCTTTTCAAGATATACGAGAAAAACGAGTTAAACTGCTGAATTATATATATATATATATATATATATATATATATATATATTAGAGTTAATTACTGTTTTCGTCCCTGTGGTTTGTCAAAAATCACTATTTCAGCCCATTAGTTTAAAAATTGCGATTTCAGTCCATATGGTTTCACTTTCGTAACCATTTCACTCCACCTCGCAACCATTTCAGTCCCTGTACTTACTGAATAAATGGTTTGAAGTGGTTACGAAAGTGAAACCACAGGGACTGAAATGGTTACGAAATTGAAACCACAGGGATTGAAATCACAATTTTTAAACTAATGGACTGAAATAGTGATTTTTAACAATCCACATGGACGAAAACAGTAATTTTAACTCTATAAAATATTATATAATCAAAACAATAGTATTTTGAATTCGATGACCGAACTTTTTATTTTTAATGTTTTATTTTTCTTTGGTTCTATTCTCGACCAAAAATTTGTTTTTGCAAGTCTCATGTTTGACTTTCCAAATCTTTATTTTTATGACAAATTTATTGTCTCAATCAATCAAGGTGGTAATTAAGATCAACCAAAATTCCATTACCATTAATATTTTGAGTTACTTACTGTTTTCGTCACTATAGTTTGTCAAAAATCACTATTTCAGTCCATTAGTTTAAAAATTGCGGATTTTAGTCCCTGTGGTTTCACTTTCGTAACCATTTCAGTTCCTGTGGTTTCACATTCGTAACCACTTCAATCCATTTATTTTGTAAGTACAGGGACTGAAATGGTTGCGAGGTGGACTGAAATGGTTACGAAAGTAAAACCACAGGACTGAAATCACAATTTTTAAACTAATGGACTGAAATAGTGATTTTTTACAAACCACAGGGACGAAAATAGTAATTAACTCTAATATTTTTCTCCTTAAATGTCAAGAATTTGAGCACTCCTTTTTTTTATTTCTAAAACTCTAAACAAATTCAACCAACCTTCATAACCAACAACACCTTGTACATCATTGAAGTTTCTTTTCAAACAAGCTCTCAACCACCGATTGGAATCAGGGGATCATAGAAGTATTGGAAATCTTCTTGTTTTACTACTTTCTTCATATAAGGTAGTTCTTATAAATTTACCCCTCTCACTATTCTTTAGTTCATGATTTATGTTTCCTATTAATTTTCTTTAACATTTATATTTCCTAGAACTTGGGGTTTTAGATGTCGTTTGTGTTTTGATATAGATTAAGTTTTAGTGTGGGTTATTATATTTGAAATATTTGTAAGAATATCAAAAGTTTTTTTTTTTCAAATATCATATGGAGTCCTCTTGAATTTTGATATCATATCATAACCATATAGAATTATATAAAATATGGTTCTTACAGAATATTAAAACTCATGATTATAATTTCTTATTTTTTTGAATGATGTAGGAGTTCATGATTTAAGATGACTTGAAAACTAAATAAATGTTAAGATGGTTTGTTTTTTTTAAATATAGATTTAAAGGTTGATTATAATTATTATGAAATTTATAAGTAAAAGATTGTAATAGAATAATATATATATATATATATATATATTCAAGTGTATTTTTATTGCTTAAACATTTAAAGGTACATATTGGATAAAATATAAATCTTGGTAACGAGCATGAAAATAAGATTTGCATATCATATTTTAAGTGTAATAAATATATGTTTCGAGTCTAAGAAAATAAATATATATTTTAAGTGGTGTGTTACATAAAAGATTTGGATATGTTCTTTTAATTAAGTTAAATAATAATACGATTGTAGATTTTGAATAATATGTTAATCCAAAAACCCCAAGTATTAGGTTGTAATGGTTTTATATATTTTCCTTTTTGTTATTTTATTTAAGTATTTTGGTGTCACGATATTTAGGGTGATTGTGTCTTTTGGTGTTATCTTTCTCTCGTTACTCGTGAGGATTAGCGGGTTTTAACGGAACGCAACACTGTGAGTAAATCTTATTTTTCCCCTTTTATGTCACATTAACTTTTTGGGGTGTTTCATGTGTCACATTTCATATGTTTCGTATGCTTTTTAAATAACATGCCAAGTTAAGTGTCATATGTGCTCATGTGTGTTAGTATGTTGCATTACTTGTTTTTTTTCATACGCTATACGTGTTTACTGCTTTGTGTCATGGGTTTTGTAGTGTCGCTTTTCGCCATACGAGGCTTGAATCGCATCATTGTTTCGTAGTTTCGCTTTTCGCCTTTCGGGGCTTGAATCGCCTCATTGTTTCATAGTATCGCTTTTCGCCTTACGAGGCTTGAATCGCATCATTGTTTCATTACTTCTGTTACGTTATGGCATGCTTCGTTATTTATCTATGTTATTGTTGATTATTTGATTGATGTCACCTATTACACTTAATATTGCATGTTAAAAAAAATTATTTAATAAAATCAACTAAACTTTTAAAGGTAAATAAAAACAAATAAAGATCTATTCACCAACTATTGTTGACCCAAATTTCTTTTACACGTGAAACAGGTATACAAGGTTGATAGCTACTTGAGAAGACACATAGGATTGTGCCTTAGAATAAATAAATCAAGACTTATGATATCTTTTGTATTTTGAATATTGTATGGTTTTATTTGGAACAATTATTTGGTTATGTGAGACAAATTAATATTGATGATAATAAATATTCAAACTTTAAATAAATGTCAAAAGCTATGAAACAATCATATCATACCCTGTGCTATGTCCGTTGCGGGTCGGGGTGTGACATTTAAAATTTAGGTATTTCAAAAGAACACCTAAATAGCTTAAACCAGTGGCTCTGATACCACCTTCTGTCGCAACCCCCGGCCCCTACCCCGGGAGCAGGAGCCGCGAAGACCGCAGACAGGTGGTCGGTGTTTAGTAAATTGGCGGCGGAATTAAAACATTAGGATCGTAGTTAGGAAATATTATTAGAGTTTCAAAACACCAGACTTCTGTATTACACAAATGGGGTAAATCCCAAGTTTCATTTATAATACATTATATGGATAAACCCTAATTTATAAAAAAACATAAACTCATTTTTATTTAGGTAACTTTTTGTAACATCCGTCAAAAAACGGATTTACCAAACCCGCTCCGTTTATCAACCGAACAGTCAGCTAAAATTTTCGTTGCGAATTAAATGCCCAAAATAATTTTAAACGATACGTAATCAATTATTATGCGGGGATATATATTTAGTTTTTGAAAAACTGTCAAAAATAACAAAATAAAAATGTTTTACTCATGCCGGGTTTCGAACTCGGGTCTGTACCGGTTCAAACAAACAACTTATCACCTAACCGAACAACCACTCCGCCGCTTTGATTTTTTGGTAATATCAGGAAACATTTAATTCAAATATTCAAGTTCCAAAGTTAAATTCAGTAAATTGCGCCCAATTAGCAGTCGTCGGAAATCCCGACGACTTCGCCGTTTAATTACGTTTTCGCTCAATTTAACCGATGACTTAACTCCTATGACGGTTATAACCGACGTCTGAACCCGCGACATCAGCCATAACCGCCAGAGAACGGCTGACTTCGAATTAAGACCGAATTCAGACCCCATTCATCTCAATACTACCCTATAAATACACCCACAACTCGCCAGAAACCTTTCACACTCAAATCGCACCTTTTCTCGGCGAAAACTCACTCGCCGGAAATTTTTATTACGTCGCCGGAAAACCGTATCATTAACCTCCGAGCTTTACTGAACCCCCTAAACTTTTACCGAAATCACCCACACCCTTTGCAAGCCTTCGGAAGACTCTCTGCTGCAAGAGACTCGTCGCCGGAAGAACTTGCTGCCACCGGAGTTCTGCCGGAAAACAGAGGAGAAACAGCCGGTACTTTTCACGCCAAATTCCTTTCCTTTTTACTTTTATCTCGTCTGTAATTGATCATAAAACGCTAAAGGAACCTGAATCAACTTTTCGAACCAGTCAGTCGTCACTTCCGGTTAAAACCAGTGAAGAAGACAACGTTTCGGTAATGGTTAAGTATAATTAAAATCAAGTTATTTACCGGGTTAGACACACAGTCCAGCGGTGGACTATGTGCACTTTTAACGCTAAGGTCACGAGTTCGAGTATTGTCCCTCACACGCTGCCTTGATAAAAATTCCTTTTTCAGCAAACTGAACCGGGTTGATTTAAGTATATGTTAAGTATATTGATAACCGAGTTTATAACCAAGTGAGACACACAGTCCAGCGGTGGACTGTGTGTCCGCTAACCCACAGGTCCCGGGTTCGAGACCTGTGGAGTGCACCGGTTCGCTAGATTTAATTCATTTTTAAAATAAAGGGATTTCTGTTTAATTCTAATTAATGTATATATGTAATTAAAATCGGATATATGACGGGTTAGACACGTAGCTCAGTTGGTAGAGCTGCGTGCACGCGTACGGGAGGTCTCGGGTTCGAGCCTCACCCAGCGCACAATAATATGCCTTCCGAACCGGTCAACGTCAGTCAAAGTCAAACGGTCAAAGTCAACTGTAGCAAAAATAAAATATTTTTTTTATTATTTTTATTTAATTATTTTAATTAAAAATCAATTATAAATACTTAAAAATAACATTTTTTAAGGTTAGAAAATAGCCTCAAACTCACAAAAATACACCCAACAATCCTACTAAAATAGATTAATAAAACCCGTTTACTTACCAAACCGTAATGCGATTTATCTAGGTTTAATCTCACTCGTGGTTAAAACCACTTCGCGTGCATTCAACGTCATCAACCGAACGCACCCAAGGTGAGTGAATTCTTACAAACTCCCCCTTTTTATTCACGTTTTGGGGTGTATCATGTGTCGTTTAAACTAATTCTCTTATGCAAATTTGTGCTATACCATTATATGAACTAAACTAGAATGTAACTATTATTGGTTGTGATATATTACATATTGTCAAAGTTGTATGCAAATTATTTAGGCCCATCAGTTCCTCGTGGGAGACGAGAACAACGCGTGCCTTAAAACTCACACATTAGGCCCATCAGTTCGTAAGAACAACGCGTGCCTCAAAACTCATTCATTAGGCCCATCAGTTCCTCGTGGGAGACGAGAACAACGCGTGCCTCAAAACTCATACATTAGGCCCATCAGTTCGTAAGAACAACGCGTGCCTCAAAACTCATACATTAGGCCCATCAGTTCGTAAGAACAACGCGTGCCTCAAAACTCATACATTAGGCCCATTAGTTCCTCGTGGGAGACGAGTCGAACAACGCGTGCCTCAAAACAATCATTTGGTGTTTGTGTGTTCAATATTCAATATTATGTGTTGTGTGAATAAATTTACATCTACATTTACTCATATGTGGTATGCACATTATTTATAATCAATTGGATAAACTTGTTCAAATGTTCTTCCATAGGATTCACTCGCCAACATTATGTTGATCCAAAAACCTTTTTACACATGATACAGGTGAACAGGTTGAAGCAAGGAAAACATAGGATATACCTTAGAAGAGAACCAAGCAGCTTAGACTGATAGTTAGAACATGTTGTATCATTATTGTAAATTTCCATTAAATTGTATTAATGAATATGAAACGTATAATAAATGTCATGAGCTTTGATGATAACCCAATCATGCCCCGGTCACCTTTTCCGCTGCGGGTCGGGGTGTGACACTTTTATAGCCAATTTTCTAAGCCTTCAGTGCTCTCCAGCTGGCTTCTAATAGCTTCACATTAAGTTACCTGAAACGTATTTTAAAAACATTTTATCAGCAAGAAATACTGGCGAGTGCATCACAGTTTAATCAAAACAAGTTTTTATACTTTACAGGATTGAGAGCATCCGCATTTACAACGCTTATATCTACACAATTACTCATTCAGTACTATTAACACCTGACTTGTGGGTCATATTACTTTGGGTCCTGTCACCCAACAGTAACGGTTCCTGTCACACTCCTGTGACTATGGACTATTAATGTATACAAAACCCCAACATACCGGCAGTAATTGTAGAATACATATACTCAATCACTGTTAAGCATAATTAAAGCATTTGAGGTTTTGGTAAAACAGTTTGACTCACAACATACTCACAAACGGTGAGAAAAAGAGAATGTACTCACATTGAAAACTTAAGTATTCCTACGACCTTTCTGGTGATAATCCTGATTACTTCCTGGAATTTTATTAAAACATACAACGCACATGTGTTAGTAAATTAACCCAAGTCACTTTAGCCATACAACACGAGACAGAACCCCAACGAATCTTAGTCAGGCAGGGCCTTGACATGCGTCGGTGGGTCCTAAATAAATCGGGTAGGATAACCATATATCACGAGTTAGAACCCCAACGAATCTTAGTCAGGCAGGGCCTTGACATGCGTTGGTGTGTCCTAAATCGGGTTGGGTAACGAATTAGTGATCGGGGGTTAAAATACTTACAGCGGGCAGTGTTTCGCAGGTTTAGGGGTTTAGGGGGTGTTGCGCGGAGAAACAAAGATTCAGAGAGTATACGATCGCTTCAGAGGATCGAAAGTGAGCAAAGATTTCAGTCCCATGCCGCTCTTTTTATACTCGAAATTGACACCTCTCGCGCGTCGCGGTAGAACTCAAGGAGTCCCTCGCGTGGCGCGGGGGAAGCCTATATGGCCTAGACAGGCTACGTTGCATGTATAGCTTAGCCAAACGTTGCGAAACGGAGACACGTCATCTGGCACTATCCCGCGTGTCGCAGGAGATGCAGTGTTTCTGGCGCGTGGCGCCTAAGACGCCCTAGTGGAATTTCTTCGTTTTCGTGTCGGGTCTCATGGTGCGTGTCCGGTTTGTCGTTTACGGTCCGTTTTAGTGGGTTTATGGAGTGCTGTTACAATCCAGCCGCCTCTTCACCTCCTGCGCCGCTATTCTGTCGAGCAGATTGGAAAAATTGTTGGTGTCGTTTAGGTATGAGGCTCCGACGATGTGTAGTTTATGCTTGTACATAAAAAGAAACCCCAAAACGATATGATGATTATGTTGATATTGTTGTTCCATAAAATCCCATTTAAAATGGTTTCTTAAAGGTATTTTTGTTGGTGGGGTGTTAGTCAAAGAGGGTTAATGGTCAAAAAAATGACCATATGAAGGATTTGTGTCCTCTGATCATGAGGCATACAATCTGCATATATAACCTTTTTTAAGGTTTTCAAACTTATATAACTAAACACTAATAATAATAATTAAAAACTTATATTTGAAAGGCAAACTACATGACCTACTCCTACGATCTAAAATATTTCTCTTCAAATAAATTTGATCCCTCACCACATAAGCTATGAATACCAATATAACACCCTTGATAACATTATTAAGTACGTGGTGTATAAGCTTAAAATATTTTGAATACTTAAAAATATTGGTAATAATAGAAAGATTACTGAAATTGAAAAATGATATATAAAAAATTTAATTTAGACCTGTGAACTTTAAAAAAATATAACAATAACACTATTGTCAATTAATAAACAGTGATGATGATTGTTATGGTAACGTTGATCGTAATTAGATTGCCTCCTAAATGTATTGGTGTTTATTTAGAATAACACTAGAATATAAAAAATATTTTAAATCTTGCAAGTCTATTGTTGACCAAAAGTTGTCACTAAAAACATTTTTTCAAAGAAAAAGATAACTACTTATTTACTTTAGTACTGCATACTAAATTTAGAATATTTGAGCGTGTCGCTAGGATGAAAGTTTCTGGTTCATCAATTATAATGGTGCAGAGGATTTGTAGCATGTTTTCTTTCTAAATGGATTGAAAGTTGAAGTTGTATCCTAGAATGAATTGTACCAAAATGGCTAACAAGAGTTTGGCATATTCATCCTCATAGCAACACTAGTGGCTCAGGCTACTTGGGTTAGAGCAGCAGAGCATATAGTTGGAGATGATAAAGGTTGGGCCGAGGGTGTCGATTACTAAGCTTGGGCCAAGGGTCGGGAAATCAAGCAGGGAGACACACTTGGTATATATTACACATGCTTTGTTGATAATTGTATGTTTATGTCTTGCAGCAAGCTAACTATGTTGTTGGTTTAGTGTTCAATTACGATCCAGCGAAAAATACACCTGTAATTCACATGCATAAAGAGCGCTACCAGATTTGTTGTCCCGCGCTATCAATTATGACACTGCCTAATAACGGAAAGAATACGGTCATCTTAGGAGGGGCGCACGAGTATGCGTTTATGGGTACACGAAGTCAGTGTCAAAAAGGCCTCAAGCTTCTTGTCTCTATCAAGCCATCTGGAGGATGTCCCGGAGGATGTGCCGGGGGGTGTCCATGTCCCGGAGGATGTCCTGGAGGGTGTCCATGTTCCGGGGGGTGTCCATGTCCCGGAGGGTGTCCCGGAGGTTGTCCCGGAGGATGTCCATGTCCTGCAAAGCCATGATGTCCCGCATGTCCTGCAAATCCATGATGTCCTCCATCATGTCCAACAAAGCCATCATAACACACCCCTTCAGAAAGGCGGCGCCTATAGTAGTTATTGTATGGATTAACACACCAGACGGTCGTGATTTTTAAGCAACGCGATTGTTAATATATGTGATTCAATAAATTCAAAATCATACTGTTTCGTATTGTTTGCTAATTATATGTTCCTTCAATTACTTTCCAACCGACATGTCTTTTAAACAAAATGTATGACCCCAGTTACCTTTTGTAGTTATATATAATACTATATATCGTATTTTGAGGGAAAAAAGTATTTAAACTTATTTTGAGAAGTCATACGTTATAATTTATAACGTTCAAACTGATGACGACAGTTACTAATACAACGGTCCGAATAAAAATAAAAAAGTACCGGCCAGTTATCTTCAGCCACTAATTCAATAATGGGTCCCTTAATTAGAAAACACACCAACACCACATAAGCATCCCTGTATAAACCATAAAATATAGAATTATTACTTATTGAAAATGGTAATACTATATTATAATGTTGCTTGTTTTTTTATATTTGATTTGATTAAACTATATACATAAATATTATATGGCTTATGAATTATCGTATATTTAATCTTAATTTATGTAATCCTAACTAGGGATGAGTATGGTAAATCAGTATCGGTACCAAAAAAATAGAGAAAATGGGACCGGTAAATAGGCCAAAATATCGGTACCGAATATAACAGATAAGGTATCGCTAATCCGGATACATATCAAAGTAATATCTAATAGACTAATACGAAACATAATATCTTTTAAAGTGAAGATGTATAAATTTATATAATGTTTATCTTAAAAAATAAATAAATCGAAAGTTTAAGACTTTCGGGAAGTTGAGAAGTGCCACATTACTGCACGATGCACGATGGTTTGTGTTTATTGTATGTTCGTTGTTTTTAGCAAAAGAAAATAGCGTGTGGTGTTAGTTCGATCTTAGAACACCGTAGACACATTATTTAGATATCACTCATGTGTTATCCAAACCGTATGGTATCATATGAGTCAGACAAACGGAAAATAGTCATATACGTCTTACGTGGAGCATTATCACATGATGATGTTCCTTAGATCACACGGCTCGTACGATAACGTCACTGGTTCTCTGTATAAACATAACAAATCTATATACAACTGTCCCTTTATAAATCACTAGCTTGTATTCATTCCCTAAACAACAAATATATGATATTAACATGCTATGAATAATATATATATATATATATATATATGTTGACTACTTAGCTATAGTTGCACAATGAATTTGACTTTTATTATTTAAATTTTTTTAATCAAATAAGTATGATAACTTAACTTGATATTTTTTCATCTTTGTGCCTTTGTAAACTTTCTCCGCTTAACTTTCAGTAATGACACTTGCATCCTCTAAATTTTCTAAAAAGTTGTAAATTGTCATTTTGATCGCCTTGAATTTACGTGCTTATTTTTATGTACATATCGGTATAATTTCAAGTTGGTTTACGTTTCGACATAATTTTTCAAAAACGAGTCATGTCAAATATAATATGTTTTCGTGCTTATTTTTATGAACATTTCTGTTGGCCAAAGTTTGATGTAAATTTTGTTCGGAAACTAATTGGGTCAAATATAATATGTTTTCATTAAACGGTATAAGTTCAAGTTATCTTATGTTTCATGAGTCATGTAAGACATAACACGTTTTTGTGTTTATTTTTATGGACGTTTCCAGTTGTCCATGTTTAATCGATAATCAATTACCAAAAAAAATCAGTACGTTCAAATTACATTAAAAAAACCGACCTCGCAACACGGGGTTTTAATTCTAGTATAAGTAAATAATAAACCTTGAGCGAACAGTTCACTTTGCACTAACATTCTAAGATTTCAACCCATTATGCCCTCTTATTTTTCAAACAAAAATAATTGTACCGACCGACTAATTTCATCGGACCCACTACATAACATTCAATCAATTAGTTACATGTTAAGTCTTCTGAGACGAAAGGGCAGTGATTGTATCCGGATAACATATTTATGGGTTTGTCGGTTGGACTCTTATTCGTGAAAAAATATCATGTGTGAGTCAGAGGTTTTACTACAATGGGCGTTCAGGTAATGGATTTTCCCTGAAATTGATGACGAACCGGGTCAGTAGCATTGTCTGAGATTATGAATGTCATAGTGTGAATGGACCTTTTGTAAATAGATATACCCAATGACCCACTTTTCTTAAACATAAAAAAAGGATATTGAATTAAAATAACCTCAACTTTTAACAATTAGCCAATATCACTCCTAACTTTCGATTTGTACAACACCACTCCCAACTTTCAATTTATTTTCCGATATGTAAGACCCGAACTTACTTAACTGAAAATTTATAAAATTTTGCATTTATATATAATATAATATAATATAATGCAAATATATGTCCATACAAAGTTCAAAATTCACAAATGTCATAAGTGTTTCAAAATATTTAAACATGTTAACAAAGTTTGATTTGATAAACGAAAAAACAAAATGCGGAAGCTTGATCTTTAGTTGTGTTCGGTTCTTCGGCAAGCTTGATATTCATCCGTAACATCATAGCAATCACCTAAATATCCAATATCATCTCATACGTTAGTTATATAATGCATAAAATGTATTAGATAGCCTTCACACAAGTGTGGAGTTGAAAATGTAAAAAAAAAAAAAAAGAAAGAAAGAACCAGTTATTGGCGCAAATGGAAACCAGTCTGGTGCAACCTTATGTTAGTTCTGACGCAATACAGTTGACATCAGTCAGGGGCGCAACCTTGCGCCTGACATCAGATATGCATGCGAAAATTTGCGTAACTTCTCCGTTACATATCCGTTTCGCTTGAAACTTGTTTCTAAATGTTCGTAAAACATTTCCTTACGTTATTGACTGAAAATCCTTAACCCGGATTCATGATTTTTACAAATTACTCAACCGTTACTCGGTTTATTCATATTTTTATTTTGACCCGTTACGGAATTAAGCACTTAAGCTCAATTTATCCACATCCTTTCATATCTCTTATTGCCACTTTATGGTACTTAATTTATATCATCACAACTTCAAATGTGATGGATTACGATAAGAAAATCATTATATTCCCAATTTACCCTCGACTTTGACACTTTTATGAAAATGACCTATTATATGGCATTAAGGCAAAACAGTTTAAACCTTCTACTTCATACTACCGGAAGGATTGTTCAAATTATTAAAACTCATATTTAAACTACCGTTAAGGGTCGTTTGCCCAATTTATCATCCGAATGCATTTTAGTAAACTTTGGTCTTTTTTCCGTAAAGGACTTTTAAAAGTTTGACCAAATGGACACTTTTAACCATGTTCTATTTTAAATCATTGTGTTCCTAAGAACATACTATCCCCCGTTTATATTATTAGATATACCTCACTTAGGTAATCCAGTGTCCACCCATGACTCGTTTACTCTCGTCGGACTTTAAGTCCTCATTGAGAGTTTGACCCATTACACATATCTGGCTCGGGTCATAGCACGGACCCGTTTTAATACATTGCATTATTAGTTGCTAATTAAAAGCAATGCAAGCCGTATGTTATCCTTCCTGTGAGCGCAAAACTCGACAAGTAATTATTAGTCATTATTATCAAACGGTGATGACATCACCATTTGACCCGTTTGGCTTATATTACAATTTTATCATTATGAGATGATATTTATTTACCATCTCACCATTTAATCCGTTTCGGTTTACACCGTACGATCATATTACATAAAGTCTTTTCTTGATTCGTTCGGCCCGTTATGGCTTACACCATAGGGTGTCTTTCGAATATTCAATATTTATTTGTTAACTCATGACCGAATTATCATTTTACCATTTTCACCCGTTATGGTTTACACCATAAGGTGACTTTTCAAACCTCCTTGTTTATTCGTCAGTACATGACTAAATTACTGTTTTTCCTCTTTTTACCATCAATTATGGTTTATTGTCATTCTTACTTGTTCCGACCCGTATCGATTTACGTCGGAATATCGTATTTCAAAATCTCATTCTAAATACCAAAATCGCTTATTTTAAGTCAAATACATAAGTATAAGCACTATTTTAAAGATGTAAGCTTCACTACCTTAGAATCCGATTATGCTTTTCCACCCATATTCGGCCCGTTTAACCCACTTCGTCCCAAGCTACCACCTAGCTTCTCAAGCGTCAAACTACCTTTTATCATTCGCAAGATGGTTAGATAAGTCATTATTTATCAAGACTATCCCACCTTACGGACTTTGTATCAAAATTACCATTTGATCATATTATAGGTCAGTTTGACTTCTAAAAGTCACTGCCTATTAACATTTGCTAACGCACAGTTAAGTTCAACGAACTCATTTAGGCATTTATCAATTATCCGGCGTGCAAATACTTTTAGGCTACCTTCTTATCTAAATTCTCAACCAAGTTCATGTCATTTCTTTCGGTTAAACAAGTTCGAGCGATCGTTAACATCAAGTTAACTTAGCTTTCGATTATCAATGCTAATTTATCCATTTATCATGCTAGAGTTAAGGGTTTTCATCTCTATGTAAAAACCCATTTCATCATATTACTAGACATTCATCCGAATACCTAATATAATCATACAAACTAGTAGACAACATGATCTTATACACTTATTAACATTAACATAACATCAATTTTTATCATATCATACAAAACCCAATTAAGTTATGTATGAAAACTTACTCAAATCTCTAATTTGTTCAAGTACCTTACACATACATACAAGTATAATGCTCATATATCATCAATTTCATCATATAATCAAAACCCATTTAACTAGATGCGGTAATTCATCCAACCACCCAAATCATGGCAATTTATTCAAAATTTTCACTTAGGGTTTGTTCCTAAGCAAGTACACAACTCTTATGTTACTTCAATATCTCATATTCATACATGGATTGAAATCCACGAATTCTACCTACAATCATAATATCACCAAATTGAGATTTTCGACATACCTTATGATCATCTAGTCTAGGTGATCGATAATTTAGTTCATGCACGATTCGAAGATCCGAATTTGACCTCCAATTTGATGATTTGAGATTGAACTAGGGTTTTCCCCCCTTTGTCTTGCTCATGGTCATTACACACACACACACCTTTTGTGTGTGTTGTGTTTTGTTTTTAGTTATATATTCAAGTTCCAACTTTCACCCTTTTGGTCCCTCATGTTTGAGGTTTTATTTATAAAGAGCTACCACTCATTGTTTTATTACTATTTCCATGTTACTAACTAGGTTAATTTGTTCCTAGTTATTTTATTTACGGTTTGACTTTTACCACTAACGGTATTTACCCGCTTTTTAATGTTAACATGGTTTTATTACCAAACCCGTTTTTGAGGTGTTACACGATATCACTCTCAAACTAACTAAACCCTAACATAATTACTCTTTTGCTGGTGTGGCACCTCTGTGGTGACAAGGCATTTAACATGGCATCTGATTTGGCTTTTTTGATGATGTGGCACTGTTTTGGTGACGTGACATTTAATGTTAGCAAACTTGGTTGGTGTTTCGTTAATTTGGAAGTGATATAAAAAAATAAGTTGAAAGTGGTGTGTATAAATCGAAAGTTGAAACTGCTATCGGCAAATTGATGAAAACTAGAATTATTTAAATCAATATCTAAGAAAAATGTTGTGCTACCAATTAGAATTATTTAAACCAATATCTAAAAAAAACTATGCTATCGGCAAATTGATGAAGATTATCTAAACAAATATAAAAAAAAATAATAATAACAAAATAAAAGTTTTTGAGTTGAATGATGAGTTTCCAACTTTCCATTATAAAATACCACAACACCTATCCTCTCACCTCACAAACTCACATTCTTGCTTACCTAAAACAAGAGAGTAGAAACTGTAGTGAGAGAAACCTTTGAGTAACAAGAATGGAGGGTAAGGAAGATGATGTTAAGTTAGGAACCAACAAGTTCTCAGAGAGGCAACCCATTGGGACCTCAGCTCAAACAGACAAAGACTACAAGGAACCACCACCTGCACCCTTGTTTGAGCCAGGTGAGTTGTCATCATGGTCTTTCTACCGAGCGGGTATTGCAGAGTTCATAGCCACTTTCTTGTTATTGTACATCTCTGTGTTGACTGTCATGGGTGTGGTCAAATCCCCCACAAAGTGTGGTACTGTTGGTATTCAAGGAATTGCTTGGGCTTTTGGTGGTATGATCTTTGCACTTGTCTAGTATTTCAGGTATGTTAGTTACTTACCAAAAGCATGGTTTTTTTTTTTGCTATTTTTGACATGGGTTGTTCAAGATTTATTTTTAACTGGTTTTCTTGAAATTATTCTCAAAAGCATGAATTTTTTTTATTGTTGTTTTTGAAAAAAGTTTCCATTTTTTAACTATAATATTACCTTAAATGACAGGGGTTGTTCAAGATTTATGTTTAAAGGAAATGGGTTCTTCAAGAGTTCAAGAACCCTCTCTTTTTGTTAAAAATTCTTCTAATTTTTGTTTTCTTGTTTGTTTTAACTTATAACCATAAAGTTTCCATTTTTAACTAAAATTTTACCTCAAATGATATGGGTTGTTCTAGATTTATCTTTAAATAAAATGGGTTGTTAAAAGATCTGATCTTTTTGCTAATCATACTTCTTTTTTTTGTTATCTTGTTGTTTGTAACCTTAAAGTTTCCATTTTTACCTAAATTCTTACCTCAAATAAGGTGTGTGAATTTCTGACACAACCCGAAAACACGACTCACGACCCTAACACGAAATTTGCGGGTTTGTGTTTAGTCTAAACAGGTTCGAATCAGTTTCAGGTTGAACCGACGTTTAGCTAAACGGGTCATATGCTCAGGTCAACCTAGTCGGGTTGGCGGGTTGACCCGTTTAACCCAATATGATATTATATTTTTTTACAATATGTTTATGTCATAAGTTAATTTGCGTGTGCATTTTATGACATAATTAAAACTTAGTTAGAAAGAATGACTTAAGATTTTATAATTAAATGTAATTTTATTATATACATTTGTTTTTTTTACTAGAATTTAATTTTTAAATATTAATTTGGGCAAAAAAGTTAAAAAATATAAAATTTCGGGTTGAACGTGTCGTGTTCGGGTTCGTCTAAAATTTTCAGGTTCGGGTCAGGTTGAACCCCTACCTCAAATGACATTGGGTTGTTCAAGATTTATCTGAAAATGAAATGGGTAGTAAAAAAATCTGATCTTTTTGCTAAACAGCTTATAATTTGGTATAAAACAGGACACATCAACCCAGCAGTGACTTTCGGTTTGCTACTAGCAAGAAAACTGTCTTTAACCAGAGCACTATTCTACATGGTGATGCAGTGTCTTGGAGCCATCTGTGGTGCAGGTGTGGTGAAGGGGTTCCAGGGCAAGCACCAGTACACCGCTTTGGGCGGTGGAGCGAATGTTGTGGCTCATGGTTACACCAAGGGTGATGGTCTTGGTGCTGAGATTGTTGTCACCTTTGTTCTTGTCTACACAGTTTTCTCAGCCACTTGCCAAAAGAAGTGCCAGAGACTCACATGTCCCTGTATGTCTACTCTTCCTCTTGTCTATTTAATACTTAGGTATTACACTCTTATGCAAATTAATTGTTATATGTGTTTAAAATGCCCAAAGAATTATTTTTGACTTAGAAAGAAATTAATTAGGTATAGAGTAGTCAATTTAAATAGACATGCCAGACAAACAAGATGAGTAGTAGTAGGTTTGATGCCTTTGTCTTAATTGTTGAGTACCATGTGCCTTATAGTTCAATGCTTGAAGCAAAACTACTGTCAAGCCGGGGGTCTCACTGGAAGCAGCCTCTCTATTCTTACGGGATAGAGATAAGGCTGTCTACATATTATCCTCCTCAGACCCTACCTTAGCTTTGCTATTGGTGGGATTTAGTGAGTATGATGATGATGATGTATTTTCTGTTGTCCGTGCAATGCAAGTGTAGGTGATTTGCTTCCATGTGCATTGATATATTTTTCCAAATATTTGGAGGGAGATCATTACAATTTACAATCAAGGGTTATTTCATATAAAAAAAATAATATGTGTCACACACATGACACATGAAAATTATAAAAAATTCCTCAAACTAATTTTGGCATAGAAAAGTCTATAACTTGCAAAAAAAAAATCATTCAACTAATTTTAATCTGTATATCATACGTAATATTTGAATTTTTATAAGAAAATAACTTGTTCAACTTTTCTTTTCTTTAAGTAATTTAATATAAAAAATTAAAATAAATTACACAAATATTCGCGTTTTGAACAAACCACGGGGACCATTAATATCATCATCATCATACTCAGTAAATCCCACCAATAGCAAAGCTAAGGTAGGGTCTGAGGAGGGTAGGATGTAGATAGCCTTACCTCTACCCGTACGAATAGAGAAGTTGCTTCCAGTGAGACCCGGCTCGAACGGGGACCATTTATATAGTTTACTCAAATAATTATTTGTGACTTTTTCATGTATGTTCTACAAGTTTTGAGACTTTATTATCCTATAATTAGGTTACAAGAACCTTTCTTTATTACAAAAGTGTGTTTGTTATGTCTCATTCCAAAATCTTTGAACACTTGTGTCTCATGCAATGGAAGTTGCACTTTCCTTTAGAGTTGGTCATTCAAATAAACTAATAAAACAACTTTCTAATGGACCAAAATCAGAGCTTTGGAACTAGGGATGGTATCATGCGGTAAAAGTTAAAGTTGTACATTCTATTTGCCTTTTGTTTGACCTTTGACTTTGACCATCTTTAGTTGACTTCAATTTTGAACCAAACTATGCAGATTTTGGCTCCACTCCCAATCGGGTTCGCCGTTTTCTTGGTCCATTTGGCCACCATCCCCATCACCGGAACTGGCATCAACCCTGCAAGAAGTCTCGGTGCAGCCATCATCTACAACAAGGACCATGCTTGGGATGACCATGTAAGTCTCTCATTTGAGTATTTGACCACATTTGACTTTCATGTTTCAAGCCAACATATTAATCAAGATTGCATTTTGATGTGATCAATGTATATATAACACTAACGAGTCAAAAGGGTATTTTTGGTTTTTGATCTTTTGCAGTGGATTTTCTGGGTCGGTCCCTTCATTGGAGCTGCACTTGCGGCGCTGTACCACCAGATTGTTATCAGAGCCATGCCGTTCAAGAGCCGGTCTTAGAAAAAAAAAGTTGTATTTCTTTGATTTGTTGTGTATGCTATGGATTGTTGTTGTACTCTACCAAAATGTGGATTTAGTGTTTTTTTCTAGCTTTTGGTTGATGAATCATGAGCGTTTGTAAATTACCCATTAAGTTTTAAAAAATGCAACCCTTTTAGCTTTTCTTTAATGTGTTTTATGGTGGTGTATAGATGATTTTAGCCTTCAAATAACCACTGGATTTTTTTTTCTTGGTCCTAAATGGTAAGTTGTATTCACAGTGATTAATTAACGATTGATCAGATTCTTCATAGAGATTATTTTCTACCTTATTTGAAATGACGCGACAGCTTAGTGGCATCTTAGCGATGAGATAAGACTTAGGGACTATGAGGTGCTGAGTTCGATTCTCACAAGAGGTTTTTTTTCAGATTTATTCCAGTGGTCCGTCAGTAATCCAAATTTACCGTAAAAATAAAAAAAGAAGAGTTTTTCTTTCAACACACAAATATTATGATAAGATGTGTATATGCTAAAATAATTCAATAGTAAAAATAAGAAAATTTGTATGTTTAGCAAAGTTGAAAAGATGAATTAAAACACAACAAAACCACCACGGATAGTGTTATCACTCCACAAGTATGTGTATTTGAGGTGTTGTAAAGACACATAACAACTATGATATCTATATCTATCGGAACATAATATGACTCCAAAGTACCTATCATCGATTCCTAGTGTCTTCCAAATTTGATCTCTAAAATCTCATTCTTCTATTACTCGAGACTTGTTATTTTATTAAAATTGCAAATTCACACATAGAGATGGTCATAATAACCGGTTCCAAACCCGACCCGGTAGAATCGCTCTGGAACCGGTTCCAGGTCCTACCCGATGTATAGAAGAACCGGTTCCGAGTTCAAAAAACCCGTTGGTTCCTATCCGGTTTCACATTTTAGGATTATAAATGGGTCGTACCCGGTTCCAACCTGTACCCGGTTCCTCCAGTACCCGGTTCACTGTACCCGCGCATAAGTAACTGTTGGAACCGGTTACTTGGGATCGATTATGGAAGTTAGCAAACAACATTAAATGTCAAATATGACCGTTGGAACTCGTCATTGCATGCCATTGTATTTTTGAAAATATGAATTTAAAGGTTTAAGTGATGAATGTTTGTAGTGGTAATGAAAGGGAATGGAGAAGATGGGGTATGTATACAAAAAAACCGATTTTTTAATAAATAATCGGTTTCCAATGGTATTATATCCATGGGAACCGGTTCCAAAAAGTAACTTAGCAGCTTTTGATTTGAAATACCCGACAGAACCGGTTTCTGTCAGGAACCGGTTCCACACTACCCGTAATCAGTTACATTCGATTCTAGTTTTAGTGGCGAATACTCGGGTACGACCCGGAATCGGTTCCACACTGTCACCGATTCCATTGACTACTATCAGGAACCGGGTACGGGTAGAAATGGGTTCTGGGTATTAATAATGATAGATTATGCCCATCTCTATTCACACCGGACATCAATGTTTTAAAAACCGGTATTTAAATCATACGGTTTAGACTCAGAAATAGTTCAACCGGTTGAATCGGGTTGTACCGGGCGGTTGAATGCATAATTAACCCTATAAATCCATAAAATATAATTTTACCTCAATAAATAATCCAAACTACGTCATCCCATATTAAAAAAAATATTCAAGAAGTTAATCCATAATAAAAAAAATAATCAATGAACGACATCCTCAACAAGTTAATCCATTGGAGTGTTGAATGCATCAAATTCAGGATTGCTTAAAAGATGAATAGTCACCTTTTTAGGCTCAAAAAAATTAGAAGTTTAAATTTTTAACCTTTGGCCTGGTATAAAGCGGTACCGGTAAACTGGTTTAAACCGGTATAACCCAATTTACCGGCGGTACAACTTCTTTGTCGTTTCTTTAGTTTACCGGTGTGATTCATACAGGCCAAGCATCCGGCATCTAGTTTAACCGGTTCAACCAGCCGGTTTAAACCGGTTTTTAAAACATTGCAGGACATCATATTTTGTTTTTGTTTCTACATGGGCCTGTCGTTTTTCTTTTGGGCTGGGCTGCTAAACAAAACTCAGACTAAGCTGGATCAAAACAATAATAACTAGTAGAGGTTACGCGATAAAAGCCGAGTGTCGGGATCCATCCTCGATCTACAAACAATTAGGGTTTGGTTTGGGATTCGATCTGAAAGAAAAAAATGGCGATGAGAAGCTTTTTCAACGAGATCAGGGGAATGAAGGTGAAAGACGTGCCGAAGCACGTGAAGCCGATGGTGACGACAAGCAACGCCAAGAATTTTATCCAGCGAGCTTTGGATAATTACCATGCCAAATACATCCAGACCGATTCCATCGTTCCGCTCTATCACGTCTGCTTCGGTGGCATGATCTTCTCTTACCTTGTTGCCCTTCCTGAGGAGCGTCGTCATCTCGAGCACCAGCAGCAACACGCCAAAGCCGGCCATTGAGTGACTTGCTCAGGTATTTTCCTTTCGAATTGTTGGATATGAACAATTTTACATTGTTGTTAATCTGAATATATATATATATATATACACACACACACACACACACGTGTGTGTGGTAGTTTCAAATGCATAAATTGGTTTAGGAGAACGTATACCTGGATCTAACTGTTTCATCTTTTTGATATGCAAGCAAGGTGTTTGATAAAATGTGTCAAAAAGGTTTACGTTCATAGAAATTGTCAGTGTTGTAAGAATCGCTTGGCGCTAGTCGGGCGGTGGGGTACCGCGATTAATCGGGATTAATATGGATTAATCGGATTGAGGTTTTTATATGTAATTTTTAGTTATACATACACACACATTTTTATATGTAGTTTTTTAAAGTAGACATGTTTTAACCTCTCATTGACCCATTTTTTTTAAGTAATTGGAAGAAATTTATAAAGTTTGGTCGAAATTTGGCCGACGTTTAGCCAGAATAGGACCACCATTGACCGCCTAGCGATTAACCGGTCAACCTCTGATTACTGATTAATCGGTGACTAATATCGAAGATTAGTCGGGATTTTTACAACCATGGAAATTGTTTTTAATTTGTGATGATGGCTATTATGGGTGTGTTATTGAAGTTAGCTACTGTTAGAAGACTACAATAGGGGACGTTCATGGCTGGTGGAGTATCTTGTGATCTTTAGCTGATTAAGGAGTTTGTTTTATTTTTGAGAAATCATGTTTCAGGCGATATACTTTTAAATGCAATGGTTAAACTAGTTTGTTGCAAATTTACACAAAACAGTTGATGTTTGTTCATAGAAATTGTTATTAAGTTAGGCTAACCTTGGTGTTTGGATTATTTTAAGTATGTGGTTGACTGTTTCGGACAAGTTGCCTAGTAAGTAGCCATTAGGTGATCAATTTGCATTCTGGTAGAAGTGGAAGATAGGTTGATTGGGTCAGATTGAGTAGATAGAAGAAGTCTTTATATCCATTTGGGGTGTTCACGGTTCGGTTTAAATTTGTGAAACCGTCCAAACCGGTCATCGGTCGTTTTTTTATTTCATAAATCTGTCGTTTGGTTTTAAAACTTTCAGACCATAATGAACAGTATGGTTTACGGTTTGCATTGGAAACCGGCTGGAAAAAACCGGACCGGACCGTTGGTTTAAAGTATATTTCAGATTGATAATATATAATTCCTTAGCTATATTTAGTTATTTATTAGCATTATAAATAAAACTGGGTAGTTCTATGCTTTAATTTAAGGTATTCTCAAATTTATTTTTTTTATTATTATTTTTCAACCTATTTGTGTTTTTGTTTCAATATTTTGTGTTCTTGATTTGTATGAGTCTGTTCATGGCATTTGATTTGTGCATTGTGTTTAAAGCTATTACTACAATCTCACAACATGCCTTGCTATCGTTTGTTCCTAATTTAAAATAGCAAAGATACATTAGTCGTTAATTAAAATAACTGCAATGGTTATACCTTTTGGTATTTTGATTGCATTCCAAAACCGTGATATCAAATCGTTACTAACGGTCCGGTTTCGGTTTTTAATAACAAAAAACTATTACTAGTGGTTTGGTTCATGGTTTGACCTAAAAACCGATAAAACCGGACCGTAACACCCAAATTTCCACAATTTTTATAAATGGAATGTATTTTTTTTATAAATGCACTCATTGTATAGACTTTGGTCTCATGGATTCTTTTGGCTGACAGTGAGTTCAGACACGCATAATTTCCATATTTTTTTATTTTTTGAAATTTTCTGATTTTTTTTTATTTTTTTACTTTTATAGTTTTTTTTATTATTTTTGATTTTTTGTTTTTGTAGTATTTTTAATTTTATGTTTAGTTTTTTTTCTTCCTTTGGACCGAAACCCATCCTGACACCTAAACCCCACCTGACCCAAACCCAACCTGACCATTTTCTTAAAAAACCCATCCTATCCCAAACTCATTATAACCCACACCCATCCTAACCCATTACCCAAACCTGCCCAACCCACCCATAGGTGTGACCTACGCCCACAATCTGTAACTAGTAGGTGCCCAGGAAACCACAAAGGCCCTACACATGGATGCTGCCCTGTTGTATTTAGGAATAGGATATGCTGAGCTGATTATGTTATGTTATATTTTGGCTGGATGAAAAAACATGTAATTATTAAACATTTGTTGTGATTTGCAGGTTTTGGGAGGGATCATTTAAATAAATGAATTTCCTTTTATTGTTGTATGCAAAACACATGATGTTGTTTGGACATAATTTCTAATCATTAAACCTTTCCGTTATTATTTTTTCTTTGCAATGTATTATTTCAAATCCATGGTGTTTGTTGGTGAAAAATAAATAAATATATCTATATGTAATAAAAGTTACCAAGGATAATATGGATGTTGAGAGGTATAGAGTGAAAAAAAGTATATGAATAAAATTTGAGTGTGTGTAAATAAGATTGCTATTTTTTAGAGTAAATTACAAGTTTTGTCCTTTATGTATGTCCAAAATTACAAGCGGTATTTTTTACCTTCAAAATTGATTAGTTTTGTACTCAATGTTTGCAAATCTTGTATGGTTTGTCCTTAATGTTTGCAAATCTTGCATGGTTTGTCCTTTAGGTCAAAACCAAATTGCGTGTTTTGTCCTTAACAAAAAATATGAAGTAGTTATGGCCTAAAGGACAAACCATGCAAGATTTGCGAGATCAATTTTGAAGGTAAAGGACACTGCCTGCAATTTTGGACATACATAAAGGACAAAACTTGTAATGCACTCTATTTTTTAATTATCAAAAATCAGTGTTAAGGCATTTGATCCTGTCTCGAAAGAACAATATATAGTTAGCTATTTAAAAAAATCAAGTTATTTTCTGACCATTTATGATGTTAATATTCCTAAAAATATATTTTTAAACTAAATAATAAAGAATGATCAATCTAATAAGGGATATTGGATTTAAATAAACCCAACTTTCATCCATTGACCGATAACACTCTCAACTTTCGATTTGTACACCAGCACTTTCAACTTATTGGCCGAATAACACTCTCTAACTGACTGAATCTAACCTAGTTAGCTGATGTCAGCTGCCACACCATCAAAATGCCATGTCAGCCGCTACATCAGCTACAACGTCATTAAAAAATGCCACATCAGTTGCCATGTCATATGTCACGTCAGCAAAAAGAGCCACATCAGATGCCGCATCAGCAAAAACTAACTGGATTAGGGTTCAGTTAGTTAGAGAGTTTTATCGACCAATAAGTTGAAAGTTGAGAGTGCTAGTGTACAAATCGAAAGTTTGAAGTACTATCAGTCAACTGATAAAAGTTAGGATTATTTAAATTCAATATCCCATCTAACAATATATAGGTTGACAAGTAAACAATAAGGAATAATCAATCTAATAATATATAGTTTGACCGGAATTTTGTAAATACAATGTTTGTAAATACAATCTTGAGTTTTTTAGTTGTGGACTGGTGGGGTATTTTCGAATTCAACTATTATGCTGAATCATCTATGACGTCTGCTAATTGGGTTGATTTACACCTTTAGCCCCTTAATAATCACAATAGACTTGTTGGTCCCTAAAGAAAAAACTCAATTTATTTATACAACTCTATTTGAGACGATAAACAACATCAGAGCTGTTACATGTATTTTTGGTTATCGTTTTCGGTTAATTAATAACACTTGTCGATTTCTATATAGAATGCATGTATCGTGTATCATATGTACTGTTATAACCAAATTGATACCGATTGAATGCCTGCAACAACGTACCGTCGCATCGCACGGACAAATAGCCTAGTTTATATTAAAACAGTTAATTTTTCATTAATCCATTTATGGTTTCGTAATTAAATAACAATATTCTACAGTATTTAAGTTTAGAAGGGTTTAATAACCTAAAGCAATTTATAACACCTAAGTGATTATGACAAAATAAGAATTATATGTCACGTATAAAGATTAATGTTATATTTAAAACCATTTAAGATGTAGAACACTATTGTAGAGTGCATCAAGTTAAGATGAACCAATTTAATCTACGTTTCAAACCATCAGAGCCGTCTTCAAAAATCACAAAAAAATTTGCCTACCCGGCACTAGCTCTGGACTGGCCCTACAAAGTACAAACCATCTCAATTTAAGCCTAACAATAATAGTACTCTATATCACTCTTCTCACGTACCCGAACAAGTTAGTTTCAAATGCTTTACACTCTTGCTTTGATATATATGTTATCAAATTGGGTTCTAACTTCTTTTAATTGTCTAGGACCATTATTATGAATGATTTACTTTTTATTTTTTTTTTTTTTTTGGGGGGGGGGGGGGGGGGGGGGATGCATCTAAGGCCTGGGGTTGTTCTTCAGGTTTTACATGTTGGTCTGATTTTTGGCTGAAAAAAATGATCTGATAACCGAAGTTCGAGTTGGTCAGGTTATTCAGACTGGGTTGTTCGGCTTTCGGGTTCCCCCATGGGATGTCTTTGTAGTTACAAAGTGTAAGGGGTCAAAGTGATAATATGTAAAAGCTTATGTACCTAAACATGATAGTTCATTCTTCTAGAATTTTTAAACTGTTGAAGGTCCGGTCACATTGTCACATGACATCATGAAAAGACTTAATTATTATTATATTATTATATTCTCCGTTTAATCTATGCAACTATATATTTATTATATATGCAACTACTTGACTCATGTTATTCTACAAACCATCTTTGCAACTATTTTTCAATCCAAAACAAAAGTTCTAACCAAAATGACTTGGATTTCAATCTTTACTGGCAAATCTGGATTTGCAGCTTCTTCTACAGCTGAAGATGTAACTAAAGGAATCGATGGAACCGGTCTCACTGCCATTGTTACCGGTAAACTTACTTCTATCGATATGATTTACATCTGATATAAAAAAAACATCAATATGATTTGTTCATTTATATTTGATCTATTTACATAATCACACGTTTGTATAGGCATGTACATGAACTGAACGTTCACTAGACTGTTTGGTGAGGGGTTCGTTTATATTTGTTTATTAAATAAACAAACGAACATGGACAAAACTTTTTTTTTCAAATGGTTAAACAAATGAAGATGACACATGTCTCTTTCGTTACATGAACAACGTTCACTAGACTGTTTGGTGGGGAGTTTGTTTATATATTTTTTATTAAATAAACAAGCGAACGTGGACAAAACTGTTTTTTCAAATGGTTAAACGAATGAAGATGACACATGTCTCTTTCGTTACAGGAACCGAATGTTCACTAGATTGTTTGGTGGGGAGTTCGCTTATATTTGTTTATTAAATAAACAAACGAACATGGACAAAACTTTTTTTTCAAATGGTTAAACGAATGAAGATGACACATGTCTCTTTCGTTACATGAACCGAACGTCCACTAGACTGTTTGTTGGGGGTTCGTTTATATTTTTTTTATTAAATAAACAAACGAACATGGACAAAACTTTTTTTTTTCAAATGGTTAAACGAATGAAAATGACATATATCTCTTTCGTTCATTTACGTTTGTGAAAACTCGTTTATTTTAATCCGTTTATGTTCGTTCATTTACGATCATTTATGTCCGTTTATATACTCATCTAATTTTTTTAGGCCTAGTACAATTTAGTTAGTTATATGCTTACAATTTAGCCTAGTTTTATTAATATTTTAGGGCCGATGTTCACGTGTAGTTTTAATTGGTGTTTGCTCAACTATATTCGTTCATCTATGTTCAATTGTATTCGTAATCTGTTCAATTATACTCTTATGTAGGGGTGCTAAACGGCTCGTGTTCATGGGTTGGCGGGTTTAACCCGACCCGAACCTGAAAATCATGTCACACATGTGAACCTGAACACGACCCGAATATTCCTCGGTTGACCCGAATCCGTTCAACCAGATTTTTTTTAATTTTTTTTCCGTAAATTAATAAATTAAAAGTAAAATTTACTAAAAAAATGTATATAATATAATTACCTCTAATTTATAAAATTTTATGTCAATTTCTATATTTAAGTTATAATTATGGCGTAAAATAATATAAACATAAAAAATATTGTAAAATAATATAATATAAATGGGTCAACCCACCAACCCGACCTGTTTAGCTAAACGGGTTGCGGGTTCAACCTGAAACTGACCCGAACTTGTTTGGACTAAACCCAAACTTGCGAATTTCGTGTTAGGTTCGTGTCGTGTTTCCTTCCGGGTAGTGTCAGAAATTCGCGCGTTTGCTCTTAGGAACAGACATAAATGAACACAAACAAGAAAACTCTGTTCGTGTAGTTGTTCATGTTCGATCGTTTGTTTGAAAGTTAAATGAACGAACACGATCATGTCCTGTCTACATCTGTTTGACATCAGCAATGTGCAATTCATAATAAACTGAACACATTAGCAAACTGAACAATTACTTTAGTACATGCTTAACTAGCATTATATAACTTTCAGGAGCTACAAGTGGTATCGGGTTAGAAACAGCGCGCGTTCTCGCTTTACGAGGTGTCAACGTCGTTATGCCAGTCAGAAACCTCGAAGCCGGTGAAAAAATAAAAGAAAGCATTGCAGAAAAAATCCCCAATGCAAAACTTGAAGTGATGGAGTTGGATGTCAGCTCACTCGAATCCGTTAGAAAATTCGCATCACAATATTGTCAAAAGGGACTTCCATTAAACATCTTGATGTAAGACGCATTCATTCGATCATCAAAATTATTTACCGCGAAAAAAGACTAATTTTATGTACATTTTTTGTCGAAAGTCTAAACGCAGGGATTATGACTCCTCCGTTTTCGCTTAGCAAAGATAACATTGAATTACAGTTTGCTACCAACCATGTTGGTATGTGTTTTTTTACAAATATTTTATGTTTTCTATTACTTGCGAAGAACGCGCTAATGAAAGCTTTTTGCGTTCTTTTGTTAGGTAACTTCCTTTTAACAAACTTGTTGTTGGATACCATGAAAAAGACCGCGAAAGAAAACGGGAAAGAAGGAAGGATAGTGATTCTTTCTTCTGAAGTTCATAGAGTTACATACAAAGGAGGCATTATGTTTGATAAGATCAACGACGAAAAGAGGTAAACCTTGTATTTATTCAATTGATAAAATATAGAGTAAAAGTGCCTTTTACGTTCCTGAGGTTTGATCACTTTTTGCGACTTTCATCCAAAGGTTTGTTTTTTCGCATCTGGATCCAAAAGGCTTGAAATCTTGCCATTTTCATCCAACTCGTTGACTCCATCCATTTTTAACGTCAAGTCAGGGGTATTTCCGTCATTCAATCTTGCCATTTTGATATAAATAACGAAAAAAACTAAAATGACAAAATATCCTTGGCTTAACGTTAAAAAATGGATGGAGTTAGCGAGTCGGATGAAAATGGAAAAATTTCAAACCTTTTGGATCCAAATGCGAAAAAACAAACCTTTGGACGAAAGTTGCAAAAGTGGCCAAACCATAGGGACGGATATGGCATTTTACTCTAAAATATAAACGTGTATAAACATTCAACTATACAACAGTACTAGGAAAAATTCTAGCAATCTTGACCCATGCTTACAAAAAATGGGTTGATTTAGGAAAAAAAATGCTTGTGGTTTTATTGGAGTCTATTCAAATTATACGACGGGTCAATTTGGGTTGTTGATATTACACATTGGGTCAATATGGGTCACTCTTATAAAACTTGCTACTTAGGGATCATCCACCTAATATGATTTTCTATGATATGGTTTTCAGCTATAACGCGTTGTACGCTTACGGACAATCAAAGCTTGCTAATGCATTGCACGCAAGCGAGCTCACAAGACGGTTACAGGTAACTAACCGTTAACCACTTTCCTAACATTAACACTTGTAAAAAAATCGGTTTTTTAAGGTTAAATCAACTTCACTCATGAATGTTGTATGTTGCAGGCTGAGGGGGTGAATATAACCGCCAATTCGCTGCACCCTGGAGTTATTAAAACGAATCTAGCGCGTCATGGTGGTTTCTTCTGTATGTCTCAACCCTTTAAGATTAAGATTCTGTTCAATTTTTTTTTTATTTTGTGACAGAAATTTATTATATTTTTTTCTATGCTGATGATCTTGAACTTCTGTTGACACAGCTATATTCCTTAACGCGGCCCAGAGTTTCTTGAAGAACGTCCCACAGGGAGCTGCAACTACATGCTATGTAGCGTTGCACCCGCAACTTAAGGGCGTTAGCGGGCAGTATTTTGCTGACAGCAACTTGAATAAAGCCAGCGGGTATGCACGCGACCCAGAACTCGCAAAGAAACTGTGGGATTTCAGTGTGAAGTTGACCGAATCGAAGTAATCTATTTGGTGGTCAACTTCATTTCATGTACTGTTTTCTTTTTAAAATGAGTGAAACAAAACAATAATGTATGTTATAGTAATGATATCAGTAGTAAGAAGAGTTCTGAATGTTTTATGTAATTGTTTTACTTTTTATGATGAATTAAAGACTTATTTTTGTCCATTTTAATGTATGTTATAGTAATCAAGCTTATGTACTAAGGCATGTTACACATGATTCAAAGCATATTATTCAAATTATTGGGCTCTAACCAAAGGTGAATAGGGCTGCAAACGAATCGAACGGACACAAACAAGGCTTTGTTTGTGTTCGTTTGTTAAGGATACGCATGTGTTCACGAACAGTTCATGGACGCTTACTAAAAGAGATTTTATGTTTGTGTTCGTTCACCAAGGGAATGAACTTGTTCGTGTTCATTTGTTTACTTAGGTACTGAACACAAACGAACGTTCATGAACACACACGAACACAAATGGGAGTTCATGAACACACACGAACACAAATGAACACAAACAAGTATTCATGAACGCAAACAAAAGTTAATGATCATAAACAAACACAGACGAATACTTGGGGTTTGTAGTTTCATTTGTTTATTTGTGTGGGATCTTGGGTAATAAAATAAAATATAAAATAAATAAAAATAAAGGAATATCAATATATATAAGGGTAATAAAATATATAATAAATATATAAATATTATTAATTATTATTATTATTATTAACTAGTATTTGAGCCCGCGCTTCGTGGCTGGGTCGTAGGAGGTTGCTGGCGAGAATGTACTTATTTCATGATATATCGATGGTTATCATAGACCATGTAGGCTTTAATTTAAACAATACTAAAAATAAGCAATCAACACGGTTAAGTAAACATGTCTACGGTAAAAAGTTAGCTTAAACTATAATAAGGTAAGTAAAAAAAATGATTATATTTGTTACCTGGTATATTAAAGGGTTAATATAGACTATGTATGCTTTAATCTAAACGTCGTTAAAAATAAGTAAGCTACATAATTAAGTGAACATGTCTAGAGTTATAAGTAATAATAGGTCAAATAAAAAAGAATTAAACTTATAAAAAGGAGTGTCAAAAAAATTTTGTTAAAAAAAGCAAAAAATAACTTTATTAAACTCCAAGAGTCGTATGATAAGTGTATTAAAACTCGGGGGTCAAATCGTAAATCGTTTATCGAAAAAAAAATTACTATTAAACTTTCTTATGATAAATCTATTAAACTTTAGAGCTATATGTAAATCGTTTATAAAAAAAATTATTATTAAACTTTCTTATGATAAATCTATCAAACCTTAGAGCTATACGTAAATCGTTTATCGAAAAAAATTATTATTAAACTTTCTCATGATAAATCTATTAAACTTTAGAGCTATACGGAAATCGTTTATAAAAAAATTATTAGAGTTCGTAGGTCGTATGATAAATGTATGAAAGTTTAGGACTAGAATATAAATGAATTACTAGAAAAAAACAATTATATTGTTATAATTGTAAAACTACTAAAGTAAAAATAGAACAAATAAATATGTATTCACGATTGGTTTTGTTATTATTTAGAATTAGAATTAAAATCTATATATATAATAAAAGAAACTATGAGATGACACGTGTCATTCATTGGAAGCATTTACTTTTGGGTTTTCCCGCCTTTCTCCCTACTTAATTAATTATTGATACTTATCTTTTTAACTGGAGATAACTAATATATAGGACATTCATCTCTATTTGATTATATTGGTTTATCTTTAATAAGATAATAATAAAAAAATTATACGAAAGTTAAATTTAATCAAACTTATTTACGTTCAAAAACTAATTTATCAAATATAATATAATAGATATTTACATTAAGTCAGGGTAAATATCAAAATTTCCAAGATAAATTAATTCATTAGACGAGCTATTAAAAAAATACGTTTTCCAAGAATTATTAATTTCACTACTACTAATAATGATAATAAAAAATCAGATTGTTATGGTATCTATATCAACATCATTAAGAAAGAACATTATTAATTATTAAGAGCCAATGAATTAGTGATAGAGTGGTTGGGAAAAAAATGGTGTTCCTTGTGATCCGGCTTCGATTCCCAGTCTTCTCAATATTTTATGCGGTATCAAGGTGAAGAGCGAATACGGGTGGCGGCGGTTCGACTTAGATGGGAGGCGATGTTTTAAGTAGACAATAACTGAAAGTACTAATCTTAGATAAAGATGATCCTGTTAGAAATAGAATATTAAGTATTATATACAAGGAAGTGTTTGGAAGTATATTAATCATGGTTGTAACTTTTCATTTTTCATTATTATATGTAATTTCATACATAATATATACATATAGATAAATGAACGATATGTCATTTTTTCCTATATAATAATTGTTTATGTTTATTTTCCGTACATACCACACTTTGACATTCTACAAAATTTGTTTCGTATTTGGTTTGTAGATTATTGTATATCACATACACTTAAACTATATTATGAACATATTTTTTATTTCATGTTGTAATTGTGATTCATCCCGTGTATTACACGGGCAATAATCTAGTTAATATATATAAAAATTTAGAACCGGCCTGTTATCCTTAAGTGGGCTAATCAATTTTTAATCAAGTAACGAATAAATAAATAAGAGTTGCTTGGATTGGGCTTCGGGCCTCTTGAAACAGATTTTTATAGTAAACAGGCTTTATGTTAGGATGCTGGGATTTGTTTTATCAATTATATGTATGTATTGTTACTTGTTAAAAGAACCGGTAATAAGCAAAAGAGAAGAATAAGTTTGCTTTTATTATAAAAGTTTCGTTTATTATAACAACAAAGACAGTTTACATTACACCGTTGCTAATACTTTGCGACGGAAAGAAGTTACAGTGACGATGAAGCTAGCGACTTATCAACCAACTCAACGCTAAAATCCCAAAATTTCTTGACGAACTCTGGATCATTAACAAACCCGCTTGTACTCGATATGTTATTATCCGCCCAATACTCGCCACTAATTCCCTTAGCCCCCGGGTGTATTGCCAGATAGCATGTAGTTGACGCCCCCTGAATACACAAATCAAAGAGATCTTTTAGTGACACTGTTATTGCCGTTGGGAAAAAAACACCTTCCGTCAACAAAAACAAACCTGTTCCACATTCTTCAGGAAAAGTCGTACGATGTACCCAAAGATCACTGTGGAAAAAAAATCCGTCATAAAAGGTGGTTTACAACCTTACTACTAGAAAACTTGCATTTTCCGACCAAAAATTGTTTGTAGAAAGCTTTCGTCGCAAACTTGTCGGCAATGTTTTCCTACCAGGATTTTGAGTAAAGTACATGGATGGTCCCTATGGTTTGCACAACGCATTTTTAGTCCCACACAACAAATCTAGAGGTTTTAGCATGTCCAAGTTAGGGACTAAATGTGTTACATGGTGCACATCACAGGGACCATTCATGTACTTTTTGAAAAAGCTGGGACTAAATGCATTACAAAAAGCAAACCACAGTGACCATCTGTGTACTATTGAAAATAGAGAACAAATCCAAATTTTTGGTAGACCACAAGGACCTTCCTTTTACTTTACTCCAGGACTTTTTTAATAAGTTTCTGTATTGTCGGAATTGGTGTAAAACATCGTTTCCGGCGAGTTTGGGACAAGAAAGTTGGTCAGATCAAACACTACTAAAAATCTGGCATTTTCCGATCAAAAAAGTTTGCCGCAATCTTTAGTCGCAACTTGTCAGCGATATTTTCCAACTTGGAGTTTTCAACAAGCTTTTTAATGACGAAATTGGTCGAAAACGCCGTTTTCCAACAAGTTTCCGACAACAAAAGTTGGTTGGGTCAAGTCAGTTTTCTAGTAGCGAAAGACACAATATTGTACCAATTGTCAAATAAGTACCTCGCATCACAGCTGTGTGGCGTGCAAGATTGGTCGCGATAACTCCCGGATGGAGTGAATTTACGGTTATATTAACACCTTCTTCCTGTAGATTCACATGACCGTTATGAATAACTAAAATCGCGATCAATTTTATTAAATGTTTTGCAAAAGCGAAACAGAAAATCAATCACCTTGAGTCTCCTGGCGAGTTCCTTCGCATGCAAAGCATTAGCAAGCTTAGATTGTCCGTACGCCAGTAAAGAATTGTAACTGTCATGTTTAAAATATTCCGACATTTTAGTGACGCATAGAGTTGTGAAAACATATTATGATAGTAACTTAATGGGATACCTCTTTTCGTCATTTATTTTATCGAATCTAATCCCTTCTTTATAAGTCGTTTTATGAAGCACCGACGACACTATGACGATCCTACCCTGGACTCCCGACTTTTCGGCAGTTTTTTTCATGGTTTCCAATAAACCATTTGTCATATGGAAATGACCGATGTGGTTCGTCGCTAATTGTAGCTCGATGTTGTCCTCCGAGAGGCTGAACGGTGGTGCCATCATCCCAGCATTATTGCTACAAACACCAAATCGTCGCATTTAATTAGTTGTCGTAAATAGTTTTATAGTGGTCATTTTTTAAAAAGTAGACTAGAAACAAGTATACTTACATGAGGATATTAAGGGGTAAACCTGACGCTGTAAATTCGGTCACAAACTTATTAACCGATTTGAGTGAAGCCACGTTAAGCTCCATAACATCGATTTTTGCCTTGGGGATTTCGTTGATTATTTCTTGCTTGATTTTGTGACCGGCCGTGGTGTTTCTGACGGCCATAACCACATGTACGCCGCGCAACGCCAGAATGCGAGCAGTTTCTAGGCCAATACCACTTGTCGGACCTAATTTAGTCCAGTAAATCCAGATCAGACAAAAAAATAAACAACAAAAACCCTAAACTCTGAACCCTAAACAACATACACAACTGACCTGTAATAATAGCGGTGAGGCCATAGGCTTCGATTCCTCGAGTAACTTCTTCAGCAGTAGAAGAAGCCGAAAAGCCAGTAGCTCCCTTCCATGAAAGTATCCACATATTTTGGGTCTACTTTTATGCAACATTGTTGTGAAGTTGGAGATATATATTAGCATAAACAGGTAGGTTGGTCAACTTTGCACACTCTACCGTGACAAAAGTATCTATGTGTTAATATCACTAATAATTACTTACGTTCGTTAGTTAATAAAAAACTTATGATTAAAATATCTTTTTACTAATTTATGTGTATAATAATAACTTATGAAACGTATATCGAATTGTATTGTATTTATTAATTAATACATTAGGTTACTAGAATATTTTCATCAATACTTTGCAATAGACTCAAAATTATTATATTTTTTACTTTTTTTTCTTTGAAATTATATATTAGGTTACTAAAGGATTTTCATCAATACCTTTGCAACAGACTCAAAATTATTATATTTTTTTTCTTTCTTTGAATACAACCTGCAATCCAGTCATCTAACTAGATTTAAAATACCAAAGTAACAAATTACAAACAAGTGGCAGGTAAATGGGCAGCAAGCTGCGCCGCAACCCCCTTTTGAATTGCAAAACCAATCCTACTAAAGACGAAACGGCCCTTAAAGGTTGAAAGATTACTATTCACAACCTGTTGGACCTTGTTTAGAAATTCCACAGCCTCTGGGGCTAGGGAACAAAATGTATCAAAAGCGAATGGGATAAACACGTGTTCATTCTCTAAACAAGCCTTCTCGTGTTTAGCGACCTTGACTGATTCCGCCTTTAACGCAGCCTGGCCAGCAACAAACTCATTATCCCTGAGTCCAACAAGAGGGAACACTCCTGTAAGGTCCACACAAGCGTGTTTTCCCCTAGCCCACCCAAACACAAGAATATCAGCTGGCCGAAGAGTAGACCTCCCATCGAGCGGATCCGTCAGAAAGTTCATCGGAGCCTCCTTTTCGCCGAAATCCCCGCCCGCTTTAGAACATCATAGAGAATATCCCTTACCAAATCATGTCGGTATTTAAAACCAGGTAACTCCTTACAATGGACTGCATGTTCGCCAAAAGTATCTAAACAAGCCTTGCGACAAACTGGGCAGGGCTCATCAACCGGAAACAGAGGGATCATTAGCCGATACTTAAGAATTGCCCGGTACTTAAGAATTGCCCGGTATTCCACTGCTGACATGTGTTGGCCTAGTCCTTCAATGGGGATAACTGTCAGAAAATCCTGAGAATGAGGTGCCCAGAGACAATCAAACACAGCTTTCTGACGAGGGGATAGACTAAACTTCTCTCCCAAACACTGGACAGTTTTACTAAATAGGGCATTCGCCAAAGCATTCTGGGCTTTAGGGGGGGCGGTGTCCTTATTAGAGAAACCACCAAGATCAAAATCCGGAAGGGACATGTGCACGCAATCCAACGAGCACACATAATCAGAATCTAACCCAACATACCACAGTCTCGAAGAATGTGGTCCTGTAAACTCCAAGATTGCGCCCTCAAGGCCACAAAAGCATACGTGGATACATCCTCAGCCGAACATAAACCCAAACCCCAAAAACGGGTCGGGAGCTCCATTGAAGATCCCCAAAAAACGGACCCCCGCAAACCACGATATCCTCGATAGCTCTCCGAAGGCCTTTGTCAAAAACCGAAACAGCCTCCCCAACAAATGTGGGTTGGCACGTTCTGAGGCCAAACAACAACTTAGCAACACCCATGCAAGAGCGCAGCAAGAGAAGCTCGCATTGAGGGTCCCGCAGATGTGGAAGATAGCTCATCAGATCCACTGCACAAGATGCCCTTTTCACGGCCAACCTACTGATGAAACCCGCATCGCGACTAACAGCGCTCCCGATGAGTTTGACACCCGACACCGGCCTCCCAATCCCACTAGGAAACAAACCCTTTTGCTTCTTAACTCCATTGCACGATGACCAAAAACTTATGTTTTCTTAACGTTAAGTTGAAGCCCCAAACAGGACCCCATAGACCTGATGATTTCTAAAGCTAGCCACCTCTTTAACATCACCTATAATTGTACCATCATCCAAGTACCAAGCATGGAAAAGTAGCTTGCATCTATCTTGTATCTGATGAATGAGGGGATGCAAAACTAAGGCAAAGAGAAGAGGCCCCAAGGGGTCTCCCTGTTGAACCCCAGTGGTGGACCAAATATTCGAAAAGAATATCATTTTTTTTCTTTGAATATATACGAAAAGAAAATCATTTTTTTTTTGCTGATGATCTTTCAAGAATTAAAAGTACAAAGTTAATCAAGTTTACATATCTCATGATTTCTTGATATTTATTTAGTATAAAAAGTTAATCAAGTTTACATATTTTAAGATTTCTTGATATTTATTTAGTATAAAAAGTTAATAAAAAGTTAATCAAGTTTACATATTTTAAGATTTCTTGATATTCATTTAGTATAAAAATTAAAGTTAATCGATCAAGTTTACATATTTTAAGATTTCTTGACATTTATTTAGTATAAAAGATATGTAAAATTGTTAATAGGAGCGGAGCTAGGGTATTAGAAGGTCTCCATACCGTTTTCACAGTGTAAAAAATAAAATAAAAAGTAAATATATATAAAGGATATCCATGATTCCAAAAAAAATAAATTGGTATGCCCCTAAATTTTTTGGTTAGCTCCGCACTAATTGTTAAGGTATTTCATGACTAAATAATCTAAAAGAATTTTACATGTTAAATATATTTGTAATTTTCTCAATTGTATGTGCATCACAAAAACGAAGCATGCAAAGACAAAAACGGGTCCGTTAGAGCAATATTAACGACAAAACGCATCAAGTTAGGTGGAGTTGATGGTCAAAATGTGTGTACTTTTATAATGGCTTTTGTCACACGTCAACAACCGTGAATAATATTAGTCATTAGATGTGAATAACATTAGTCATTAGATATCGACTTCTTAGAGTGTATGCGAAGCTTCACTCGATGGGAGTAGTCCCTTCTTCATCCCAGTTAATCATACTTTGTCATATCAATTTTCCTCTTCATTCTTTATTTTGTACTCAAGCGTAAGAGGTTAATTCATTCGTTGGAGTAGTCCATTTCATTTTGTTTTATTTTTTTATTTGTAAAAACTATGCATAATAATTAAAACATATTTTAAACTAAATAAAATTACACTAAATTAGAAATAGGCATTTTATCAATTTAAAACTAAATAAAAACACAAACCATAACTAAAAATTAGAAATTACATTGCCACTTATATTTTTTCGTGATCTCGCGTTTTTGGGCTTGGTGTAAAAAGTCGGTTGTGAAACTTAGGAGTAAAAAAGTTGAAGGTAGAGTGGTGTATATCCGAGCGGGGATTGAATCAGTGAACTCGGACCGCTCAAACCGTCTCGCCTCGTATGCGAGATGCGTCCCCTTGGGTTCGAACCCGATCCTCAATTGATAGAACCTTTTTTCTTGGCATCACCTTTTTTCTGTTTATCCATTGTGTGTTTAAATGGTTTGGTTTAAATAATAAAATGTAGATAATTATAATTTTTATATATTTTTAACACCAACGGCATTATAGCCTTTTGACATCCCAACGGTCGAAAAAAGCAACATGGAACAAGCGGTGACACCTTCACGTTTCATTGTGTTTACCGCATCAAATGCGGGGTAGGCGGCGGTGTTATCCGTTAACCCTTAGACTTTTCTCTGTGCTTTAAACACATTTGAGAAGAAAGTTTATGTATTTGTGTATTTGAGTTTATAAAATCATTCATAGTTTTCTTAAAATTCTAAAAAGAGAGAGATTTAATTTAAGAATCACGTAATCATTCATTATACTCTTTTTCTTTTTTTATTTAACGATAGATTTCTTTTAATCTCTATTGTCTCGAGATTTGAACTCAAGAATTAGACCTGTAGAACACGAAGAAAGTCAAAAAACCATTCGGTGAAGACTTGAAGGTCAAAGTCAATTTTCTCAAGGGTAGATGAGACTTAAGACTTTAGAGTAGAGGGGCACAAAATAACTGGTTAATAACTGATTAAGGAATAATTAGTTAGTGGTTATTTTTAACCATAGGTTAATAACCGATTATTGATATTCAGTATATGACCCGGTTAATGACTGGTTTTTTATAACCGGCATATTGGTTAACCGGAAAAATTCAAAAAAAAAGCAAAAAAAAAACGGTTATTAATCGAAAATAACCGGTTAAAGTAATTAACTGGACCAGTTAAAAAAATAAATGGTTAAAATCAAAAAGTCAAATTAACCGGTTTGTGCAGCTCTAGAGAACAATATTCCTTGGCATTAGAATCAATCAATGGATTTAGGCCATTAAACTCCTATGTTTATATACATAATTTTAGTGAATAAAGTTTATAAATACTACACAGGTGTTTTATAATTTATAACGAGGGTTACACCCGTGCTTCGCAGCAGGGCCGACCTGATTTTTAATTTGATATAGCAACCAAAAGAGAAAAATTAAAAAATAAAGTTGTGGTAACTATAAAAGTATGTCGACACGTGTTTTATATCGACCGGAAACAATAGTAAAAATACCAGTAAAATACGTATTTTACATCTACCGGAAACAATAGTAAAAATACCAGTAAAACACGTGTTTTACATCGACCGGAAACAATAGTAAAAATACCAGTAATGGTTCTGATAGGACCGATACTGATATTGATGTTTTTATACGCGTATTTAGTTTTTTGTATAAAGAACTAACGAACGAACGTTATAAGAGGAAAATAAAAGTAGTGGGTTAAATGCGTATATTATTTATAGTATAAAAGTAAATTTAAAAATTTTAAAAGGTAAAAAAAATGTATATTACTGTAGCACGGCTACAGTAATTGGCAGTTGTATTTTAATATATATAATTATTTTAGTTAATAACCTTTATAAATGCAATTCAAATTTTTTATAACTTCTAATATGTATTATAGTTTAAGGATCTCTTATCATACTAAAAATTAGAGAGGAGCTCGGTACCGGGTACAGTATCGAAAGTATCGATCCGGAAAAGGTAACGGTATCGAAAGTGCTTGGTATGATACGGTACGGTATTTGAAGGTAAATCAACCCAAAATACCGTTACCCTACATAAGTGGTACCAAACCGAAAGTACCGATCCCACAAAAGGCAAAAAGTTGGTACCCAATTGGTACAAAAATTGGTTCAGTACGATATCTTCAGTACCGATTCGGTTTCGGTAGCCGGTACTATTCGTCCATCCCTACTCAAAACGATTATAATAAGATAAACTCTAAATTATATAAAACCTTAACAAATAAGCAAATGTTAATAAACATACAATATCAAGTATAAAATAAATCAAGAATATATAATGTTTCATTGTCATATAAGAAATTAAACAAAACAATTTTAAAGTTGTTGTCTTCTAATACAAGTTGAAAATCAGCATAACATGTGATTAACATCGTATGTATTTTTTATCAGAATATATACATTAGAACTACAATCTTGATCTTGATAAGCCAAGACTGGTCAGCTTAAACACAATCGAATAGACCAGGTCTTGCATGAACCGGCCTTAGGACCAGTCAAGTGACGAGTAGTTCAGTAAACCATTTCATGACATCTTCATACAACAACGGTAAAAAGACAAGCAACCAAATAACCTTAACTGAGCTGATATGATAAAAAAATAATAAAATAAAATAAAAAATAAAAAAGGTTTCTCATAGATAAAGGTTTTGTTGTGTCCAAAACATGGTTACATCAACTATTTTCACTTTAACCCTAAACCATGCCTTACATCTTACACAACAATCTAACCAACTTTTTTCACCAAAATCTGGATTCTAACATCTAACCATCTTCCTGTCGTAACGAAAACAAGCCCGCTGAGTCCCTGCTGCATAACAAGTATGAGTTGTACACTTCTTTACATATCCACCACCAACCGCTGTTAAAATACTGAACTTTTAAAAGCTATCCATCTGCATAACCGAAATAACTATACCTATACTTATGAGCATAAAAACAAAATATATATATTTTTTAGATATTATTCTTGACGTTCTTTTAGTCGGACTAAGAAAAGGTCGAATCAAGTCAACTCCAGTGTCTTCGACTAACCACTGGCGAAGTGGGCTTGAGGTCAATGGGCGGATACGGTTTGACATGATCTCCCAAAAGCTGCTGCGAAACACGGTCGGCTAACACTAATTTTCCGCCATATGTTTCTTTTTGATTCCCTAAAAAATCACTGTCTGACGGAACTATGTCTTGAAAGAAAGGAGACCCTTGAGGCATTGCTCGGAACATATCAGGCATCGGGTCCAGAAAGTGGGGCCCATTACCAGGCGGGCCGAAGGATCTGGTAGGAGACCTTGAAGTCATAGTCACACCTGTAAACTCATGAGGGTATGGGCTCTGCACCTGGGGATAAAATGGAATGGCCCCACCACCGCAGGCTCCGGTTAAAGGTGTGGATGAGCCTGAGATGGCCTGCGGGCTTGATATTGGAGATGGGGATAGTCTTCCGTTCATATTTTGGCCCGTTCTTGAATGCAAAAGCGGGCTGCCCATGTGGGAAACCGGGCATGATATGTTACTACGAGGCGTATGACCTCTAGAGTGAAGAACCGAAACACCTTCAGAAGCATGACCAATGCCCTAGAACCATCAAAAAAAGTTAATAAATAATCAAACAAAATAACTTCCAATAAAAAAATTCGCAATAAAAGTATACCAGAGATCTCATCGCATTTGTAATCGGGCCAGGACTAGATATGAATCTTTCAGACGATCCGATACTTTTGACGAACGGGTGGTCAAGAAGTTGAGTGGCAGTAGGGCGGTGTGACGGGGTCCGCTGCAAGCATTGCAAGATAAAGTCTTTACCCTCGTCCGAAAGATGATCGGGAATTGTCGGAAGTTCTTTGCTGTTTCCAACCTTAAATAGGGCAGCAACCTTTGACATAAACATAGCGCAAGAAAATAAAAGAGTAAGGTTAGTTGAACCAAAGATATATACATAAAAAATTATAATGACTTATTTACTGACCCCTTCGTACTGACTCCAAGGTGGTTTACTTGTAGCCATTTCTATTACAGTGCACCCGAGGCTCCATATATCCGCCGCAAGATTGCAACCACTTGAACTATTGTTAATAACCTGAAACAATTTTGGCTTAATTTAACATCTCTGATAAAAGAACATTTTGATGGTAATATATTGTACTTGTTACACTAACCTCCGGTGCCATCCAGTATGGACTTCCCTTAAACGATAACGGGCATGACGGTCCTGAAATCTGCAAAATGAAATCAAGTCAGAAGACCAAAAAACGGACGGCTAACATTCTGTTTCAGCAAGTTATCTATAGGTCTTACGTGTTTTGCCATCCCAAAATCAGCTAACTTTACACGTCCATTAGGGTCAACAAGTATATTTGCTCCTTTTATGTCCCTAAGTAAAGTAGTAAACATAATAAACATGATGCATATTAATATAGTATTAGCACTATAAGTATATAAAAGCATAAGATATGAATCATACAACAAAAATAAGCTCACCTATGGACCGTATTTGTAGCATGTAAGTAGGAAAGTCCTGATAAGATCTGATGAGTGTAACTGCGAATAGCAATTTCACCCAGTTGGCCGTACTCTTGGAGGATTTTATGAATTGAACCACCAGACATATACTCCAAATATATATAAAGTTTGTCATCCACCTGGTATGTTCGTATCAAATCTTTAGAATATTTAAAATATTATCATCAATCAATGAAAAAGTATAAATGAAGAAGAAAGTGGGGTGCATCATTTTAGGAAATTGATTTTCTTACAGTCTCCGATCCATAATATTGCACAATGCTTGGATGTCGCAAACGACTTAAAAGAGCAATTTCCTGCCAATATCATGAATAAATGTTATCTAAAAGATAGAGATTGATATTTACAAAAAAAAAGTAAATTGAAATTTAAGTCCTTTAAGCTTGAGCTTAATTGCGGGCGTTGTCCTTTAACTAACGAGAAATTACACTAGATGTCCTTTATGTTATTGTTTCTCATCAGGTTGTGTCCTTTTGCCCTAACTCAGTTAATTTTTTCTGTTAACTCTTAACATGTGCCACTCACATGTGGGCACAATGGTCATTTTCACTTAAGAGTTAACAGAAAAAGTTAACTGGCTAGAGCAAAAGGACACCGCCTGATGAGAAACAATAACATAAAGGACATCCGGTGTAATTTCCTTAGTTAAAGAACATTGTCTGCAATTTGGCTAAAACTTAAAGGACGTAAATTTCAATTTAGTCAAATATATAAATAAACAAATAAATAAAAGGGTGCAGTGAAAAGACTTACTTGCCCCAGCTGTTGGGCACTTTCTTTCGACTTTGCATCATCTGAGAATAAAGTCACCTCCTTCATTGCACACATTTCTCCACTTTCACTACAGTTCATAAATCAAATAAGTCAAACAGTCAAGAATCAAATTAAGTCAAAAAATCAAATATCAAAAAGTCAGACAATGAATAAAATCAGTCAATACTATTATTTAACCACGAACATGTTGAAACCAAGATAAACATGTCCAAACGTGCCTCTACCAAGCAAGCGACCCTTCTTCCAGCGCGAACCATGGCTAGCCAAAAGGTCAGCTCGACCCGGGCTTCTTGGAACCGTCGGTGTGGTTCCGGTCGAATACGATGGTGAATACGGGCCAGCGTTAGACATGGTTACTGGAGGAAGCGGTAACCGATGGGTTTGTTGTTTTCCGGTAACCGCATCATCATGCCAGTCACCGGTCCGTGGATGCAACGGCGTGACGGACCCACTTTGTATTCTCGAGCTGGGACCCGGGCTTGTCATCCGAGGGCTAGGTAACGGTGAGCATTCAGGGCTGCATCTGCTATGTTGCCAAAACAACTGGGCTGTCATGTCTCCACCGACTGAATTATGACTTGAGTTGTGACCTGAACCGGGACTAGAACACTGGCCTGATCCGAGAAAGCCCGCGTCAGCGTAGGGCCTACCGACCCAGAAACCTGGTGTCAGGGTCGGTTCGGGCCCGTATACCCTTATTGGGCTTCTAGAGGGACTGGACATGGAACTGTCGGGTGCACTAAAGAAAGCACCGGATTGAGGTATCTGTAACTTGGCCATTTGGTGACTAAACGGACGCCGTTTTTGAGATGCAGGTCCCGTTTGGTTGTTCGCACATGCTTTGACTGGCTTTGTTTTCTCCCTTTTCTTTTTAGTTACAAAAGTAACATGGCTAAAGAAAAAATATAATAAAAATGTGTTAATTACAAAAAAAAAATGCACCTTAAGCCAAATTGACAATTTATATGTTTTCACCTTTATTTTTAAATTATATCTATAATACTATATAAAGCAAATGAGATTGGCAGAGGTAATTTTACCACACGTACAACTTTTGAAACAACATGTACAAGGGTGTGTAACTTATTTAAGAAGGATAGGATTTTAAATTCCATAATATTTTAAGACTCTTAAGGGGCAAAATAGTAAATTCATCTATTCAGTTTTAACATGAATACCACTTTTACCCTTGTCTCTTCCACAAATACCCTCATATTTCACATACCCTCAAAACCGGAGGTTTAATGCTGCAAATGAATCGTCTCCCCTAATAGTGGAATTTAAGGATTAAAAACAAATTCCCCATTCAATCACAACGCGCGTCGCATTGTTTTTCCCTGAATTGAAAGAGTGGGATGCACTATATGCAAAAGGTTAAAGAGAGAGAAACAGGAGTGAGAAAGAGAGAGAAACGTGTGTCGTATTACTGTCGTTTATACTTCATAGGCTGTTAGATTATATATTACATAAGGCACTTATTAGACTGTGTGTAGTGGAGTGGTGCCCATGGCCACATCAGCCTATTGGAACTCCAAACACTGCCCCAAAGAGGTGTTATAGGAGCGTTAAGGGCTCGGACGTGAGTGTATTGATTGGTGTGAGTTTGGAATGTGTGGATGTGTGTGGACCCAATGCCACAGCCAACGCTCATACACATAGTCCTAAGAGATGCCCCATGAAAAATTATAAAATGCCACTTATTTATTACTAGGCCAAAATTACATTGTTGCCATTAAGTTCTATTCAAATAGTGATTGTCCTTAACAAATGTTCATCTAATTCTAGAATCTTGAGAGAGTACTTTCACTAATCTCACTCGTAGAGTCAAATATTACTGAGCAGATTTAAGTTCAAATAAAAGATCCAAAAAAAATTATAATAATGCCATATAATATTCTGCAAAATTACATTATGATTAAATTTAATTAAATGTGTTGTTTAAATTGTTATCCTTAATTTTAAATCTTAAATACATTCCATACCATACAGGTTGGTCTAAATTACATTATCTATCCAAAAAATGAATTTAGGTTTTGTTAAATCAAACTTACTTTGTAATGTGATTGAAAACCGTTATATTGAGGTTGGCAATTTATGAATTTCTCAACTAATTTTTTATCAATTTTAGTTTAAACTTGTAACTTATACTATTTATTCTTATAATCCTTTATCCCTACATTTTATTCTTCTTTTTACTGATTAAAGAATGAAATTACTAGCAATTCCATGTACTGGGTTTGATTAGAAGTTTCTGATGGTTGGATTTATGAAATTCATCTAACTTACATTCTTGTATTTCAAACACTTTTTCAATTTAAAGAATAACTTAGCACATGCAAGTTTCTTTAATTTTTTAAATTATATTTTCTTTTTAATTTAAAAAAATCCCATCCAGAAATCCACAATCTATTATTCACTTTTCATATTGTAAAAATTGAGTGAAAATGTCAACACATGCACGTTGTATATTTAAAAATTAGACTCTAATATGATCTATATTGATGGTAGGGGTGCTTAACAGGTCGGGTTCGCAGGTCCAGCCCGACCCAAACCCGAAAATTTTATACGAACCCGAATCCGAAAATCTGGTCATACATATGAACACGAACACAACCCGAATATTAGCGGGTTGACACGAACACGACCCGTTTAACCCCGCTTTATCGTAAATTAATATATTAAAATTAAAATTTTACTACAAAAACACAAATGTATATAATACAATTGCATTTTAATTATAAAACTTTATGTCAATCTCTCCTTTTAAGATATAATTATGCATAAAATTCACACCCAAATGAATTTATGAGACAAAACATACTGTAAAAAAATAAAATATAATAAAAATGGGTTAAACGGGTCAACCCGTCAACCCATTTAGCTAAACGGGTTCGTGGGTTCAACCTCAAACTGACCCGAACCCATTTAGACTAAACCTAAACCCGCGAATTTCATGTTAGGTTCGTGTCAGAAATTTACACCCCTAATTGATGGTCGCGTACCGTCGCACGTTAAGAGCCTTTTGTATTTAAACCTTTTACTATATATATGTTAAAGCAATAAAGAGGCAAATGTAATATCAATAGAAATACAAGAAATCGGTGCTCACAGATTACACATAAAAAGAAATAAGTCCTGAAAATGATTAAAGATTAAACATGAAAACTCACCTTGTCGGACTGTTTGCAGGCGTTTTATTCCCCGTTTCATAATCGGATGCTTGAGGGCTTAGAAGCCGGGAATCAGGGGGATCATCACTATCAGTATCACTATCAGTAAAAACCGAATCCGCTACTAACTCCCCTTCAGCATCCACATGACCAACCGCACTTTGAACACGATTAGGTTTAGGAAGCGGGAAAAGCACCAACGGTGATGACTCTTTGCCAACTCCCGGGCTTCTCGATGCCCGTTTTCCTGAATCGACCGGAGCAGCATCCGACAGGTTTTCCGGAAGCGGTAGTGGATGCGCATGCGGTCTTTCTGCAAAACTTTGAGACCGGTCCACAAGCGTTGATGGAGAAGAGGCCCGGGAATTAGCTCCGTTTTCGGAAGAGAATTCATTACGCCTCCGAGATGAGTTTTGTTTAGATTCAGACGGGCTTTTTAGCTTTCGCTGAATCGAACCAAAAATACCGCCCCCATTTGATTTCTTTTTCGGATCTTTCGATGTAGATTTACTCCACCATGGAGACATGATTGTTGAACTTTGATCGGTAGACTAGAGACTACGGATCAATTGTATAATTTCTACTTGATTTGAAGCGGATTGAAAGCGAAGTCAGTTGTGCAATTTCTAGGTTACAAGTGAGAATTGGGAACGATTTGCTTTGAAAAAATTCCCAAACACTACCATGGCTAAATAGGACAATATCGGCCTCTGCTTCCGTAATCATGGAATAAATAGTATTTACGTGAAGGACCAGTGCACCGATAACTGCATTTAAGTATCCTACATTAAATTCGAGAAGATAACCATCAATTACGTATAGCATTTCAAATCATAACTCAATTTAGTTCATAGACTCAACATACAAATCATCTAATGCTAAAAGTCAAACAACAGACATGGGTGAGCTAAAAGGCTTAATATTATAGTATAAATGGACAATAATCTTTATATATATGGGAGGGTCCTATTTCTTCAAAATGGGACAAATCAAGTGTGATTCTTGGTGATTTTATACTTTTTTTTGGTATAATCAATAATGCTTTAGTGATTTGATTTATAGAGATTTAACTTTTAATTTGTACAAGTCGTGTGAACCCTTAAAAACAAATGGCAAGCCCATATGTCACCATTTGCTCCTTATTTCCCTTCAAGACTAAAAAATGTCCGATTTTAGACCGATGACGAATTAGGAGTACAGGTGTAAGGCCCGCTCTACATGCAGCCCCATAATAACATTTAAAAATAAATCATTTTCTACGTGAAATCAAGATACACGTGTTGTTTGATGATTTAATTAATTTAAAGAATTAAATAAATAAAATGAAATTAATTTAAAGAAATTAAATAAATAAAATGAAAACGTTTATGAGCTTGGCTATAGGAAAAGGGAAAATCTTTCTTTCTATAAGCGAGGAAATGAATACAGATTCATTGAATATGACTCTATGAAAATCTGAATCTACCAAATAACTAATAAAACCCAATTTTCTATCAAATCTTCTATACAAGATTATAATTATATAATAACTAGATCATCTATACAATTAATTCAAAAGATACAAACTTATTTATCATATTAACATGCTACCTAAACTCGCCCAAATCCCTAAATGGTCGAACAGACATGTGTGGGCTAAAAGGCTTAATGTTATAGTATAAAGAGTGAATTGCAAGTTTTGTCCTTTATCTTTATACCACATTTCAGGCCAGGCGGTGTCCTTTGTTTTTAAAATTGATGCGTTTTGTACTTAATGCTTCCAAATGCTACGCGTTATGTCCTTTAGCCCTAACCTAGTTAGTTTTTTCTATTAAGTTAAGGGAAAATTGGTCTTTTTTATTTATTATTTTTTAAAAGATCATTTTAATAATTATCATATATATAGGGTGGAGTTCATCTACAGAGTCAATTTTTCCTACAAAGTGTACAAAGTCATAAAACACCACAATTTCAGCCATAAAACACACTCAAAACTCACAAATAACAGAGTGAAAAAAAAAGGGTAAATGCACGGTACCCCTGACCGCGGGAGGGTTCTCCCTCCCCAAGCTAGCTTAGCCCCATAGCTGCCTGGCGGTTACTACCCAGCAGGATTATTCGGGCCGAGCTGGACTCAAACCCGCGTCCTCCCGTTTGGAATGGGTGAGGCTGGCCACTGGGCTGACACCCCGTGGTTCAAATAACAGAGTGAAGATCACTAAAACACAATATCCAAACCCTAACATTCCATAAAAACTTTAAACACACCATCATAGAACTATGAATATAAAACACAACATGATAATCAACATAAAACACACTAATGTTAGTCATCTGATAATCAAAGCTTTATTATCCAAAACACAACACAAAACCCACAAATATGACGTTTTAGTAATCATCACATTGTTATTTGTGGGTTTGGAGAGTGTTTTATTGTTGAAATTATGGTGTTTTATGACTTTTTACACTTTGTAAGAAAAATAGACTTTGTAGCCAACTTTCTCTACCCCCTTTCTCTACCACTCTCCACTACCACCATCAACCGCACCACCCATCTCCGACCGCCTAATCGAGCTAGCTATCATCCTCACCATTCACGTCACCAAAAGGGAAACAAATGAAGTAACAAACTATAAAAATCATATCATCTCAAGTTTAATACCGGATACATCAATATTTTTACATCTTTTTTAAATTTCTAACTCATCTCATACCATAGTTGTTAATGGCGAATAGCGACAAATAGCGATAAGGTACCTATATGCTACATAACGAATAGCGATAAATAGCGGGCGACTATTTTATAAATACCTATACACTAGAGAAAAAAAATTATATATATTATATCAAAATACCCTGGTATATATGCTATTAGCCTATTTCACATGTATATTTGACAAAAACCTAAAATCCAGCTATTTTATAGCTATACTTAATTGCTACTTATATTAAAAAAAATAAGTTGTCGATATCTATCGTTACAACCCTAATAGCGAGCCTAGACACTACGTGACGCGCTACAGCGATCACTGCGCTCGCTGTTGACAACTATGTCTCATACTTTTTGTAACTAGCTATGAAAAATACCTCTAGGATTATGAAATTTTAGAAAATAAGATTTGGAGGGGAAGACATAAATAATTTTGCACCAAACATTAAAGCTTCTTCATAATCAGATTGAGAATTCTAACACATCAAACATGAAAGTATGATCAACAGAACAGAAACATGAACCGATTACCTAAATCGAAGAGATTTTAAGTTAATTGCGGTGTTTTGAATCTCGTAGCACCGTCTCTAAGTTAACAGAGCCGGAGTGACGGCAGCAGCAGAAGCTCCGACGGGTGCGGTGGTAGGTTAGGGTTTCCGGTGGATTGTTAAGAGGATGTGACGGCAACAACAACACTTCAACTTCCAATAGATTTTGCCAGATGATACATACATACATAGTGTGTAATTTGGGAACCCTAGTGGAGTGGAGGTGATGAAGGGTGGTGACGGGTTGGTGGCATACGGTGGTGTATGGGTGTGTGTGTGAGAGAGAGAGACTTGGTATATATTATTATTATTATGCGGCAAATTGGAAACAAATAATCCCACCACACTCGGTTTGGCTGATAATAATCCCAAATTAGTTATTGGCCAATATAATCTGAACTAGTCAAGTTTTAGCCAAAAATAGTCCCCCGTTAAAAATAGCTTAACGGAGTTAAATTTTTTTCCGAATTACAAACCGATGTTTTAGGGCTTTTGATTAGAACGAGGATACGAGTCGATTAATGTAAAAATTATCTCGAGGTAATTTTTACATTAATCGACTCGTATCCACGTTCTGATCAAAAGCCTTAAAACATCGGTTTGTAATTTGGAAAAAAAACTTAACTCCGTTAAACTATTTTTAATGGCGGACTATTTTTGGCCAAAACTTGACCGGTTCGGATTATATTAGCCAATAACTGACTTGGGATTATTATTTCCATTTTGCCTTATTATTATTATTAGTATATAATATATAATAATTCATTTTGTTATTTTTTTGAACGGCCAACTAAATAACTAGATAAGCATCCTGGGATGCCCTCAATCGAGCAAATGCATCCCCTTCTCTATAACGGTCAGAGTTGAGTTGGATGCATACCCGAGCCACCAAGCCACCAGTTCCGGGGAAAACCCGACGCCCGAAGGCCCGCTGCGGTAAAACCAGGTTTGGCTCGATTTCGAACTGGCGACCCTCAGAGAGGCCTAGTTCTAAACTTTATTGCCACCACCAATGTCCTTCAAAGTGATGCTAGTGAGAGTTGAACTTGGGACCTCAAGTAAAGAAACCAAGTATGGATTTGTTAAGAGTTAACTGTCATTTTCGTCCCTATAGTTTGTTCACTTTTGTCATTTCAGTCTAATTTTTAAAATGAACCGGTTTCCTCCCTGACATACTGGAAATGTGTCATTTCAGTCCAAAAATTAAAACACAGTTAAGTCATACTGGTTTACCGAAGAGTATTTTTGTCATTTCATTTGTTAGACATAAAAAATGTGAATATAAAATCTATACTTTCAATAAAAGGAGAAGAGAAGCTGAGGTAAGAAAGCTGATGTGTCGATCTCTTAGATATGCCACACAGGATTGTGATGATGTCATAATACAGATTTAATATATATGATTTATTTGAGTTTTTATTAATAAAATTTGGCTCTTCTTTTGAATTTTGAAAAACCCTGCATTTGGCTCCATGTTTTTTGACTTTTAAAAGTCTTTTTTCTTCATTTCTCTACAAACAAATACACACAAACAGAGAAATATCTAGAGGGAGAGACAGAGAGAAAGCCTGATTTTAGAGAGACAGAGGTTGGCGGAGATCCGTCAAACGACGATCTTCGATTACATCTGTGTCATTTTCTTATTCTTTTTCTTATTCATTTTCTTTTTTGAGATTGTTCGATTACATCTATGCCATCGTCTCTTAAAGGTTTCATGTATCCGCTCATTCCGGCAATCTTCCCGCCGTTCAGAAGTTTCTCCGTGAAAATCCCTATCTACGCTGGGTTTGAGGTAAGCATTCCACTGTTGAGTTTGATTTTTAGTATGTAATAGTTCGAGAAGTAACTATGATCTTGGACTCAGGCAATTGAAGCTGAACACAGGATTTGGAGCTCGCTCTTTCGAGTTTGGGAGCTATGAGTACCATGGTTGTTGCGTTTTTTAGGTTTGTTCTTGATTCATTTGATTTTATTCATGTTGAGTTTGTTGGTTCAGGACCGGTTATACGCACACACTAAACACACACACTATTTGGATGTGAATATTGGCTTACTGATGACATTTGGATGTGAATATTGGCTTACTTTAAGTATTGGTTTAGAGTACATGTGTTGCTGATCTAATGAAACACTAATTTTTTTGTTGTGTGAATTATGTTTTGTTTCGTAGCGTTTATCCAATTATGTTATAGCTTTTGTGTTTTATTATGATAGTTGTTGAAATTTGGATGTGAATACTGGCTTTAGTTAAGCATTGGTTATTGTTTTTAGTTATAACTGGATAGATGTTGTTTTTAGAAACTGAATATTGGGTGATGAGTTTTTTATTATTCTCTTATATCAGTCTTGAGGATAAAGACAAACTTGATGATGAACTAAAGAGTGTTATGCAGTAGTTCTTACCTATGCGCGTGATAACAGTTCAACACTTGCTCGGTTGACTACGTTCTGGCTTCCTGAACTTATACGACTTGAGGTATGCCTTCTATTTGCACATATAGTCTTTGATTGTTATAATAAGCTCTGCTTTAACGGCTCTCACTCATTACCTTCCTTTCACCAATCAGTAACTATTTGTAGACC
>CAMTDV010000024.1:93840853-94015403 GCA_947069175.1 Scalesia atractyloides | reverse complement strand
TAGTTTCTTTTTGTCATTTTGTGCATGTGGCCAAACGTGTTTTGTGGGTTCTCTTTTATATCTCATGTGTTTGTTTTACGGTTAGATTCCTAAACTTCTGGTGCCAACCCATATTTTTGAAAAACCTTGTTTTTTCATGTTGTGTTTGGCTTTGGTTTGTTTGGTGCGTTTTGTTGTCATTAAATGATCATCTACAATCCCTTAATGCCGAGTGGGATGTGAAAATTGAAGACGGAGTTAGATATGGGTCATTGGTTTCCCAGTTATGGTCTTAAGTTAAGAAACTAAAAGGGTTGGGGTTGAGTACTTGAGTTCAGTGGCAAAATCGAAAATCTTTAGCAAAATCTAAAATCTTGGAGTTAAAGTGGAGCTCTCCTTGAAGATCAAGGGTTCGAGCCTCTGGAGAAACATCACCTTTCAAAAGAAAAATAAGAACAAACTAAAAGGCAAACTTGGAATGTGTTAACGTACGACTACACGGTATGAGAGGGGCATGACGCGTCACGTGACAGACACGTCAGCAATGTCAGTTTTCCCCTTCAAGGCCAAAAAAGCGTGAGGTGGGATGGGGCGTGGAACGGCGGCGTGGTGTGACACATGACATACACCTTTATATTTAAATTTTGTTTAAAAAAAAGAAGTCAATAAAAACCCCACCACCCAATCAAGACTATACACCTCATTATCATCCTCCCTCTCACGCCGATGGAGTTTTCCCCGCCTTCACCACCACGCCAACCTTGGGACGGTGTAGCGGCGTGATTAAGGTCTCCACGCCATTTTCCGCGCTACCACACTGTGTGGTGCAAATTGATTGGTGGAATATATTGCCCCCTACTATACTTTCTTGCTATCTTTCATGATCAAAGTCTTTCAACAACTTTGGCGTATCACTTACTTTGGTCAAACGTGTTATGAAATCCAACTCTTCTTTTGAAGTTTGTAGCATAGAGTGTGTTATTGAGCCAAGTATAAAGGAAATACCTATAATAATAATTAATTAAATTGTCGGGGGTCTTACTGGAAGCAGTCTCTCTATTCCTACGGGGTAGAGGTAAGGCTGTCTACATCTTACCTTCCTCAGACCCTGCCTTAGCTTTGCTATTGGTGGGATATACTGAGTATGATGATGATGCTGGAGTAATTAATTAAATTACATCGAAATAGAAGGTAAATGAGCAACAAACTACGCCGCTATCCTTTTTTAGTAGCAAAATCAAGTCTTTTAAAAACTACATTAATAGATCTTGGGATCATGTATGACCTTTAAAAATATAAAAGTACGTTAAATTATATTTTTAAGCTATAATAGAAATAATCACCGTAAATATAATATTATTTATTCTTACTAAACTTTTAAATAATATATTTATCCAAAAGTGGAAAGATTTTCTTCTTGAATTAATGAATTGCGAAGAAAAACACTAAAATATTTCATATTTATGTAGGCTAATAAATCACTTTGACGATTTCATCTACCATTAAATTGTATTTGAAATTAGTGACTTGTAATTTGATCTGACATTTTATTTCCCATCATTAAAAGATATTTTAAGCTCTTATCTAATAATTATACCCTTTTAAGATAAATTACATGAATGATTCTACGTTTTGAAACAAATTAAAAATATAATCCTTAAACTTTAGATACTACGCATTTGATCCCAATTGCATTGTTAGCTTTCATTCATGGTCCGATAACTCAACGAGAGCTAGTCTTGGGAGTTAATTGACTCACCTGTACACTAGGGGTAATTAGGCCAAGTTAGTTTTACCTCTCGTTTATATTTCGATTAAACCAAAACCCTCTTTTGCATATCGTTCCAAACCCCTTAACCTCCTGACAAAATCTCTAAATAGAAAAATCAAGAAAAATAGTGTTTGAAGCAACTTTGATGAATTTAACCTTGTCTTAGATTATGATGTGCCATTATTTAGATTATTGTTCTCATAATGGTTCTTAAATGCTGATAACTTTGATCCTTTGTAGGAAATCACCCTACCCTCTTCTCCTTACAAATAAATCATGGTGGAATCCTACCAAGAAGATATGTTAATGAAATGGTAATTCAATTTTATATTCACGAGTAAAATGAATTGACCAAGGTTTTAAGATATGTGAATTCATGAATCATTTACTCACATTTTGAGATTCCTAAGGTCATATACTGTATATGTATATGGTGTGGTTATAACTCTCAAGACTATCATTACCCTTCATGTCAGCGTTATGTCATCTCACTTTCATCTACCATCTTATATGATGTGGTCATACTCAAACCACCATCTTCATTTTTTTTAAATTTATTTTGTGTAAAATATATTTAATTAATTAAGTAAAGAAGGTGTATGGTTGCCATGGTTTAATCAATGCTAACCATGGTAGTTCCTTAAGACCGTCAGGGGGGGAGGGGGCCTTGGGTTGACATGTGGTGGAGGTGGACCCCACCAGGCCACTGAGCGGCGTGGCCTAGCCGCGTTGGGGTGACGATATATATATATATATGGGATGGGTAAAATGAGAACCACCTTTAGTTGTGAGAACCGTAAGAACCAATATTAGTCATTGATCAAGTTGGTTTTGATGGATAAGATTAAAAGACAATAAAACAATGTAATTGTTGTGTTTTTATTAATGACATTTTGTGTTTTAGTGACAAAGGGGCATATTGGTGTTTTACTATAACTTTAATGATTATGATTGTTGATTTTATTTAATTAATAAGATTGTTTTTTAAAAAATTTAAACATGCATTATTGATTTTTTTTTAATTTCATAAAAATTGTATTTTAATTCTCAGTTAATTTTTTTAAACATGAATTATTAATTTTGTTTTAAACATGAATTTTAATTCTCGGTTAATTTTTTTACGGGCGGTTTTTATCTTTTTAATGCACGGTTTTTTACTTTTTTCGCGCCTCTTTCTAAACTTTTTTTACGCGCCGGTTTTAAACTTTACTACGCGCGGTTTTAAACTTTTTAACGCGTAGGTTTAAAAAAAATTTTTGCGCGCCGGTTTTAAGTTTTTTTTGCTCGCGGTTTAAAAAAAAATTTACGCGCGGTTTAGAACTTTTTAACGCGCTGGTTTAGAACTTTTTTTACGCGCCGGTTTAAAACTTTTTTTACGCCCAGGTATAAAAGCTTTTTTACGTGCGGTTTTAAACTTTTTTTACGCGCCGGTATAAAACTTTTCTTACCCGCGATTTTAAACTTTTTTACGCATGGTTTTAAACTTTATATACGCGCTGGTTTTAAACTCTTTTTACGCCCCGGTTATAATCTCTTTTTGCGCCCCGATTTTAAACTTTTTTTATGCGCCGGTTTAAAACTATTTTTACGCCCCAGTTTTATACTTTTATTACGCGCCGGTTTAAAACTATTTTTACGCGCGAATTTAAACTTTTTTTACGACCCGGTTTTAAAACATTCTTTTTTACGCCAAATTTTTTTACGGTTTTAAACTTTTTACAAAAAAACTAGTGGGATTACCGTGCTCTGTGGCGGGAATTCGATTCGGTTCGTCACGGTATCGGCCCGACTCTCGTATGTTTACAATACCGAAAAATTAAGAAAACTACGTATTCGTTTTTTTAAGAAAGCTAGCAACCGTATTAAAAAAACAAATTAATAAAATCATTAAAAACTTGTATCACATATATAGTGTGGGGTATAAAAATGAAAAGTAAAAGAAAAATTTTATTTATTTATTTTTCTTCGCACCAAAACCGACCATATCAAATAACCTACATTTTTAGTGCACAATACACAATAATGACAAAAGTTGCAACTTAACAAAATTTTGCTCTGGAAAAAGAAAGTCAAATTAACCAATCAGAAAGAAGCACCGACATAGCATATTAATATTAGGGTGGGAGCTGGCTACAAAGTTCATTTTTCCTACAAAGTGTACAAAGTCATAAAACATCATAATTTCAGCCATAAAACACACTCAGGACTCACAAATGACAAAGTGAAGACTACTAAAGCGTCATATTTGTGGGTTTTGTGTTGTGTTTTGGATGATAAGGTTTTGATTTTTGAATGACTAACATTAGCGTGTTTTATGTTGATTATTATATTGTGTTTTATATTCATAGTTCTACGATAGTGTGTTTGAAGTTTTTATGGACTGTTAGGATTTGGAAATTGTGTTTTAGTGATCTTCACTTTGTTATCTGTTGGTTTTAAGTGTGTTTTATGGCTGAAATTGTGGTGTTTTATGATTTTGTACACTTTGTAGAAAAAATGGACTTTGTAGCCAAACTTCACCCTTAATATTATGTATAACATATTTTTTACCAAAATTTTTTTTTTTTTAGATTTTAAGAGAGATAGAGATTAGATATGACATTTTGATGGATGGAAAAGTCTGATAAGACTTTAAAGAGAGAGAGAAGACATGATATGTAACATCCGTCAAAAAACGGATTTTTACCAAACCCGCTCCGTTTATTAACCGAACAATCAGTTTAAAATTTCGTGGCGTATTTAATGCCCAAATTAATTTTAAACGATACATAATTAATTATTATATTGGAATATATAATTTGTTTTTGAAAAATTGTTAAAAATAATGAAATAAAAATAAAATGGTTCTGCCGGGTTTCGAATCCGGGTCAGTCAACCGGTTTAGCAGAAACTTAACACCCACACACTCAACCACTGCGCCACTTGCATTTCTTGTGAATTAACGGAGACAAATAATTCATATCATAAATCTCAAATTGAAATAAAGACGCGCCCAAATGCAGTCGTCGGAAATCCCGGCGATCTCGCGAGATTGGACGGTTACTTCAATTATAACGTAAACCTTAACACTGCATCGGTTATAACCGACGCCTGAACCCGCGACACAAGCTATAACCGCCGGAGAATTTCTAACCGACGAATCAAGTCGGAAATCGGACCAAATTCATCGATGACCTGCCTTATAAATACCCCCTCGAACCTCTGCAAGCTTTTTCGCTCAAAACCGCACCTTTACCCGACGTAATTCCACTCGCCGGAAAATTTCTGCACATCGCCGGAAAACCGAACCCTTCACTTCTGAGCCTTACTGAACCCCCTGAGCTTATACCGAAGTCACCCACATCCTTTTCAAGCTTGCTGAAGACTCTCTGCCGCAAAACACACGTCGCCGGAATCTTTTGCTGTCACCGGAGTTTCGCCGGAGAAACAGAGGAGTCCAGTCGGTATACCTTACGCTTAAATCTTTCATTCTTTTTATATATCTCACCTGTAATTAACCTCAAAACACTAAAGAACATGATTAAAACATCGAACCAGTCGGACTTCCGATTCTGGTTAAAATCAACGAAGAAGACGAAGTTTCTGTAGTGTTTAAGCTTATTATAAATCAAGATATAACTCGGGTTAGACACACAGTCCAGCGGTGGACTGTGTGCACATTAAACACACTAACGTCTCGAGTTCGAATCTTGTCCCACGCATGCTGCCTTAATAAAAATGTCCTTTTTTGTTAACCGAACCGGAGTCACCGCTGTTACATGTTAAGTTTATAAAAACCAGAATAATAACCAAGATAGACACACAGTCCAGCGGTGGACTGTGTGTATGTTTAATCACAGGACACGAGTTCGAGTCCGGGCTACCGCACCGGTCCGGACAATTATTAAACTTTTTATTTAAGACAGAAATGGAAATGTTTAGTTTGTATATAAGTATAATAAAAATCGGTTTATATAACAAGTTAAACACACAGTCCAGCGGTGGACTGTGTGTTAACCTAAACCACAGGTCCCGGGTTCGAGACCTGTGGAGCGCACCAAGTCACTGATTAAAATCTTTTTAGAAATAAGTTGATTTTCGGATTAATCTAATTAATATATAAAAATAATTAAAAACACAAATATTTCGGGTTAGACACGTAGCTCAGTTGGTAGAGCTGCGTGCACGCGTACGGGAGGTCTCGGGTTCGAGCCTCACTCAGCGCACACATACACGCATAAGAACCGGTCAAAGTCAACAGTCAATGGTCAACGGTCAAAAAAGTCAACTTTTTTTATTATTTTTATTTATTTATTTTAATTAAAAATCAATTAAAAATACTTAAAAATAACATTTTTAAGGTTAAAAATAGCCTTAAACTCACAAAAATACACCCAACAATCCTACTAAAATTGATTAATAAAACCCGTTTACTTACCGAAACATTATGCCATTATCTAGGTTAATTTCACTCGTGGTTAAAACCACTTCGTGCGCATTCAACATCATCAACCGAACGCACCCACTGTGAGTGAATCTTACAACTCCCCTTTTTAATTACACGTTTTGGGGTGTGTCATGTGTCACAAAATAATTAACTCGTTTATTTAAACTTGTGCCATACCATATTGTGATCTAAACTTAGATTGTTTATATTGTTGTGGTTATGTATTTCATTTTGTCAACTTATATGAAATTCATTCATTAAGCCCATCAGTTCCTCGTGGGAGACGAGTTGAGCAACGCGTGCCTCAAAACAAATCCATTATTGTTCATGTGTGTATTATTGAGTTTATATTGTTTGTAGTTTTGTCTTTCATATTGTCATGTTTATGCAATTCATTCATTAGGCCCATCAGTTCCTCGTGAGAGACGAGTTGAGCAACGCGTGCCTCTAAACGATCCATTATTGTTCATGTGTGTATTGTTTAATATTGAATTGATTGGTGAATAAGTTTACATCTATTTTTACTCATGTGTGGTTGTGCACTTATTTTATAATCAATTAAATAAACTTGTTCAAATGTTTTCCATAGGATTCACTCGCCAACTTTTTGTTGATCCAAAAACCCTTTTTACACATGATACAGGTGAACAGGATGAAGCAAGGAAAACATAGGAAATGCCTTAGAAGAAAACAAAGAAGCTTAGATTGATGTTAGGTCATGTTGTAATTATGGTTGTAAATTTCCTATTAAATTGTATTAATGAATATGAAACGTATAATAAATGTCATGAGCTTTGATGATAACCCAATCATGCCCCGGTCACCTTTTCCGCTGCGGGTCGGGGTGTGACATGACATTTTGAGTAAATTACCAAAATAACCTTTAAGATTTAAAATAATGGTGTATAGATGACATGATCTGATTGGTGGAGAATGATTCTCGTGGTTCTCGCAACTGAGGATGGTTTCCATTTGAACCGATCCATATATATATATATATATATATATATATATATATATATAATTTTGACATTTATATAATAAAACACACAATTATATTAATTTAAAAAAAGTTACATAAAATCCTAAAAAAAGAAATCTACTTATTAAATCCTAATAAATCCTAAAAAATTACAAATTACGGTAAATATTAAAGTGGAAAACCCAACGAAATTCCGCATTCTCATCCTGCCTATACTCGATTTTCGCGATCTCCACTCGATCATCGTGGCTCAAGTCACGGTCGAAGCAAACTTTAAAGCGATCCAACTTCGGTTTTAGCTCACATAACTTTGTGTAATGACTCACAAGTCTCTCCATTTGCAAAGTTAAACCAAATTAACTTCGTGTGTTTGTAAATTGTAATTAATAGAAAGGGTTAACGTTGTTACCCTGTAAATGTGGGATCTCACAATATATAATATATTTCACTTCTAATAAATAATTTTATTAATAATATTATTAGTATATGATATCTAAATCTAAAATTATTAATATATAATCTCTAATAATAGTAATATCATTTAGTGGAGTTGGCATTGACAATGAAGATAAGAACTAGGCCTCCTTGAAGTCGCAAGTTTGAATCTGAGCCACACAGGAGTATTGCCCAACCTGTGTTACGCTAGAGAGTTTCGACTCTTGTGGTAGCGCAATCGGTATCAAGTGGTATCAGGGGTTATGGTTCCTCCGAGAATGATGTTTGGGCCCTTTAAGCGGGTGTTATACCCTTTATGGAGAAACTTTGCAACCACCCAGTTCAATCTAAAATTCAGCGTTCTAAAAAATATCTAATTTCATCATTATTAGTATATACCATTCATATTTCAACAATACAAAAGTTTTTCAAATTTCAACTCATTTACGTGTTTAGCTATTAACAGTTACAAATATTTAATTTTTAGTAATAACTACCAGAATTTCATGCCCGATGTGACGTGAAGTCAGTTTCAATTAGTACCGGTTTGGTTTATTACATTACCGACATTTAGCATAACAGTCGAAAGAAAAACCAAAGAAATAAAGTCGTTAAACTTCATAGTATAAAACTTATGTAATCATCTTAAAAAAAGTATAAACTTTAAATTTCCTTGAACAAAAAACAAAACATAATATCAAATTGAAAACCGTTAATGAAATTTGTGCTAAGCTAACGTTGAAGATTTAGCAGCATTAACAAAAATTAAGATTGTTTAGAATTGTGTCATGTGTTCTCTAAAAGTTTTATTTATTTTGTATAAAGAAGAGATAGGGATAGAGACATAGATAGAGATTATATAAAGATTTTAACATATATATATTTCTATATTGTAGGAATTTAAAATTAATATTTAAATTATAATTTGTGTAAAGATAAATGTGAAGAGTGATTCTCGTAGTAACAGAGAAGAGATAGAGATAAAGAAAAGACAGAGATAGCGAAAAGATAAAGATTATATGAAGATTTAAGATGTATATTTTTATATTTTAGGACTTAAAATTCAAAAAATAATATTCAACAGGGATGCGTAGCTTTACACTTCAAAAAATGTTATTTAATGGAATTATGTATTATAACAGGGATGTGTAGCTTTGCACTTTAAAATATTTATAATTTAAATTGTGTAAATTATAAATTTTGTTTTATGTATTTAATGATAATTAGCAATAAGTATCGGTGATATATTGGCCTCTCAAATTGTGTAAATTTATTTTAAAATTATTCTATTTTTCTTTAAATTTTAAAGAAAGAAATTGACATTTCCTCATTATGAGTAGTTTTAAATAATTTTCGTATAATATTTAACATCTTTTACTTATATAAGATATTTTCTTTATTCAACTCGTGTAATACACGAGTCTATAACCTAATATATATGATACATACGGTAAACCTTTTAGATATTTCATTTTATTTTACGTCAATAAAGGTAATAAACACTTAGTTATTTTTATTTTGATGTAACTTAGCACAAATAATTGATAAATTTACGATATGTCACATTTAAGTTTTAAATATAGGACCATGTATGAAAGCTAAGATTTTGGAAGTTTGCTTCTTTACCTGAGAGGCTTAAAAGGAATCTTAACTGCTAACTAAACTCTGTGAAATATAGAAAATTGGTTAATACTAAAAATAAAATAATTTATAGTATTTCTATTTCTATACCTTAGATTTTCAACGGTCTTGTACACTGCCTTGATCTAATTAGTCCATTTGAACCAATATCATATTTTACATTTCTTTTTATTAATTACTTTTAAATTGAATTGTTAAAAAGGGTCTTGTACAGTGCCTTGTTCTAATTAGTCCATTTGAACCAATATCATATTTTATATTTCTTTTTATTAATTACTGTTAAATTGAATTGTTAGTGGTTTGATCCAATGTTTTTTTGTTTTTCGTTTATTATTTTAATTATTATTATTATAATTATTATTATTAATATAAATATTATAATTTTTTTATTGTTGCAATTTCTTTTGGATAGAATTTGTTTTTCACATATAATCTAAAGACAATGCTTTATATCTATATTTAGACATATATTATGACTTTTTATAAGTTATTTACTCTTTTTTGTTATTTGAGTAATATAATATGAAATTTACTAAAGTTTCGAATATATCATTACGACATACTTTATTTTTTATCAACGATTCGTTAATATTTTTTTTCGAGCGAACATCGACACCAACGTTATAATTGGTTTTATGGTTCTCTCGACATGGCGATATAAAATTCATTGAGTTTTTTTATACAATTAGACCGTTTACCTTTTTTGTTATTTGAGTTGCATAATATAAAAATTTGGAATACACCGTTGCGACATGCTTTTTGATATACGATTCGATAAAAATTTTAATTGAATAGGAAAATGTAGTTGGTTTTTTTGTTCTATGCTACGAAGAACCGAACCAATATTGTTCGAGCTATATCGGTATCATTACCGTATTCGTTTTTATGATTTTCTGGACGCGGCGGTACAACATTGATTGAAAATAAAGTTGTATCGGCCTTAGAGTATTTTTAGTACCGTAGGCTATAGCGAGTGCTAGTGACCGAACTTATGCCCCGACTAAACAACATCGGTACTAGTATCGGTATTTGTTTTTATAGTTTTCGATCAATATAAAACACGTGACGATATCCTTTTGGGTGTATCTCTTTTGGTTGCTATAAGAACCGAGCCGATACGGTGTTGATACTTTATCGAATCGAGTTGATGCCGACCGTAAGCCTGCCGCAAAGCGCAGGAATCTCACTAGTTTTTTACATATTAAAAAATACACTTCTTCATATATGTCGTAGACAAAAAAAACACTTGTATTCATATATAAGCTGTAGAATTGACTTGAGTTGATGTATTCCCTTTGTTAGAGGACACAATGACATTGGAAGTTTACTCATAACACTGTACATTGTGGACACGCAAGCAGCCAGCCGCGAGCCACATTGGTTGATGCTCGCTCGCGAACACCGCAACACCATGCCGCGAGCGCCAGCATGAAGAGCTAGCCGCGAGTGTGGTAGTGGGTGAATTCGTGATCGTTGGCTTTGGATATCTCAATATGGCCGTTGGGCTTTAAAAAAAACGAAATATATTTTAAAAACCTATATAAACCCTTTAAAACCCACATTTTTCCATTACTCTTAAAAAAGCATCTTACTCCCACATTTCTCAGATATTTTTTAAAACATAATCTCTCTTACTCTCACAAAAAAATGGAATGGAATGAGTTGGTCGAGCATTTGTCGGCTAGACGACCCGATGATCTTGTACTAGACTAGTATTATTTGTTGTTTGTATTCTTTTTATTTTAATATGATATTTTCTAAAAATTAGTTTTCTATTAATATTAGTTTACAAATTTAAAAATAATAAACATAAACATAAAAAAACAAAATAAAATAATAAAGAAAAATCACTGAAGCCACTGCTCACTTGAATCAATTCATAAAACTTCTAACAATACCTTTAATTAGTGCCCACTCAACATTCAATCAACGTTAAATGAAACAATATTACAAGATAACTTATGCTACTCAGTGGTCTAACCCAAAGCCTGAAGGAGAGGATAAAGCCAATAAACTTGTGGTCTAGTGGTGGAAAGTGTTTTGAGTTCTTGGAAGAGGCTCAGGTTCAATCCTCACTCACTGCAAGTGAGGTGGTAAGGTTTACCCACCTTGGTGGGGTTCCTGACCGGGGTCATGGGTTCGAGCTTGGCAGTCAGGATTAAGTTTCTATGAGATGCGAGGAAGGGTTCTGCACTGCACTCCCCCTCATTCGAACCCGGGTGGCCGTGCTTCCGATAAAAAGGGTTGAAGCGCAGTCGATAGTGGGTTTCCAATCGATCTACACCTTTCAAAAAAAACTAACTAAATTCCATTTAAAAAAAAAACTAAATTCCATTTAATATAAAAGTCAATTTCCTCAAGGACCAATCAAAAGTACGGTTTTGGTCAACTATTAATAAGTATTTTCCAAAACTTGTCCTATTAGCTTTAGCTCAAAATATTACATAATCAGTGATAAATTACGGAGCTTAAACAAAAAAACAAAAGTGTTTGACTTTTAAAACCCAATATTTTACATTACAAAATACAAACAATAAATTTCAAAAAAATTCAATGATATTAACACTACAAAAAAAAAACACAAAGGGGTGGGATGCCCCATCGAAGCTTCGCCCCTTACTTAATTTTCATGTTTTTATTTTATTTTATATTACTTTTTGAATAACAAATATTATTCTCACCGTATTAAACCAATAATACTAAATTATTTTACTTTTGTTCAGGTTTAAACTTCAAACCTCACTCTAAAAGGCAAATCTCTTTATCAAGTGGATTAGTTTCACATTGGTTTCATGTTTTTATTTAGTTTAGGCCATTCATAGTAAGAAACTATAAAAACACTTAAAAACGTGTATACTTAGCTGACACATCATAAGAAAACTCACTCAATAAGAAAACCAAGAAACGTAAAAAAATATTGTCAAATCATCATCATTTTTTTAAATTTTTTTACCACTCATTCTGTCTCTCTCTCTCTCTCTCTCTATATATATATATATATATGTATATATATATATATGTATATATATATATAGGGAAGGATAAAATGAAAACCCACTTGAGTTGAGAAAACTCAAGAAAACCCTATGTAATATTTTTATTTTTTTCTAAAAAAAATAGGGAATGTAAGTTACATGTTAATGAACGTTTTGTAACAAAAAAAAAAAGCGCCGAGTGGATTTTTTTATAAAAAATTACAATAATTCAGTTTTTTAGCATTTTTTTGTAAACACTGAAATTTTTAAAAAAATTTATAAAAAAAAACCATTCGGCGCTTTTTGTTTTCTTTTATTACAAAACGTTCATTAACATGTAACTTACATTCCCTGTTTCTTTAGAAAAAAATAAAAATGTTACATAGGGTTTTCTTGAGTTTTTTCAACTCAAGTGGGTTTTCTCTCTATATTTCACCTATATATATACACACGACGGATGAGTTAAAATGAGAACCACCTTGAGTTGTGAGAACTAGTCATCCAAAAGGTTTTTTTTTTTTTAAATTTCTCAAAAATCATAAAAACAATCACTTGTTTCAGCAAAAAAAAATTAAAAAAAATGTCGCATACACACATTTACATGAGGTGTAAAAAATATTTATCTTCGTAACAAATTTACACCAGCGCGTAAACAAAACTTACATAAAGCAAAACTACCGACTCGACAATTTTTTTTTTGTTTTTACAGATGTGTTTATAATATTTTCATTTATGTTTGTGCAAAAAAATTTTGACCCAACTCGCGCGGGAAGATTTGGATGAGAAATTGGAAGAAGACTCGGACTCCGAGGAAGAAGAGGAGAGCGATAGATACTCCTCGGACGAAATCCCTTCTGACGACTAGTTTTATTTATTTTTTCTTTTTTTTGTATGTCATTTTTGTGGTTTGTTATGTACTTTTCCGCTAATAAAATACTTTATTTCTCTAATTAAATATAAAACGCCAAAATTGCCACAAACAACAAAACTATAATAATTTCCTTAAATCACATATTCGTATAAAACAGGGTGCAATAAAATAGAACAAATGATGGATGAATATGTAGATTAACTTACATGCCATGAACTGCTTTCTTTTTATAATTTTCATGTTGACTAATGTATTTGGTTTATACTATTCATCTACTTGTTTCTAAACACCATATAATTTATTTAAAAAGGTGCTTTTCTAATATATATGTTTCAAAATGCCATCTTTGTGTTTCAAACGCCATGATATTATTTTGCCTTACAAAAGCTAATCAGTAGTATTTTGTCATTTGCCTCTGAAACGCCATTCATACAAAACGCCAATTTAATGACGGAACGCGTTGCAGCTTTAACAGATAAAGCTGAACAAACACTAATTGAAACGACGAAAACTTTATTACTAACATTTATTATAAAAATTTTCCGCCCAAACTACGCACCAAAAACATCTTATATAAACAATGTCTCAGGGACTTCCATTCATCACACCAAAAAACAAACGCCATATTTTACTAAATACCATACAAATTAAAACGCCAAAAAGTTCAACAACCACATATGGCAAACATCATTTCTTGGAGAATCAGCTTTGTTCTCAATAAAGTTTCATTGAATGAGCTGGACAACATTCTTAAAGTGAGGATTAACTCAATAACATTTTGTTGAATGAGATGGACAAAATCTTTAAGAAGAAAAGACTAATGACAGTGTAGATTTGGATGAGAAGAAAAGACTGATAACAGTGAAGAGTGAGATGAGATAAAGATGAAGAGCAAGATGAAGACGAAGAAACGAGGGTTTAAGAACAAAGAAGCCACGAATCACAGATCAACCAAGCGAAAAACCCACTCACAATCACACATAGAAAAAATCATCCACACATACGGCGTCGATCTATGTATCCAACCATCCACACAACCACTTCAACAATCAACAACCATAGATCGCACTAAAAACAAACGCCATATTTTACTGAATGATCAGCTTCATCTAGAGTCAGGTGTCCAACCGTGTAGGAATCGACGTCTATCTAAGGAATTCAAAAGTTCCAGGACAAAATCTTCAAGAAGAAGAGACTGATGACGATGGATATTTTGATGAGAAGAAGAGATCAATGACAGTGAAGATTTGGATAAGGAGTATTTCTTTTATCTTTCCTTTTTTGTTTCATTTTATGTGGTTTGTTATGTAATTTTCCGCTAATAAAATACTTTATTTCTCTAATTAGTTATAAAACGCCAAAATGCCACAAATGCCAAACACCAAAACTATAATAATATCCTTTAATCACATATTATTAAAACACTCCAAAAAGTATTGAATTGTATAAAACAGGGTGCAGGAGAAATACAGTAGATTAACTTAAACGCCATAAATTGCTTTCATTTTATTATTTTTTATGTTGACCGATGTATTTGGTTTAGATTGCATCTACTTGTTTCTAAACAGATAAAGCTAAACAAACAGTAACTGAATAGGACGCCTACAACTTTAACAGACAAACGCCAAACTTAATGATGGGACACCTTAGATCTTTATCTTATTGAGTTTATCCTCACCTATTTTATTTACTGAAAAGTGTTCTTTTTCTTTGGCGTTTATGTGTGTGTGCGATTTTCTATGGTTTGCTATGTACCTTCCAAATTACAAGTTATGCCCAAAAAGTGATGTATGTTTCAAAACGCGATAACATAATTTTACCTTACAAAAAATAATTAGTTGTATTTTGCTATCTTTATCTAAAACGCCATTCATACACAACGCCAAACTTAATGATGAGACGTTTTACAACTTTCACAGATAAAGCTGAACAAACAGTAACTTAAAAGCCATAAACTTTATTACTACCATTTATTATAGTAAATTCCCACCTAAACTACGCGCCAAAAACATCTTATATAAACAAACGTCTTCTTTTACTAAATACAATTCAATTAAAATGCCAGAAAGTTCAAAAACCACACATGGCAAAGTCGTTTCTTGGAAATTCAGTTTTGTTCTCAATAAAGTTTCACTCAATTTGTTGGACAAAATTCTTAAGTGAGGATTTTGTCCATCTCATTAAGCAAAATTTTATTGAGTTTATCCTCACCTATTTTATTTATTGACAAGTGTTCTTTTTCTTTGGTGTTTATGTGTGTGTGCGATCTTCTATGGTTTGTTATGTACCTTCCAAATTACATGGTATGAACAAAAGGTAATATATGAAGAAGGCCATTGAAACATAAACGCAATTTTCAAATAGGAATATTGGATTTTAATAATCCAAACTATTCACTGTTGGCCGCCAACAGTCCTAGCCTAAAAAAACCACCGGCAGTCCCAACTAGTAACATATTGGCCTCCAATGGACCTTGACTAACAGAACCCTAACGCCGTTAGTCTCCGGTCGGCGAAAAAACGTTTTTGTCCAGAAAACTCAACAATTTCGTCTCAAACCTCTTTGTAACCTTATTACGAACCTTTAGGAAAGTTTTTCTAGTAAAGCTCCAATTATTTAAGTCGCCGGAAAACTCAACTTTTTGGCCGGAAAACTTAACATTTTCGTCCCAAACCTCTTTGTAACCTTAGATCAGACCTTTAGAATCCTTTTTTCTAGCCAAAAACGGTTTTCCGGCGACCGGAGATTAACAGCGTTAGGGTTCTGTTAGTCAAGGTCCATTGGTGACCAATATGTCAACAGTTGGGACTTCTAGTGATTATTTTTGAAGTTGGGAATGTTAACAGCCAACGGCGAATAGTTGGGATTATTAAAATCCAATATTTCTTTCAAATATTACTTTGAAAAAAAATGCAGTTGAAACAAGTATAAAGAACAAAACCCCATATCTCTTGCATCTAACACGACCTGTTTAGGGGAACGTGAACAACGACAATCCTGCCCCTGCATATCATTTAGCGCCCCTACCACGTGTTCGACCAGTATCCGTTTTCACCGTTTTCACACTTCCAACCATTTTCTCCTGACCCCGATCCTGTCACACCCCGACCCGCAGCGGAAAAGGTGATCGGGGCATGATTGGGTTATCATCAAAGCTCATGACATTTATTATGCGTTTCATATTCATTAAATACAATTTAATGAAAATTTACAATAAATGTTACAATATGTTCTAGCTATCAATCTAAGCATCTTTGTTCTCTTCTAAGGCATTTCCTATGTTTTCTTTGCTTCAACCTGTTCACCTGTATCATGTGTAAAAGGGTTTTTGGGTCAACATAATGTTGGCGAGTGAATCCTATGGAAAACATTTGAACAAGTTTATTTAAATTGATTATGAAATATGTGCACAACCAAACATGAGTAAAAATAGATGTAACTTGTTCAACAAACATAAGATATTAAAATAAGGCACACATGAACAAAAATGGAACATTTAGAGGCACGCGATGCTCAACTCGTTTCTCACGAGGAACTGAGGGGCCTAATGAATGAATTTGCATAAACATGATAATATGAATGACACAACTACAAACAACATAAACTCAATGATACACACATGAACAATAATGAATTTGATTTGAGGCACGCGTTGTTCAAACCCGTCTCCCACGAGGAACTGATGGGCTTAATGAATGAATTTCATATAATTTGACAAATGAAATAAGGAATCACAACAATATAAACAATCTAAGTTTAGATCATGACATGGTATGGCACCAGTTTAAATAAACAAGTTTATTATTTTGTGACACATGACACAACTCAAAACGTGTAATTAAAAGGGGGAGTTGTAAGATTCACTCACAGTGGGTGCGTTCGGTTGATGATGTTGAATGCACGCGAAGTGGTTTTAACCACGAGTGAGATTAACCTAGATAAAAATCATTATGGTTTGGTAAGTAATCGGATTTTATTAATCTATTTTAGTAGGATTGTTGGGTATATTTTTGTGAGTTTGAGGCTATTTTCTAACCTTAAAAATGTTATTTTTAAGTATTTTTAATTGATTTTTAATTAAAATAATTAAATAAAAATAATAAAAAATTTTGATTTTTTTTCTGACCGTTGACCTGACCGTTGACCGTTGACTGACCGTTGACCGGTTCGAATCGTGTATATAAGTGCGCTGGGTGAGGCTCGAACCCGAGACCTCCCGTACGCGTGCACGCAGCTCTACCAACTGAGCTACGTGTCTAACCCGTTATATATCTGTTTTTAATTATATATATATATTAATTAAGTTAATCATAAAATCCTTTATTTTAAAAACACTTTAATTTGAATCAGACGGTGCGCTCCACAGGTCTCGAACCCGGGACCTGTGGCTTAAACTAACACGCAGTCCACCGCTGGACTGTGTGTGCAACTTGTTAACTTTACTGATTTTTATTATACTTAAACACAAATTAGTTATTTCCTTTTCTGTCTTAATTAAAAAGAATAGATAATTGTCCGAGTCGGTGCAGTAGCCCGGACTCGAACTCGTGACCTGTGATATAAACATACACACAGTCCACCGCTGGACTGTGTGTCTAACTTGGTTATTATTCCGGTTATTAATATACTTAACATATACCAGTATGACTCCGGTTCGGTTAATCAAAAAAATCATTTTTATTAAGGCCGCGTGTGTGGAACGGGATTCGAACTCGAGACGTTAGTGTTTATTGTGCACACAGTCCACCGCTGGACTGTGTGTCTAACCCGAGTAATATCTTGTTTTTAATTATACTTAAACGTTACAGCGGTCATCGTCTTCTCCGTCCGATTTTAACCAGAATCGGAAAATCCGACTGGTTCAAAGTCTTAATCGGTTTCTTTAGTTTTTTTTAGGTAATTATAGATGAGATATAAGTAAAAAGAAGGGAAAATAAGCGTGAGGTATACCGACTCGCTTTCCTCTGTTTTCCGGCAGAACTCCGGCGACAGAAATTCCTTCCGGCGACGAGTGTCTTGCAGCAGCGAGTCTCCAGAAAGCTTACAAAATATGTGGGTGACTTCGGTATAAGTTCAAATGGTTTAGTAAGGCTCAGAAATGGGGAAAACGGTTTTCCGGCGACGAACAGAATAATTCCGGCGAGTGAGTTTTCGCCGAGAAAAGGTGTGGTTTTGAGCGAAAAGGTTTGCAGAGGTTCGAGGGGGTATTTATAGGGCAAATCGTCGATATATTTGGCCCGATTTCCGACTGGATTCGTAAATTATAAAAACTCCGGCGGTTATGGTTTGGTCGCGGACTCAGACGTCGGTTATAACCGATGTCTTAGTAATTGTTTACGTTATAACGGAAGGATTCGTTAAATACTCGCGAGATTGCCGGGATTTCCGACGACTGAACTATTGGGCGCCGGTTTTGAATTCGGAAAGGCACGATATCAATTAAATGATTCTAATATTTAACAAATAATATCAGTGGCGCAGTGGTTTGTGTGTGGTGTGTTAAGTTTGATGTTGAACCGGTACTGACCCGGGTTTGAAACCCGGCAGAGACCTTTTATTTTTATTTTGCGATTTTCAACAGTCTTTCAAAAACTAAATATATATTCCCGTATAATAATCGATTATGTATCGTTTAAAATTATTTTGGGCATTTAATTCGCAACGAAATTTTTGACTGACTGTTCGGTTGATAAACGGAGCGGGTTTGGTAAATCCGTTTTTGACGGATGTTACAGTATCCCCTGCTTTTTAGAAATTTTGTCCCGAAATTTAAATAGCGATATATTTGACTAAAAGGATGATGGTGTTTAGTTTGTCAGTTACTTGCTTAGAGAAAGTAAGGGTTTAAGTTTTGTTTGAGGCGGTAACGTTCCTTGTAAGGGTTAAGTATCCTATTACAGGAATCGCTTTTTGTTGCCTACTGTATAAGTATTGATAAACAGGAATGATTCGCTAAAAATGATATCATGCATAAGAGTTTAGATACGTTTGGAAAAGTATGGTTATATCCTAAGGCAAAACTTCTAACACTACAACCTACATGGAAACATAAATAAAACACAACAGCTGATATTTGAACATAATTAAACACTATGCATAATACCGAAAAAACAGAAAGACAAAAAAATGAGACAGAGAAATAGCCTCACAACCAAACAAGGCTGCTTCAAAAGCTTCAAACTTATTCCATTGCTCTCGTGTTAATGACGACTCCGTAGATCAAAATTCGTTTTATTTATTTCTGAAATTATTATTATTATTATTATTATTATTATTATTATTTATTATTGTTATCAAGAACCCGGTTGGCCATCACCTTTGGCAATGAGCCAACGACCCTCTTATCTCTTTTTAGCACTAAAATCTTTAAAAAAAAGACCGACAAGTCCAAAATCAAACTCAATTAAATCGACAACCATTAAACTTATGTGGGTGTGTTATTGTATTTGAAACCTAAAGCGATTGTGTATTTTCCTTTGGAAAGACGAATGGTGCATGATCTATCGACGGGAGTGTGATTGTCTTCGTGTATCAGGGTAGAACAAAGGCGCATCAATGAACTCTGTAATATAGAGACGGCAGACTGTAAAAGGAAGGATGTAGTGATAATTCTGGTTTTAGCAACACCGGATCTAATGGTTTGAGTGTATGGTTTGAGTGTTAGCGTTAAGCGTGATTGCGGAAGAGTGTTAAGAGTGAAAAAGGGGATGTGATGGTGATAGGTGACATAGTGTAAAGTAGATACTCTTTTTTCCTCTTGATTTGAAGCCTTCATCTATTTTAATTTTATTTAATACGTTATTTACTTATTCTATTATATTATTTGTTCACGGACAAAGAATTTGAATGTGAATTGTATGTGTAATAGCATGGTATATAACGCCAAGAGACAACATAGCGATCTACAGCGGCGGGAAACACCGCACTGGTCGGCGCTATGTGGCGGATAAAACCTGTCCACACGAAAAATGTAACGGCATTTTTTCTTGGGTTTTGTGTTGACCATTTTCAAACGGTTACTTTATTTGTTTTTATTTAAACCAAAATAAACATTATAAATACCTTACAATCTTTATAATTTTTAAAACCTACACCTTCGACAACCACCTCTCTTACTCTATATTTTATAAAACAGTATCGATTTTTATACGACTCTTTTACTTCTACTATGTATCCATACAACCGTGGTTTTGTTCCTCCTCGTTCTAGCGGCGACCCGAATCAACCGAATGCTCCTAACCAACCTGCTGCTCTAGTTCCCACTCGACCAACCGCCTATGGAACCGGGTTTATCGAGTACAATCAAAACCAAACCGGCTTCATGAACCTATTGAACCAACCCCACTCATGGGACCCAAACCTATACGGTTGGAACCCAAACCAAAACGTCAAAGGTTTCGCAAATGCTTCACAACCATTCGGCTTGACACAAAGCGAGCCCGACTTCGTCGCGGAGACACAAACAGAAACTCAACCGGAAATAGAGGAGATCAACTCCAAACGCAACAAACGGACCTCACACAGAAAGAATGATGGAACCGAGACCCGATTGAAAAAAAAACGTGCAACCTTGGGATGACGAGGAGGAGTACGCGTTAGCGAGATCATGGATCGACGTATCCGAGGATCCCGAAATAGGTAAGATTTTAATATATACGTATAATTTGTTTTTGTAAAAAAAGGTATTTATTTTTTTTGTATATTTTTTAGCAAACAATCAAAATAAACATGTATTTTGGATTCGAGAAGGTTTTTTTCGGTCTCATGGGTAGGGAAGACGCTTGCCGACAACCGGATTCAATATCGGGCAACTGGACCGACATTAACAAGAAGTGCATAGATTTTCAATACATTAATCAACGTCACTGAAATGGTTGGAAAATGGTGGGAAATGCGATGCGAGCGACGAGGATATAATGCAATATAATGCAGTCGTCTTTAGTAGAATATCAAGCGGCTCGAGGGAATTTCCCATACTTGAAGGTTTGGCAAATTCTTCGTCATAACCCTTAATGGGCCAATGTCGAAACGAAGGTAGGAGCTTCTTCGAGTCGGACGGCAAATAAAAGGCCGCCAAAAAGGTCGAATACCAACGATGTAAACCCGAAACGCCAATGTCTGACGCTCGAAACGTCCGCCTAGATGATGTAAATCCGTTATTTACGGGTGAGGAGGGGGCGGAAGAGCAAGTACCAGAGTCACAAAGACGGCCCAGTAGGAGAAGCGGTGCAAGATCAAGGAGGCCAGAGTCATCGTCGGGAGGATCCGACATGACTGAAGCATTTATGGAGTTAAACCAACGCCTTCGAGACATACACAACGTCGTGGCTCAACGCACGGAAGAGAACCTGGAAGTGGTCGGGCTTATGAAAGATAGGCAATTTGAGAGAGACTTTGAGTTGACTCGAAGCCTGTAACATCCGTCAAAAAACGGATTTACTAAACCCGCTCCGTTTATTAACCGAACAATCAGTTAAAAATTTCGTTGCGTATTTAATGCTCAAATAAATTTTAAACGATACATAATTAATAAGTATATTGGAATATATAATTTATATTTGAAAATTCATTAAAAATAATGAAATAAAAAATATATTGCTGCTGCCGGGTTTCGAACCCGGGTCAGCCAGGAAATACACAAGTCTTAACTCCCACACGCTTAACGACTCCGCCACTTGTGTTGTTTGATAACATTTGGAAACAATTAATTCATATAATGAAACTGGAAAATCAAACCCAGTCAACAGCGCGCCCAAATCCGCTGACGCCGGAAAATCCGACGATTTCGTCAATCATCGTCGGTTATCTATGACTTAACGTAAGCATTAACCTCAACATCGGTTATAACCGATGTCCAGTCCGCGACACAAGTCATAACCGCCGGAAAATCATTGACCGACGAATCAAGACGGTAAATGGACCAAATTCGTCGATATTCTGCCCTATAAATACACCCTCTAACTTCTGTTAACTTTTTCGCCCACAATCACACCCTTTCTCGACGTAATTTCACTCGCCGGAAATTTTCTGCAACTCGCCGAAAAACCGAACCCCTTCACCTCTGTGCCTTACTCTAAAAACAGAACACCTAGAGCCCATACCGAAGCCACCCACACTCACCTCAAGCTTCCTGAAGACCCTCTGCCGCAAGACACACGTCGCCGGAATAACCTGCTATCATCGGAGTTTCGTCGGCGAAACAGAGGAGCTTTGTTCGGTATATCTTACACCTAATCTCTCTCGTTTTTATTAATCTCACATGTAGCTAATCACAACTCACTAAAGAAACTGATTATTTTTGTCAAAACAGTCGGACATCGATTCTGGTTAAGCTTAACGAAGAAGATGAAGTGTTCAGTTATATATATATATAATTTAAATCAAGTTATATCTCGGGTTAGACACACAGTCCAGCGGTGGACTGTGTGCAAATAAACACGCATACGTCCCGAGTTCGATTCTTGTCACACGCACACTAGCCTTAATAAAAATGTTCCTTTTTAAAACTGAACCGGATTCACTTGCAAAAAGATGTTAAGTTTAATAAAAACCGGAATAATAACCAAGATAGACACACAGTCCAGTGGTGGACTGTGTGCGCGTTTAAACCATACGTCGCGGGTTCGAGTCCAGACTACCGCACCGGTTCTGGCAATTATCAAACTTTTTATATAAGGCAGAAATGAAATTATCTAGTTTGTATATAAGTATAATAAAAACCAGATTATTTACCAAGTTAGACACACAGTTGGTGGACTGTGTGTCAACCTAAACCACAGGTCCCGGGTTCGAGACCTATGGCGAGCACCGAATCATGCAATTAAATCGTTTTTAAAATAAATGATTTTCGAATTAATTCAATTAGTATATAAATATAATTAAAATCAGAAATATTTCGGGTTAGACACGTAGCTCAGTTGGTAGAGCTGCGTGCAAGCGAACGGGAGGTCTCGGGTTCGAGCCTCACCCGGCGCACACAATTACACAATAAAACCGGTCAACAAGTCAACGGTGAACAAGTCAACAGTCAAAAATCAACATTTTTTTTATTTACTTTTATTTATTTATTTACATTAAAAATACTTAAAAATAACATTTTTAAAGTTAGAAAATAGCCTTAAACTCACAAAAATATATCCAACAATCCTACTACAATTGATTAATAAAATCCGCTTACTTACCGAACCATTATGCTATTATCTAGGTTAGTTTCACTCGTGGTTAAAACCAACTTCGTGCGCATTCAACATCATCAACCGAACGCACTCAATGTGAGTGAATCTTACGACTCCCCTTTTTAATTACACGTTTTGGGGTGTGTCGTGTGTCACTAAAATTAACTCGTTTATTTAAAACTTGTGCCATACCATATTGTGATCTAAACTTAGAATGTATATATTGTTTGTAGTTATGTATTTCATATTGTCAAGTTGTATGCAAATCATTCATTAAGCCCATCAGTTCGTAGAACAACGCGTGCCTCAAAACTCATTTATTAGGCCCATCAGTTCCTCGTGGGAGACGAGTTGAGCAACGCGTGCCTCAAAACCATCTATTATTGTATGTGTGTGCATTATTTAATAATTAGGTGTTTTGTGAATAAGTTTACATTATATTTACTCATATGTGGTTGTGCACTTTATTTTATAATCAATTCAATAAACTTGTTCAAATGTTTTTCATAGGATTCACTCGCCAACTTTTTGTTGATCCAAAAACCATTTTTACACATGATACAGGTGAACAGGATGAAGCAAGGAAAACATAGGAAATGCCTTAGAAGAAAATAATGAAGTCTAGAAGGATGTGTAGAATATTTTGTAATTATGATTGTATGATTTCCTTTTAAATTGTAATAATAAATATGAAACGTTATAATAAATGTCATGAGCTTTGATGATAACCCAATCATGCCCCGATCACCTTTTCCGCTGCGGGTCGGGGTGTGACAGATTGGTATCAGAGCCATGACTATAGGGATATAGGATAGGTTATTAGACCCTTAGAGCCTATACTATAGTTGACTAGATTTTAATTGTTTATGTGGTTACATGCAAACTTATGATGTTTATTTATTTCATATTTGTTTATACTTACAATCAAACATACATACTTACATACACATTCATCATACATATTTCAATGTTCATATATTCAAATCATCTTCATACTTTCGTTATTCAAAGATTTTGTCGCAATTTTCAAATCCCATCAAAGTGAGTTCTGCGACGGGCATGTAGTAACTGGAAGGGTACAAGTACCGGTAGTCGGAACGTCCTGTCTAGGTTGGCATTCGTATAAATCCAATATAACGGACCAGTTTGCCTACCTGGGGACTAACGATGAGAGTACGAAGGACCTATTAGGCCAAAGCATGCCACACCAAACGTCGTTCGAACTAACCCCACTTTGAGGGATCACCGTGTCCATACCTGGATACATTCCAAATATCATACGTTACATACATATTTATCGATTTTCTCCGAGTTTTAGTGTACGTAACCAGGCTAACACATGCGAACCATATGAAAAACCCGGTATTCATGGGGGCCCACATGATTACGAAGGTGAAGTATGGCAGCATGCAAGGCCCAATTACGAGCAAAGCCCAAGACATCCTATGGATGTAGTAGATTTATTATTTTATATTTATTTTATAAATGTTCATTTCCTAAATACGACCCATGATCCCAAAAGCATCCAACTCATACTCTTGATATGTATTCCTTGTAGATGTCTTCTACCCTCGCTCGTAGGAAGATGGGAGCAGGAAAAGCCCGCGAGCGCATGGCTGCCCTAATCGCTCAACAAATGGCTGTCGTAATACCCAACATTATAGTTCAAATCCAACAAGCCCTTACCGCTAATCCCGTCAATCAAGAAGATCAACACATTGTCAATCCTCCCCCAATTACCACAAAATGCACCTACAAGCATTTCAAATCCTGCGACCCTCCAAAATACGAAGGGACTGAAGGTGTCACCGCTCTCCTCCATTGGTTTGAAGAAATGGAGAACACTTTTCTAAATTGCGATTGCCCCGATGATCGCAAAGTGCGATATGCTACTGGTCGTTTATATGGAATAGCACTTACTTGGTGGAATACAGAGAAGGCCAAACGAGGTGTTGAAGACGCTATGACTTTGACTTGGGAAGAGTTGAGGGAAATCATGACAAGACGGTTTTGTCCGAGGAGCGAAATCAAGAAATTAGAAGATGAGTTCTATTCGTTAAAGCAAAAGGAAGGCGACCACACCACATACAACAAAAGATTCCTCGAGTTAAATCAAATGGTTCCCAACTTGTTCACTCCCCTCTACCGTTTGATCGAGCACTACATTCGAGGTCTTCCATCAAAAATTCAAGACTCTGTAATAAGTACCACACCTGTAACCTTGGAAGCCGCAATGGAGTTAGCTACAGAGCTCACCGAGAACCGCATCCGGAATAAAAACTTCAAGGAGGAGAAGAAGAAGGATAAAGCATCAACTGAAACTTCAAACTCCACCCAAACCGAATCCCCTTCTCAACCCATTTTTAAGAGAAAACGAGATGGGCAATTTTTCGCTGTCACCCAACGTAATCAACCAATTTCATAAGCCATACCCATCCAAGCTATCCCAATCACTCAAGTAGCACCCGACTCAACTTACCCGAATAAGAAACCATACCTTGGACCTCACCCTCGATGTAACACCTGTTTTTATCACCATCCATCTACCTTACCTTGTCGACTATGTGCGAATTGTGGACGCTATGGTCATTTGAGCAAGGTTTGCCGCACCTCTCAAAACCAAATCTCTCCCCCTACTCAAAACATGATCCAAACCTATCAACAACCCCAATACCCCATGTTCCCATATGTTCGAACTTGTTTCAACTGTGGCGACCCTACCCACTTTAGAAACACGTGCCCTCGATTGGTTAACATCATAAACGCCCAAGCTCAAGCAAACCCAGTTAACCAAGCAAATCAAGGAAACCTAATCGCTAGGCCACCAGCAAGAGGAAGAGTTTTCAACATCAACGCCAACTCTGTTGAAGATAATGACGGCCCAAACGAAACCACCCAACTAGTCCCCTTCACCAAAAATCAGGATTCAACTCCAACCGCTTAGTTTTTACGTTTTCTTTATGTTATCTCAATTTTCCCGTACTCCAGTTATAAATTGGAATCTTATCCAAGGATCTTAATGCGAATTACTATTTCAGTTTGTTTATGTTTTAAAGTCACATAGAACCAATCATAACTTACGGATAAAGCCAATGAAAATTTGACAAGAATATGGTGGATACGCCGCTGGTACTTCCTATATATAAGTATTCTTTCCAAAGGATCAGAGGCATTATCTGGCGGTTATGAGAAGTTCCATGTAGAATTTAGTATTGTCTTGATTGAAGTTTGTTTTGTACTCACTGATTTAGCATTTATAGCATCTCATCATTTAAAGAAATTGGATTGTGTTCCATTTCTACATAGACTAACCTCTCCATCATAACAAACGAGAGAGGTATTGTCATCATTGAAACATATACTATCAGAATTGAGACTCAAGTGTTGGTTGTTGTGTTTGTTTTAGAGTCACATAGAACTAATCATAACTTGCGGATAAAGTCAATGAAAATTTGACAAGAATATGGTGGATACGCTGCTGGTACTTCCTATATATAAGTATTCTTGTCAAAGGATCAGAGGCATTATCAGGCGGTTATGAGAAGTTCCATGTAGGATTTAGTAATGTTTTGGTTGAAGTTGTTCATCATACATTTCAACGCATTTCAATTTCATCATTTAAAGAAGTTGAGCTATGTCTCACTTCCACAAGGACTAACCTCTCCATCATAACAAACGAGAGAGGTACTGTCACCATTCAAACATGTATACTATCAGAATTAAGACTCAAGCTTTGGTTGATTGTGTTTATTTATGTATTAGAGTCACATAGAACTAATCATAATTTGCGGATAAAGCCAATGAAAATTTGACAAGAATATGGTGGATACGCCGCTGGTACTTCCTATATATAAGTATTCTTGCTAAAGGATCAGAGGCATTATCAGGCGGTTATGAGAAGTTCCATGTAGGATTAGTATTGTTTTGGTTGAAGTTTGTGTTATACTCACTGATTTAACATTCATATCATCTCATTATTTAAAGAAATTGGATTGTGTTCCATTTTCTACATAGACTAACCTCTCCATCATAACAAACGAGAGAGGTACTGTTATCATTCAAACATGTATACTATCAGAATTAAGACTCAAGCTTTGGTTGTTGTGTTTGTTTATGTTTTAGAGTCACATAGGACTAATCATAACTCACTGATAAAACCAATGAAAATTTGACGAGAATATGGTGGATACGCCGCTGGTACTTCCTATATATAAGTATTCTTGCCAAAGGATCAGAGGCATTATCAGACGGTTATGAGAAGTTCCATGTAGGATTTAGTATTGTCTTGGTTGAAATTTGTGTTACATTCATTGATTTAACATTCATATCACCTCATCATTGGACTCAGATATTGGTTGTTGTGTTTATTTATGTTCTAGAGTCACATCATAGAACCAATCATAATTTACTGATAAAACCAATGAAAATTTGACAAGAATATGGTGGATACGCCGCTGGTACTTCCTATATATAAGTATTCTTGCTAAAGGATCAGAGGCATTGTCAGGCGGTTATGAGAAGTTCCATGTAGGATTTAGTAATTTCTTGGTACATTGGTTGTGGTGTTTATTTATGTTCTAGAGTCACATCATAGAACCAATCATAACTTACTGATAAAACCAATGAAAATTTGACAAGAATATGGTGGATACGCCGCTGGTACTTCCTATATATAAGTATTCTTGCCAAAGGATCAGAGACATTGTTAGGCGGTTATGAGAAGTTCCATGTAGGTTGTAGTATTAGAAATTTTTGTTTTAGGATATAACCTTATCTTTCCAAACATATCAAAACTCTTGTGCATGAAATCATACTTAGTGAATCAACTCCGCTTATCAATATTTTTACCGTAGGCAACAAAAAGCGATTCCTGTAGCAGGGTACTCAACCCTTACAAGGAACGTTAATACCTCAAACAAAATTTAAACCCTTACTCCCTTCTAAGTATGTAACTGTCAAATTAAACACCATCCTTTTCTAGACAAATATGTCACTACTTAAATTTCGGGACGAAATTTCTAAAAAGTAGGGGATACTGTAACATCCGTCAAAAAACGGATTTACCAAACCCGCTCCGTTTATTAACCGAACAATTAGTTAAAAATTTTGTTGGGTATTTAATGCTCAAATAAATTTTAAACGATACATAATTAATAAGTATATTGGAATATATAATTTATATTTGAAAATTCATTAAAAATAATGAAATAAAAAATATATTGCTGCTGCCGGGTTTCGAACCGGGTCAGCCAGGAAATACACAAGTCTTAACTCCCACACGCTCAACGACTCCGCCACTTGTGTTGTTTGATAACATTTGGAAACAATTAATTCATATAATGAAACTGGAAAATCAAACCCAGTCAACAGCGCGCCCAAATCCGCTGACGCCGGAAAATCCGACGATTTCGTCAATCATCGTCGGTTATCTATGACTTAACGTAAGCATTAACCTCAACATCGGTTATAACCGATGTCCAGTCCGCGACACAAGTCATAACCGCCGGAAAATCATTGACCGACGAATCAAGACGGTAAATGGACCAAATTCGTCGATATTCTGCCCTATAAATACACCCTCTAACTTCTGTAACCTTTTCGCCCACAATCACACCCTTTCTCGACGTAATTTCACTCGCCGGAAATTTTCTGCAACTCGCCGGAAAACCGAACCCCTTCACCTCTGTGCCTTACTCTAAAAACAGAACACCTAGAGCCCATACCGAAGCCACCCACACTCACCTCAAGCTTCCTGAAGACCCTCTGCCGCAAGACACACGTCGCCGGAATAACCTGCTATCATCGGAGTTTCGCCGGCGAAACGGAGGAGCTCTGTTCGGTATATCTTACACCTAATCTCTCTCGTTTGTATTAATCTCACATGTAGCTAATCACAACTCACTAAAGAAACTGATTATTTTTGTCAAAACAGTCGGACATCGATTCTGGTTAAGCTTAACGAAGAAGATGAAGTGTTCAGTTATATATATATATAATTTAAATCAAGTTATATCTCGGGTTAGACACACAGTCCAGCGGTGGACTGTGTGCAAATAAACACGCATACGTCCCGAGTTCGATTCTTGTCACACGCACACTAGCCTTAATAAAAATGTTCCTTTTTAAAACTGAACCGGATTCACTTGCAAAAAGATGTTAAGTTTATAAAAACCGGAATAATAACCAAGATAGACACACAGTCCAGTGGTGGACTGTGTGCGCGTTTAAACCATACGTCGCGGGTTCGAGTCCAGACTACCGCACCGGTTCTGGCAATTATCAAACTTTTTATATAAGGCAGAAATGAAATTATCTAGTTTGTATATAAGTATAATAAAAACCAGATTATTTACCAAGTTAGACACACAGTCCAGCGGTGGACTGTGTGTCAACCTAAACCACAGGTCCCGGGTTCGAGACCTGTGGCGAGCACCGAATCATGCAATTAAATCGTTTTTAAAATAAATGATTTTCGGATTAATTCAATTAGTATATAAATATAATTAAAAACAGAAATATTTCGGGTTAGACACGTAGCTCAGTTGGTAGAGCTGCATGCACGCGAACAGGAGGTCTCGGGTTCGAGCCTCACCCGACGCACACAATTACACAATAAAACCGGTCAACAAGTCAACGGTCAACAAGTCAACAGTCAAAAATCAACATTTTTTTTATTTACTTTTATTTATTTATTTACATTAAAAATACTTAAAAATAACATTTTTAAAGTTAGAAAATAGCCTTAAACTCACAAAAATATATCCAACAATCCTACTAAAATTGATTAATAAAATCCGCTTACTTACCGAACCATTATGCTATTATCTAGGTTAGTTTCACTCGTGGTTAAAACCAACTTCGTGCGCATTCAACATCATCAACCGAACGCACTCAATGTGAGTGAATCTTACGACTCCCCTTTTTAATTACACGTTTTGGGGTGTGTCGTGTGTCACTAAAATTAACTCGTTTATTTAAAACTTGTGCCATACCATATTGTGATCTAAACTTAGAATGTATATATTGTTTGTAGTTATGTATTTCATATTGTCAAGTTGTATGCAAATCATTCATTAGGCCCATCAGTTCGTAGAACAACGCGTGCCTCAAAACTCATTCATTAGGCCCATCAGTTCCTCGTGGGAGACGAGTTGAGCAACGCGTGCCTCAAAACCATCTATTATTGTATGTGTGTGCATTATTTAATAATTAGGTGTTTTGTGAATAAGTTTACATTATATTTACTCATATGTGGTTGTGCACTTTATTTTATAATCAATTCAATAAACTTGTTCAAATGTTTTTCATAGGATTCACTCGCCAACTTTTTGTTGATCCAAAAACCATTTTTACACATGATACAGGTGAACAGGATGAAGCAAGGAAAACATAGGAAATGCCTTAGAAGAAAATAATGAAGTCTAGAAGGATGTGTAGAATATATTGTAATTATGATTGTATGATTTCCCCTTTAAACTGTAATTATAAATATGAAACGTTATAATAAATGTCATGAGCTTTGATGATAACCCAATCATGCCCCGATCACCTTTTCCCTGCGGGTCGGGGTGTGACAAAGCCACACGACCATCCTAACCGAAAAGGCGTTGGCCTTGGCTCTACAAAGAAAGGAGATCATCGAAAAATAATGTAATCTTTAGGATCTAGAAAGTTTTTTAGTTCCGTTGTAATGGTTTTTTTACTGTTAGTAATGTTTTTTAATTTAATGTAATGTTATTTGTTTTTAAAATTTATAAATTTAGAGATAACTGAAAAATAATAAAAAATTAATAATTGAGTATCGTTACCATACAGTGACGATTTCATTTATATTTAAATTTTTATAGTTTCAATTTTTTATTATATTTCATTTATATAGCTCTGTCCGTGACGATAAATGTGTATCGTTACCATACAGTGACGATTTCAATCGATCGATACCGTTCGAACATTGGTTCCAATACAGAGGTTTGGTCGTACCAGTACTGTAACGCATCAAACCAATGCGGCAATAGCCATCGAATGCTCGCGATAATGTACCGCCGCAACGCGCGAAGACATACCCTAGTTTAGAATTATATCCGATTCAACTCTAGTGGCATTAGTAGATAACAAGTTTTATTTGAAAAATATGATAATTACATTTTTTTATAATTACATAAATATTAATATCTTTTGTTTTAAATGTGATTAATACGGTGTCTGTATTATTATGTATCTCAGTTTTTATCATGGTTGTAAAACAAGGTTTCCAAGGCCGAGTACTCTCTGACTAGTCGCTACAAAGTAGGCTGTCGAGACGGCTTTCTTCAACTCCGCCTAATTACTCAAAATCGATCAAACGTGGTCGACCTTAGCCAAAATCGGATCTAGTAGGTCAACTCTTGCCGAGTTTGACCTAAAAGAAATAAAACATAATTTTGGTGTCTATTTTATTAAAGAGTGAATATCATTTTCACGTATTTTGTTATAAATATTAGTTAATTTATGTTATATCACATATATTTAATTTTTGAAAAAATTTCTTTATAATTTAAGATGTCTGGGTACTCCCCGAGTACTCTCGGCCTAGGTCGAGTACTCTCAACTCCCCAGTCGACCGACTAAGGAGCGCCTAGCAACTTTTGCAAACATGTTTTTTATAAACTCTTGTTATATATATAAAATACCATATACAAGTATATTATAAGAATATAAGATTCTTATAGTTGATTACTTAAAATTGAGATTATGTATATATATAGCCCTCTTTCTTGATATAATTTTGTTTTAGAGGGTGCTTAAAATATTTTATATGTGAAATAGATTTACATATATAAATTATATATATATATATATATATATATATATATATATATATATATATATATATATATATATATATATATATAAATTGTAAAACTAAGGCGTACAAAAAGCAATAACCTTTCGGAGTCATTTATTTCTATAAAGCATTACATTCAGAATCATGTCACGTTTGATACCAAATTTTGGAACAAACTATAATGCATAACAATAACAAAATAAATACGTAACTATAAATGGCTAATTTCATGAAAGTTAAAAAATTAGGCAACTAATTTATGTCAACATTTATCTGTATACTTGGTAATAACATCCCCGACCCCAGACACACACCCATATACATCTCTCTCTTTCTCACACACACATATGTATTGTGAGGTTTAACAAGGATAGACAAAAAAAAAAAAAAATAAGGAATCGAGAAACCATACATCTTAAATATATCATAAAAAATCAATTTTAAAATGTTAAAATTATTTTTTCCAAAAAAAAAGTTCGGAGTTTTTATGTATAAAGATGTGTAATAGTCATTCTAAAAAATCATTTTTTAAATTCTTTTAAACCTTTTTTAATTGTTTTTTTAATATTCTTTTTCTTAGTTTCCAAAAACTTTTTTTAATAAAAAAGATTCTACATGTATTTATATACAAAAGCTTCGATTTAAAAAAAAATAACATTTAACATGTTAAATTGAATTTTTTATGATATATTTAAGGAATAATAGATTTCAATAATCCAAAATATTAGTTGTTGGTCGGCAACGGTCCCGACTTTAAAAATAACCAGTGGTGTTAATTGTAAACTAATGGACTTTTTCTAAAAAACCTTAATTTCTTTTTGTCTACTTATCCTTTTTGGTTTAGTAAAGATCTATTGGTTTACAATATATGAAAAGGTGGGACCACCACTGGTTATTTTGTAAGTTGCGACCGTTAGCGGCCAATGACTAATAGTTAAGATTATTAAAATACATTATTACTATATTTAACATGCTAAATGCATGGTTTCTCGGTTACCCACTTTTTATGTTCTCCATTAAACCCAATATATATTTATATATATATTCATAACCAACACTAAGTTAAAAATTACCAAAACCTTTTTAACTTTCACACTAATTATTATACAAATTCAAAACATTTCAATAAACTTAAGATTCATTTTTTAAAAAATATAGCATTTATTAGTCTATCTAAATGTACGTGTGCATATGCACTATTGACACATGTATATCTAATGGCTTAAACGAGCGAGCTACTTACGAAAAACCTTTGAAATGAGCTAAGTTTAAATAAATTCAAGCTCGAGCCCGAGTCTAACAATAAGCTTTTTAAGTAAACAAGCCCAAACCCGAGCTTCACTTATCGAGCTCAAACCAGCTCGCGGGCCTAAACGAACTCATTATTTATATAATCTTTAATTTATACATTAATATAAATTTATTAATAAATAAAAGACAAGTCGAGCTCAAGTTTGAAAAACTACTCACGAGCCTAACTCAAACTTTAAAAAATAAGCTTGAAACGAGCCGAGCTTTCATAAGTTAAACGAGCACGAGCTCAAACTCGGCTTGGCTTACTTGCACCCGTAATATCTACGTATGTGTGCATATTTCTATATTTTTTTATAATAGAATCATGAGAGAAGTTGAAATCGAATAAATAGTGAAGGGAGATAGATAAAGTTTTCTATTGTCAATTTATCATTTTTCATATGGGTAAAAATTTATACATGGTGTATACGAGGCCGTATAACGTTATATGGCTCATATACACCATTAATTAGTCGTATACAATGTATACGATTGTTTTATACGGGCCGTATAAGTTTATACGACCCGTATACATCGGGTTTTCTATTTTTTTTTAGAGTATGAATTTTGAAAGGAGGAAGACGTATGGCAGAAGATAAATGGTAATACAGTCATTTTCGATAATGTAGGATTGTTGGGTTGTTTGCAATAGGGTTCAGAATACTTAAAGAAACTTAAAAAAGAATTGACCTATTTTGTTATTACACGTCATTCTATGAATAATAATTTTTACAAATTACAGCAAGCACCCGAATTCTTGCACGACTGACGTCAGCAATCTTTTTACTTTGAAACAAATCCCGCATTCAAACGAAGTAGTAAAGTTTAAAAATGCATATTCAACATTCAAACAATGCCTGCATATATCAACATTTATAAATGGGAACGGTGGTTATGGAAGCTGTGGCTATAGAAACGGTGACCGTTGGAAGCCCGACAATCAGTCTTGTAATTAGTTAGCAGTCATTACTTCTTAATGAACCTGAATTACAACAATCTTTTTATAACAAGCACCTGAATTCTTGCACGACTGACAACAATCTTTTTTACTTTGAAACAAATCCCACATTCAAACGAAGTACTAAAGTCTACAAAATTCATATTCAGCATTCAAACGATGCCTGCATATCGGCATTTATAAATGGGAACGGTGGTTACGGAAGCGGTGGCTATGGAAACGATGACCGTTGGAAGCCCGACAAACAGTTTTGCAATTCGTCAGTAGTCATTACTTCTTAATGAACTCGAATTCAACAAATTGTTCAAATCAAACTCACCGTTGGAAGCCCGACAAACAGTCTTGCAATTCGTCAGTAATCATTACTTCTTAATGCAATTCGTCAGTAGCAATTTAAGCGTAACTAGTAACTTTGCATATTAAAAAACATGAAGAAATGCTTAGAAATATTAGAGATGATAAGGAAAATGGTGCTCGAAATCACTATAATATTTAATGAGCATGTACTCCACACCTCATACACCATATAAATGTTTATTTTGATTTCTCCTTTAGTTTTCAAGTAATTCCGAATTACCCAAACTAACTTGAGAACACTAAAATCATTTACAGAAATTAAGTGTCACAAACTAATTTAAACAATCTTAGGCTATGGGGTGTGGGGGCCTGGGGGTGGGTAGGAACATTATTTGCCACATAGGATCATTAATCAAATGGTACATGATCCTCTCCTTGATTAATGGTGGTTCCCTTGGATTGAACCACCTTTACCACGACCCTCCAATTTGATGATTTTGAGACAAAAATATATTTAAAAAAAACAAAGGGGATAGTGGTTTGGGTCATGACCATACCCTTAAGGTAGTGGTTTTAGATGATGGATTAAAGGTGGGTAACATGGCGCCTATGCGGAGAGTCATGGTGGTCACGAGGGTTATGACCACACCCTTTAACCTTAGTACGGATAATTCTCCACGACCATACACTTTAATTTTGGTTTAGTGATTTTCTTTAGCAAGTATATACGTTAATCATTTTTACAAGTTATTAAGTGCGGAGTGCCGACAATATAAGTATGAAGTGTAAGTATTTTTTTATGCATGCATAAAAGTTAATCGTTTGCTCACTGTATCATAAAAAAAATCTTTATAATATTCAACCCACATACATAGAAAGTGAAGTATGAAGTATGATCGGAAAGAGTTTCTACCAAACTAGTCATCTCTTTATATGCAATTAAAGAGTCGTAGCCGAACTTGTACCAAATTTGAAAAGTCCCTTTATTAGAAAACTATATTCATTTCAAATTAAAAAAGTTAGTATTGACAAGAAAAATAATTAGCAAAATCATAATAAAACAATTACCATACCATACCAAAAAGGCAAAAGCAAATAATAGAAAGTCTCTGAATTTAAATCTTATAAGAGGTAGGGACGTCCATTATTCACCACTCACAACATCCAATCAAGTTCCGTCACGTCATCGAGCTTTATTCCATCACTAGTGATGGATTTTGATAGAAATGTCCATCACCCACCACACAAACATCACAAACATCTACTATTGAAAAACAACCGAACAAGTGCAGCACCACAAATATCTTCACGTGTGATCATCGACAACGAGTTATAAAATCAACGCGTGGAATTATGACTGGCGGCAGTGTATCACGTTGTACAACGCGTGATCACGTGGTGAGCACGGGGCACCCCGTCCCCCTAATGGAAATAATTAGAAACAAATAACTTTTTCATAGTTTAAAACAAAACCAAAAGATTATATTTTGTGGGGGTAACAGCTTCCAGGCTCGAAGTACATCTTCGGACGTCCAGATTATGACATCTCCAGGCGTTGTCAAATAACCCAAATAAACTAAAACTGTCGGGGTAAGGGTGAAGGGGGTGCATCCCGTCATCCCTCATGAGGTGGGGGGAAAATTTTACTCATTCAATCATAATATGTCATGTCATTTCCTCTCTCATTCTCTCTTCATGCCAAAAAACACAAGGGGTGGTTTCCTCCTCAAACCATTTTTTCTTTAAAAAAAAGAAAAAGAAAAAAGAAAAGGTATGATTGTTTTAAGACTAGTGGTCCCCACTTGTACACACTTCAACATCCATATTTCAATCGGTGAACATCCACCGAATTCTCCTCCCCACACGAGGTGAAAAAGGTTAGCGGCGGAGTGTCCCCCCGCGGCAAACCAATTCCCCGCATACGCCCTGCTCACCCTAACACACATCTTAGACTACTAACATAATCATAGTACAAAATTTTAGGACGTCCAGATTATGACAACTCCAGAAGTCATCCAGTAAATTAGAGTCTTGACATCTTAGTATGACACCATCCTAGTCGAAGCACGATCGTAAGACCCATAATAGTATTACCCTTTTTATACAAGACTTTACAAAAGATTAGCATTAATATAAGCAAAATGTACTTACATATATAATCTAAGATTCAAAGTTAATTATAGTTTTCACAAGCATTTGAAAACAACTTAACATACTAGCGAAGATTTGATTCACAAAGACTAAACAAAAAGCGGAAACTTGGTTTCTATATCATGTTAGGTTCATTCGGTGAGCTTGATCTTCATCCGTTTGTCATATCGAACGCCTACAATACGAAATTTGTTATAAAATTTAGTTATATAATATATATAACATATTAAAGAATAGCTAACACCCTTACATGGCCCAACAAAACAAAACAAACAAAATTATTTCGGACCCCGCCGTAAGCTATGGCTGGCCACCATAGCTTACGACCACAAGGAGGTTTTTGGGAAGCAAGGCCCAGCTGTAACTTACGGCTGGCCACCGTAGGTTACGGTGGGCTGCAGCTGCAGATCCTTCCTTTTTTGCCCTATTTGACTAAAACTCGCGTAACTTTTTCGTTATTTGTTCGTTTCGCTTGAAACTCGTTTCTAAATGACCGTAAAACATTTACCCACATTCTTAGCACATAAACCCACGACTCGGATTCATAAATTTTATGTTTCACGCTATTGATTCTATTATAAATAATCAAATATTTGACCCTACATAAGTAAGCTAACAAACTTATAGAATTACATCATTTTTATAATTGTTCCTCATGTCCAGGTTAATTTCCTTGTGTTTTACGTATCTGTTATTCGATACGCAATCACACTTATTCAACCCGTTCAACGTACCATGGTTGAACTTAATTATTCTGAATTCTTTCACGAATTCTCCATCTCTTATTTATGACTCATTACCCGAGTCTTTAATTTATGAACCGCGTTCCCGTTATCCGGTTTATGCTTATAATCATAACTGTACCCATATACCGGGTTTATTCCAAAGTCATTATTTACGCAACCATTCCGGCAAACGTTAATACTTCATTTTGACCCGTTTGGAAGTTTATGTGAAATTCATCACTTTCAAACAACCAAACTTAACATCATTTCTTTATTTTGACTCGTTTGGAAGTTTAAGTGAAATCCATCACTTTCAAACAACCAAACTTAAAACCAAACTTTACATCATTTCTTTATTTTGACTCGTTTGGAAGTTTAAGTGAAATCCATCACTTTCAAACAACCAAACTTTTAGGAATGTTGTAACATTAACAAATCATATGCAATTAACACATAATTTAACGACACTACAAAGCAATAAACCACGTACCTTAAAGCTTTCCATTCAAACGCGTATCCACCCCGGCTTGGCCAGTTTATGTTTCACCCAATTTGCCTATAGAGTTCAATTCGATTTACCGTTTAGAACCCATAATACAACATATGACATGCAACTTGTCAAAAATTTCATTTACGTGATTCTTTCATATTTTTTCAACTATCCATGATCACTTAGGCATTACATCAAACACCTTTGTGGGCAGGATTTTCATACTACTCTTATTAAGTCCGTGATGTAGCTATTAGTCATGTATTATGTCTAGAATGTGTAATTAACATCTAGAATCAAACATATTAACATCTAATACTAAAAATCTCACTATCACAATTCATGTGTTCATCATACTCATCAAAACCCATTTGGCACAAACATTGTTAATCATTTAACATTTAAATCATAGCATTTGATCACTAATTTTTCATCAATTTGTTCCTAGACTTGTATACACCTCAAGTTCTGTCATAGCATTCACAATTTTACTCAATTTAGAACTTGCGGTGTTCATGTACTTTCATAATATCACCAAACATTAAAATTTGACACTCCTTATGATCCCTTGTCTAGGTGATCGTTAATTTATTCTCATGCACGAATCTTAGACCCAATTTCCTTTTTGATTTTGAGGAATTGATGATTTTAGGTTTCTTAGAGCTCTCCCCCTTTCTTGCTCTTATTCTGGTCGACCAAAACACACATCAGTGTGTGTTTTGAGTTTTTACTTTCTTTTTATTTCAATTAGTTTTCTAAGTGTCCATTTCAGTCCTCCATGTTTTTTTATTATACAAAGACAGTTTTCAATGTTATATTAGTTGTAACTAACCAAGTTAAATTCATAATAGTAATCGTGTATATAATATTTACCATTAAGATAACTATTATTATTATTATTATTATTAAATATTTGATATATTTAAGGACGTTACAACGATACTTTCAAATGTTACCAAATTATGTGGAGTTTGATAACTTTGGTGTCATCGACTTAGCCAGAAGATTAAAATTTCAAACAGTAAATAACATTTCTATTTGGAATGAGGTAATAATGGACGAGGGAATGGAGGGGATGAGGTAATGGAATGAACAAATTAATGAAATAGATCATTACCATTCCATGGTCTTGTTTAGTAACTGTGTCAGAATGGAATGTATCGTTACCTTATGTTGTTTGGTAGGCTGGAATAAACGAAAGAATAATCGGTGATGGGGTGGTGGCGTTGGCTACGGTTAGTGGGGGCGTCGGTGGTGGTGGTGGTGGAGTCAATGATCGATGGCGGAAGGTGGCTACGGCGGAGGGTGGCACCGACGGTGGGTGGTGGCGGTGGTCGATGGTGGAGACGGTGGTTGGTGGTGATCGGTGGTGGTGGCGGCGACGTTGATCGGCTGTTGTGGCGATGGCGGTGGGTGGTGGGGGTGGTGACGGGTGGTGGTGGTGACGGGTGGCGGTGGGCGGTGTTGGTGATGAAGGGTGAGAGAGAATGGAATAAAAAAACAAGGGTGATGGATGTAATGAATTTGAGGAACTGAAATGCCTTATGTAATGAGTGATTCTATTATCTTAACCAACCAAACACTTTTTTTTATTCCCTCATAATAATTCATTTCATTATGCCATTCATTCCTTCGTACCAAACACTACGTTGTGTTGTGACTACGACCAAATGTCTCAATTTAATGTATTAGAAGAGTTGTAGACGCCAACAAGTAAAACACCAGACAAAGGTTTAGTTAGATGAGTAAACTATTGGACTGTTGGGTGACAGCAATAAAAAGGTTTAACCCATATAATTCATATACATCTACTAGTTATACTTTTATTATATTTTAGTTATCGCATATATTTTCATGGTTCTTTTGTTTTTTTTCCTTTTCCTGCTTTACCGAAATCTCATGTCCACCTCATGTTCTTTTATTCACAACAAGTGAGAATGTGAGATTCTCACACGTTTTACTACGGTGCTTTGGTTATTATCGTTCTAGTTATTATATAATTTGTCAACAGATTGTATTATGAATACTAAACAATAATGAATATATAAATATATATGTGTGAAGTCATGCAAATATTTTATTTATTTTATGATAATTTTCAAAAGTGATGACAAGCTCAACACATTTGAATACCATTTAGGTGCCACGTCTTCTCGTACAGTATATTTAAAAGGGTTGAGCCTCCTAGGTTGACTTGGATTTTGGAAAGCTTGCATCTTACGTTCTTACATGAAATCATGTCTTACTCCATGATCCAAAAAATCAATATTTATTGGTTTAAATATATGTAACATTTGCTTGTATGTATTAATATATATTATCTTAGAGGTATTCGTTAGCAACTACCACGCATGTGATCTTTTTATGAATACACATAACAAATTACGTATTAGAGATCTTTTTATAACATGATTGGGGACGGGTTTGGTTTTTTGTTACACTTTTTTTCCGGTTAATCAAATGAAATATTAAGGTGCTGTTTGTTTTTTAAGAGGTAAATGTTTGCAGTCTGTGGACCACGTATGCAGACATTTGTAAAAGAAGAGGTGGACCAAACCTCTACAGTCTGCAAGAAGAAGGTTGTTTGTTTTTTAAATGTCAGTATACTTCTAAAATTAACTGGTGGTGGTGTACGGACGGTAGTGGTGGGAGGTGGACGTTGACGGTGGGTGGTGGTAATGGACGATGGTTGTGGTAGACGGTTGTGGTGGGTGGTGGACGATGGTGGTGGTGATGGACGGTGGTGGTGATGGACGATGGTGGGTGGTTGACGGTGGACGATGGTGGTAGTTGGTGGTGTTTAACCCTCTGCAGACCTTAGAAGTGGCTGAGCCAAGTCTGCACCAAGAAGAGCTTGCACAAACTTTTTATATAATGAAACGTCTTCGAAAAACAAACAGTCTACAGATGGCAATGTCTGCGCGTGGTCTACGCGACACAAACAGAAAAATCTGCGTATATCTTTTTTTAGAAAAACAAACATCATCTAAGTAATCGAAGTTAAATTATCCTTTTGTTATGAATGGTTAACTCACACTCTCTCTAAACCTGTTGTTAAATTAAATCCACATCAACGTTCACTTTGAAGTCGAACCCCAACCACTAAAGAAGTACACCATTGCTACAAATCCTTGATACCGGTAGACTAAAACCGCTTTTGTAGTCCAATTAATCTAACTTGTTTATAAATTAGGTAATTCACCTTTACTAAGTTCTTTGGAAGACCGATTGATGGGTACCCCTAAGGTGGGTAATCCCAAAAGGAAAAACTCATGATAACTTCAAATGTGATACACGTGTTACAACCGAATTTTAGTTTATAGACTTTGTACTAACACGTTAAAATTCAAAAACTTAATAATATCAACATAATATCAACATTGAAACCACAAAACTAAAAGTCATCATGAACATTTAAATCTTTTTATGACTTAGCTTAACACTAGTGAGAGACTTATTCTAGCGTAACACTCAACCAAGTTTTATCTTGGATTTTTGCATATATATCGATCTCTATGTTAAGTTGATTTTTTGGACCGATAACCAATTTTTCTTAAAAAACTCATTATAGATATATACCATTAGCAATTCCCACCCTTCATAACAATGACTTTTCTCTCATGAAAAAGGGCCAAATTAAGTTTCAAAAACGTATCATTTAAGGTAGTTAACTTAACCATGTTACCCGTAGTGGTGAAGCTTGAGATTTCCGAGTGGGGGGTCAAAAATATATATACCAAAAAATTTCTATAGAGTCGGGGGGTCGAAAACATATATACCAAAAAATTTCTATAGAGTCGGGGGGTCGAAAACATATATACCAAAAAATTTCTATATAAAAGCTACATATATAACATTACTGAACGAAAAGTTCGAGGGGTCGGGCTCCCCTCCCGCCCTCTTCTAAGCTACGCCCTTGGTTACCCGATTAGCAACTTCGGTCGTCATATGTCAACATAAAAATGATTTAGCATTTCTAATGAGGAAAAAAATAATCTAATTATACCCAACCACTAGCCAGAGACACCCGACATTTCACCTGTTATAATAACTAATAAAACTTAGTTGTCACTCAATGAACCAAACACTATATTCCAGTTATCCGATGTTTTCACATAATATAACTTTGTTCTCTAGTTAAACCCGAATAATATATATATTTTTAAATTTAATTATAGAACCTACTCTTTTAAGAAGAGCTCGAATTCTATTTAATTATTTTCCAAAGAACTTATTTGACAAGCTCGTCATCTTTTTCAGTTTTACCAATATGCTAAAACATGCCGATGTGTATTTTTTTTCCATAGAATAACATAAGCGTATAACTAGATATGATTTAGAGGTCAAAATGACCCGAAATCACTTTAATAAACTTACAATATCAAACTTTTAATTTAAGTGGGTGAAGATGTCTCAATCCGGCTTTAATGCATTGAAACTTGAATATTTTATCTATAAAAGTAAATTAGGGTCATTTTGACCCATTTTAACTAAAATATCAAATATATTTATGTTAAATTCCCTGTTTTGTAGGGAAAAAATAAAAGATGTTACATAAAATTTTCTTAAGATATTTTTTAAAACTATAATTTTTCCTTATACTTCATGTATGTATATATATATATATTATAGGATCCGGTTCAAGGAAGAATCACCCCCAGTTGCGAGAACCGTGAGAACTAGTCTCTACGAATCAGACAATGACACGTATGCACTATTATTTTAAAACCTAAAGGGTATTTTGGTCAATTACTCCAACTGTCTAATCTCTATCTCTCTCTAATGTCTAAATCATCTCTCTCTCCCTTTTAATGTATGGATTCACAGACATTTTATCACCCCCAAATTTTGAAATCCATAATTTCTCCGTCTCTCTCAAACTCCTTCAACACAATCTTCCCTCATCTTGATTCACAAACCTCCGGCGGTGGGGAGGCAGTTTGATCGGTGGTGGAAGACGGTGGTGGGGAGTGGCGGTGGCGGTTGGGGAGTTGGTGGGAGTTGTGCAGAGGCGGAAGAGTTAGAGAGAGAGAATCCGGTGACGTTCCTGGCCAGCGTTGTTTTACGACGTCTCTTTTTTCCTGGCCGCGTCGGTGTGTATGAGCTACAAGTTCTGAATCGGTGAACCCGAATGAACTTCTAGATCCATAATGTTCCAAAATCGATCGTTACAGGGGCCCTGCCGTTTGTCATCGTTGAGGCGGTGGTTGGTAGGAGTCTTTTTGCGACAGCCGCGGTGGTGACCGACCACCATCGCCTCAAAACGAACCACCGTGTCCACCGCAGTCGGTGGTGGAGGAGGTGGTTGGCGGGAAAACTGTAACATCCGTCGAAAAACGGGTTTCCAAACCCGCTCCGTTTATTAATCGAATATTAAGTTATAAAATTTCGTTGCGTATTTATGATTATTATTAATTTTAAACAATACATAATTAATAAACATTTTATAATTTATAAACTATAATTATTAAAAAGTAAAAATAAATTAAATAAAAAAGAAAAGAGGCTGCCGGGTTTCGAACCCGGGTCAGCCGGAAGAAACAAGCAACACCCAACCACTCCGCCACTTGACTCATTTGTGATATCTATTAAAACAAATAACATTTATTATAAAACTCGAAGTCACCAGCGCGTCCAATCCGCAGTCGCCGGAATTACCGACGATTTCGCCAATTATCGACGGTTTCCTTTGACTGAACGCGTGTATTAACCTCGACATCAGTTATAACCGATGTCTAATCCCGCGATCTCAGTCATAACCGCCGGAGAAAACCTTGACCATGAATCAAGACCAAATTCGGACTCAATTCATCCTGATTCTTCCCTATAAATACACACCCAAGTCTCTGGTAAATTTTTCTCTTAAAATCGCACAATTTCTCGAAGCAATTACACTCGCCGGAGATATTCTGTATTGACGGACTTTCGCCGAAAAACCGAGACATACATCAAATCGGTAAATTTCTCGATTCTTTCATTTTCAATCCATTGTTAGACTTATACTAACTTCAATCCTTCAACCAGAATCGGTCCCAGACGACGTTGCCGGATAATCTGCACTCGCCGGAAAATCTCTGAAAATTTCCAAAATCACGCTGTGAATCGGTACAAACATCTAAGCCCTCTGATAATCCTTGTTTAGTAACTCAATTTCACAACTCATCGATCAAAACTGTTAATTGATTCAATCAGACGGAATTCACAAATCAGAGCCGACGACCATTGCCGGAATTCTGAGAAAAACAGTCTGTTCGGTACATTCGATTCCTTAACTCTTTTTATCCATTACATTTCAACCACTTATATGTCCGACAAATGATTTAAACCAGAACAGTCGGATATCGTTTGTCTGTGTTCATGAATGAAGAAGACGAAGTCAAACATTGTGTATAAGTATAATTAAAACAACTTATTAAACCGGGTTAGACACACAATCCAGCGGTGGACTGTGTGCAAACACATAGCGCACGTCACGAGTTCGAACCTTACAAACGCACCGACTTTCCGAATTAAAACCATTTTTTTTAAAACTGAATCAGAACAGGTCCCAGTATGTTTATAAGATTAATATAAACCGTAAGTTAAACAGATAAGACACACAGCCCAACTGGTTGGGCTGTGCGCTTACAAACCAAAGGACCCGAGTTCGATCCGGCTTCCCTGCAACCGGTTCAAACATTTAAAATCCTTTTAATATAAACCAAATAAATTAACACTTAATTAGTAGATATATATAATTAAAACATAGAATATTTCGGGTTAGACACGTAGCTCAGTTGGTAGAGCTGCGTGCACGCGTACGAGAGGTCCCGGGTTCGAACCTTACTCAGTGCACACTCAGACCACAGTCCGACCGGTCAACGGTCCGGTCAACGGCCAACCAAAAAGTCAAATTTTTTTATTTTATTTTTATTTTTTTAATTTAAAAATCAATTAAAAATACTTAAAAGTAATATTTTTAAAGTTAGAAAACGACCTTAAACTCACAAAAATAAATCTAAAAATCCTATTAAAATTGTTAATAAAATCCACTTATTTACCGAACCATTTCGTTATTATTTTAGGTTAGTTTATCCTTGTCGATCAAATCCCGAAACTCGTGCGCATTCAACATCATCAAAAGAACGCACCCAATGTGAGTGAATCTCTACCAATTCCCCGTTTTAATCACATTTTGGGTTGTATCATGGGTCGCTTATTATTTATTACATTAAAACACTTGTGCATCCATCATATCCATGATCAAATGTGTATCCAATATGTATCAATTGTTTGTATGGTTAATGTTTAGATTAAATTTATCATTTTCAGTACATACATCATCATAGGCTCGTCTGTTTCCCCATTACCTATGAGCGGAACATGGCGTTGCCAACATACGATCGGCTCCGTTTGATTGAGCCTTGATCTCACATACATCATCATAGGCTCGTATGTTCCCTATTACCTATGAGCGGAACGTGACGTTGCCAACATACTATCGGCTCCGTTTGATTGAGCCTTGATCTCACAATACATTATCATTCATGTCATATACTCAAGCAAGGTGGTTTGTGATTGTTTGTTCATTTACGTTTGCTCACATATGATTATTGCACAATTTTTCCATATTAAATACAACAAGAAATCAATAACAAATGTTTTTAACAAGGTTCACTCGCCAACTTTTGTTGACCCAAAATTCCCCATTTTTACACATAATACAGGTGATCCAGTTGAAGCAAGAAACATATAGGACGGCCTAGAAGAATAAATCAGTTTATGCTTTGGATTGTTTTACTTAGTTTCTTTTTCCTTGTAATTGTATGAACTTGTTTTGAATATTGAAGTTGTAATTTGAATTTAATAAATATGAAATATTTTAGTAAACATCATGAGCTTTGGTGATAACCTAATTATGCCCAGACTCTTATTCCGTTGCGGGTCGGGGTGTGACAGATTGGTATCAGAGCCATGACTATAGGGATATAGGATAGGTTATTAGACCCTTAGAGCCAATACTATAGTTGATTAGAATTTTAAAATTGTTTATGTGTTATACACAAAATTTATGATGTTTATATGCTTTATGTTTATTGTTACATTCAATGTTATGCAAGCATGTTCATAAGTACATATTATTATACAATGCTCATCATGAATCATATCCTCATAACATATCATATCCATGAGAGCACACACCTCACAATTCCTATGATTTTTGCAACGATTTTTGTATTTTCAAATCACATCAAAGTGAGTTCCCATGACGGGCATGTAGTAACTGGAAGGGTACGAGTACCGGTAGTCGGAACGTCCTGTCTAGGCTTGGCATTCGTATAAATCCAAAATAAAGGACCAGTTTGCCTACCTGGGGACTAACGATGAGAGTACGAAGGACCTATTAGGCCAAAGCATGCTATACCAAACGTCGTGTGAACTAACCCCACTTTGAGTTGTCATTGTGTCTATACCTGGACACCCTCCTACCATACATCCCGCAATCATATTTCATGGTTTTCATTTGGGTGATGTGAGTGTTAAACCGCCAACACCAATGTGAATCCTACTAAGCCTATAGTCATGGGGGCCCACATGACTATACAAGCGATGGTATGGGGGACATTGGAGGCCCAAACATGAGCAAACCCAAGACATCCTATGGATGTAGTTGCATTATTTATGATTATGTTATTTTTAACGACACATGACACCTAAAAACTTCTTAAACTCACTATCTTCCTATGTATATTCCTGTAGATGTCGGCTAGGAAACTACGTGGAGGTAGAAAGTCAGGAAGGTCAAACGAACGCTTGGCCACCCAAATTACAAAACAAATGGCCGTGGTGCTTCCTGACATCGTAATTCAAGTCCAACAAGCTCTCACCGCGAATCCCATCAACCCTCCCAACCAAGAAGACCAGAACGTCGACAACCCTCCCTCCAAAAAGTGCTCCTACAAACACTTCAAGTCTTGCGATCCCCCAAAGTATGAAGGGACCGAAAGTGTCACTGCTCTCCTCCACTGGTTTGAGGAAATGGAGAACACCTTCCTCATGTCCCGAGGATCGCAAGGTACGTTACGCAACCGGGAGACTGTTTGGGGTAGCCCTGACCTGGTGGAACACAAAGAAGGGCAAGAGAGGAATCGAAGATGCAATGGCCTTAACATGGGAAGAGTTAAGGGAGATCATGACAAGACGCTTCTGTCCAAGAAGCGAAATCAAAAAGTTAGAAGATGAATTCCACTCGTTAAAGCAAAAGGAAGGAGATCATACCTCCTACAACAAAAGGTTTCTAGAATTGAACCAAATGATCCCCAACTTGTTCACCCCAGTGTACCGCTTAGTTGAACACTATATTCGAGGCCTCCCCTCGAAAATTCAAGACTCAGTTCTAAGCACTTCGCATGCGACACTTGAAGCCGCAATGGAACTAGCTACCGAACTTACCGAGAATCGCATCCGAAACGGTAAATTCAAGGAGGAGAAAAAGAAAGCCCCCATTGAGGCTCAAACTTCAAACCATTCTGGCTCCTCTTCGAAGTTTACTGGTAAAAGGAAACGAAACAACAGAAACTTTGCTGTCACTCAAACAAACCCCCCAATCACTGCTGCACCCATCACCCAAATTGCCCCCTCAGCTGCACCATATAAAAAGCCATACTCCGGCCCACACCCAAAATGCAACCGTTGCCAATACCATCACTTTCCTGAACACCCCTGCCAACATTGCGCCAGCTGTGGTCGTGCAGGTCACACCATCCAAACCTGTCGCACACTTCAGCGAATGAACCGCAACCAACCCTCAACCCAAACCCACCATCAGATAGTGGGTCAAGCCCAACAACCTTTACTTCTACCACCTACACAACATACGGCCCAATCCTACTACCAACCCCACTACCCCATGATGCAACCCATGCGGGCTTGTTACAACTGTGGAGACCCAAACCACTTTAGAAACACTTGTCCACGCTTGGTGAACATCATTCATGCCCAAGCTCAAGCAAATCCGGTGAACCAAGCTAACCAAGCTCCTCCACCTGCTAGAGGAAGAGCTTTCAACATCAACGCCAATCAAGCTAGGGCTGACAACAACGTGGTTAACGGTACGTTTCTCATCAATGGTAGTTATGCATCCATGTTATTTGATACTGGCGCGGATAAGAGTTTTGTGTCCTTAGAATTTGAACCCATCCTCAACCAAACTCGTGATAATCTCATGGAATCCATAACGGTGGAAGTTGCTAACGGAAAACCGGTCTCATTAAACTCTATTATACGAAATTGTACCCTCACTTTAAACGATCACGATTTTCCAGTTGACCTCATTCCTATGAAGTTGGGAAGTTTCGACATTATAATCGGAATGGACTGGCTCAGTCAACATCATGCTGAAGTAGTATGCCGTGAAAAGTTCATTCGCATTCCTCTTGCAGACGGTCAAACCCTACGAATCTTTGGAGAAACCCCTTCGAAAGGACTCAAATTGATGTCCTGCCTTCAAGCCCGAAAGTATCTCCGCAAGAACTATATCGCATTCCTAACTTACGTCGTCAAGAAGGGAAACAAGGAGAAGAGACTAAAAGATATACCTGTAGTGAAAGAATTCCCACAAGTCTTTCCCGACGACATCTCAGGACTTCCTCCCATGAGGGAAGTCGAATTCCGCATTGATCTTATACCTGGCACTACACCAGTCGCAAAATCTCCTTACAGGTTAGCCCCATCAGAAATGCAAGAGCTGGCCAGTCAACTGCAAGAGCTGACTGACAAAGGATTCATACGTCCTAGCTCATCGCCATGGGGTGCACCTGTTCTGTTTGTGAAGAAGAAAGATGGAACGTTTCGCATGTGTATCGACTACAGAGAACTCAACAAGTTAACGGTCAAGAACCGCTACCCATTACCTCGCATCGATGACCTTCTAGACCAACTTCAAGGCGCCACCTGTTTTTCAAAAATCGACCTTCATTCTGGTTATCATCAACTTAGAGTACATGAAGAAGACGTCCCAGACCGCCTTCTGAACTCGTTATGGTCATTATGAATTCATGGTCATGCCATTTGGATTGACCAACGCCCCAGCTGTATTCATGGATCTAATGAATAGGGTATGCAAACCCTACCTCGACCGCTTTGTCATAGTCTTCATCGACGACATCCTCATCTACTCAAAGTCTAAATCTGATCATGAACGACACCTTCGACTTATCCTCACACTCTTAAGGATTGAAAAGCTCTACGCTAAATTCTCCAAATGCGAATTCTGGTTAAGAGAAGTACAATTCCTTGGACATGTCGTCAATGACAAGGGAATACATGTCGACCCCTCAAAGATAAAAGCAGTACAGGAATGGCAAGCGCCACGTACCCCTACCGAAGTAAGATCATTTCTTGTTTTGGCTGGTTACTATCGCCGCTTCATTGCAAATTTCTCCCGTATTGCTGTACCACTCACGGCTTTGACTCATAAAGGAAAACCCTTCATATGGGGACCTAAACAAGAAGAAGCCTTCCAAACCCTTAAGCAAAAAATTGTGATGCACCTATCCTCACACTCCCCGAAGGTTGCGATGACTTTGTAGTATATTGCGACGCATCAGGGCAAGGACTAGGCTGTGTATTAATGCAAAGGGGAAAAGTGATAGACTATGCTTCTAGACAACTCAAAGTTCATGAGAAGAACTACACCACCCACGACCTGGAACTTGGAGCCGTTGTGTTCGTTCTCAAGATATGGAGACATTACCTCTACGGTACCAAGTGTGAAATATACACTGACCACAAGAGCCTCCAACATATCTTTAACCAAAAGGAGTTGAATATGAGGCAACGAAGATGGGTCGAATGTCACACCCCGACCCGCAGCGGAATTAGAGTCGGGGCATAATTGGGTTATCACCAAAGCTCATGATGTTTACTAAAATGTTTCATATTTATTAAATTCAAATTACAACTTCAATATTCAAAACAAGTTCATACAATTACAAGGAAAAAGAAACTAAGTAAAACAATCCAAAGCCTAAACTGATTTATTCTTCTAGGCCGTCCTATATGTTTCTTGCTTCAACTGGATCACCTGTATCATGTGTAAAAATGGGGAATTTTGGGTCAACAAAAGTTGGTGAGTGAACCTTGTTAAAAACATTTGTTATTGATTTCTTGTTGTATTTAATATGGAAAAATTGTGCAATAATCATATGTGAGCAAACGTAAATAATCATACAATAACAAACCACCTTACATGAGTATATGACATGAATGATAATGAATATGTTGGCAACGTCACGTTCCGCTCATAGGTAATGGGGAACGGACGGCCTATGATGATGTATGTGCGATCAAGGCTCAATCAAACGGAGCCGATCGTATGTTGGCAACGCCACGTTCCGCTCATAGGTAATGGGGAACGGTTCCGCTCATAGGTAATGGGGAACAGACGAGCCTATGATGATGTATGTACTGAAAATGATAAATTAAATCTAAACATTAACCACACAAACAATTGATACATATTGGATACACGTTTGATCATGGATATGATGGATGCACAAGTGTTTAAATGTAATAAATAATAAATGACACATGATACACCCCAAAATGTGATAAAAACGGGGAATTTGTAGAGATTCACTCACATTGGGTGCGTTCGTTTGATGATGTTGCATGCGCACGAGTTTAGAGGGTTGATCGACGAGGAATAACTAACCTAAATAATAACGAAAAGGTACGGTAAATAAGTGGATTTTATTAACAATTTTAATAGGGTTTTTAGATTTATTTTTGTGAGTTTAAGGTCATTTTCTAACATTAAAAATATTATTTTTAAGTATTTTTAATTGATTTTTAAATTAAATAAATAAATAAAATATAAAAAAAATGTTAACTTTTTGGGTTGACCGTTGACCGTTGACTTTGACTGTTGACCGGTTCGGACTTTGTGTTTGTTTGCGCTGAGTGAGGTTCGAACTTGTGACCTCCCGTACGCGTGCACGCAGCTCTACCAACTGAGCTACGTGTCTAACCCGAAATATTCTATGTTTTAATTTATATATATATACTAATTAAATGTTTAATTTATTTGGTTTTATATTAAAGGAATTTAAATGGTTGAACCGGTTGCAGGGAAACCGGATCGAACTCGGGTCCCTTGGTTTGTAAGCGCACAGCCCAACTAGTTGGGCTGTATGTTTTATCTGTTAAACTTATAGATTATATTAATCTTAAAAACATCTTGGGTCCTACTCTGATTCAGTAACAAAAAAATTGGTTTTAATTCGGAAAGCCGGTGCGTTTGTAAGATTCGAACTCGTGACGTGCGCTATGTGTTTGCACACAGTCCACCGCTGGACTGTGTGTCTAACCCGGTTTAATATTCAATTTATATAATACTTATACACAACGTCGACTTCGTCTTCTTCGTTCAAAGACACAGACAATTGATATTCGACTGTTCTTGTTTAATTCGCTTAAGGAAACTTATAAATGATTGAAATGTAATGGATAGAGAGGGTTTTGGCAATGAATGTACCGAAACAGATGTTTTTCTCAGAACTCCGGCAAGGTCGTCGGCTCTGTTTTATGAATTCCGTCTGAGCGGTCCAATTAACAGTTTTGATTAAGTAATTGTGAAATTGAGTTACTAAACAAAGATTATCAGAGGGTTTAGATGTTTATACCGATTTACAGCGTGATTTCGGAATTTTCAGAGATTTTCCGGCGGTTGCAGATTATCCGACAACGTCGTCTGGGACCGATTCTGATTGAAGGATTTGAGTTAGTATAAGTCTAACAATGGATAGAAGATGAAAGAATCGAGAAAATTACCAATTTGAGGAATGTCACGGTTTTTCGGCGAAAGTCCGGCAATAGCAGATAACGATTCCGACGAACAGAAAATAGAGCGAAAGTGAAATTGAAGGTTCTGTGAGTGTTTCCGAATTATGAGACGATGATATTGTTAGTGTAAATCAGGAAGTAAATGATTTCGGTTTTCAACTCCCAAAAATCATATGAATCGATGCAATTGAAGACTGAATTGATTAGAACGTGGGTTGTAATGGATTTATCGGTTATAATCAGTAACTCACGATCAACGTCTCTAGATAGTTGAAAGCCGATTATCGGTTTCAGTTTTGGCGCAAACAGATAGATTCACGGGTGAACTTAAGGTTTTATTTGTTTCATTGATTACACATAATAACCAAGTGGCGGAGTGGTTAAGTTTTTGTGTGTTAAGTGAGCCGGCTGACCCGGGTTCGAAACCCGGCAGCGGCATTTATTTTTTTCTTCACCCGTTTTTGTTGTTTATTAACTATAGTTTATAAATTCTAATATATTTATTAATTATGTATTGTTTAAAATTAAAAAGAGCATTAAATAAGCAACGAAAATTTGAAACTGACTATTCGATTAATAAACGAAGCGGGTTTTGAAAACCCGTTTTTCGACGGATGTCACAGTATCCCCTACTTTTAGAAATTTCGTCCCGAAATTTAAGTAGTGGTGGTAACAGGAAAAAGATGCGGGTATTTTTCGCGCATTGAGTCTTCACGTTCCCAAGTAAACTCAGGTCCTCGTTTCGACTCCCAGCGTACCCTAACAATTGGAATACGACTCCGTCTTAAACGTTTTTCTCCGAAGTCCATGATCTCTACTGGATCTTTCAATGAAGTGCATAGATTCATCGATCTGAATATCTTCTAAGGGAATATGGAGGTTTTCCTCGGCGAGGCACTTCTTCAAGTTTGATACGTGGAATGTGGGGTGAATTTTGTTGAGTTCTTCTGGTAGGTCAAGCCTGTATGCTACAGGTCCTACGCTTTCGAGTATCTTGAAAGGTCCTACGTAGCGTGGTGCTAGCTTGCCCTTCTGACCAAAACGAACTACTCCCTTCCACGGTGATACTTTTAAAAGTACATGATCACCAATTTTAAACTCCAAAGGCTTTCGTCGTTTGTCTGCATAACTCTTTTGACGACTTTGTGCCGCTAGAAGATTGTTTCGAATTTGATGGATCTTGTCTGTCGTTTCTTGAATCAATTCTGGACCGGTGATTTGAGCTTCCCCAATTTCGTGCCAACATATTGGTGATCGGCACTTACGACCATATAAAGCTTCGAAAGGTGCCATGCCGATACTTGAATGATAGCTGTTGTTGTACGAAAATTCAACTAATGGTAGATGAGCATCCCAATTCCCCTTGAAGTCTATGACACATGCTCGAAGCATATCTTCAAGAGTTTGGATGGTGTGTTCAGATTGTCCATCAGTTTGAGGATGATAAGCGGTACTGAGGTCTAATTGTGTACCCAAAGCGGCTTGTACGGCTTTGCCATGTTCGTGAAGTGAAACGACCATCGCGGTCTGAAATAATGCTTAAAGGAAACACCATGACGGCTTACGATCTCGCTGATGTAGATACGAGCTAACTTCTCGTTCTTGAAGTCCTCGCGAATTGGAATGAAGTGAGCTGATTTTGTAAGACGATCAATGATTACCCATATAGTGTCATACCCACTGGAGGTGCGAGGTAACCCGGTAATGAAGTCCATGGTTATGTTTTCCCACTTCCATACAGGTATTTCAGGTTAGACTAGAAGTCCTGAGGGTCTTTGATGTTCAGCTTTTACATTGGAACATGTAAGGCACTTGGAAACAAAAACAGCGATATCCTTCTTCATGCCAGGCCACCAGTAGGTGTATCGAAGGTCTTGATACATCTTGTCGGCCCTAGGTGTACAGGGTATCGTGTTTTTGTGCGCCTCATTCATAAGGATATCACGAAGGTTATTGTGATCGGAATCCATATGCGATCTAGATAGTACAGAATACCGTCGGATTTAGTTTTGATTTTAAGTCTGCTCCACAAGACAGCTCATTGCGTACGTCGTTTTCCGTTACTGAAACATGTTGGGCTTCTCGGATTTGATCTTTGATGTCGGTTATGATTTGCGAACATAGAAGACGAATGGAGTTCGCATAACCCTTTCGACTGAACGCATCGGCCACCACGTTTGCCTTGCCAGGATGATACCGAATTTCACTGTCGTAGTCATTAAGAAGTTCGACCCATCTCCGTTGCCTCATGTTTAACTCCTTTTGGTTGAAGATATGTTGGAGGCTCTTGTGGTCAGTGTATATTTCACACCTGGTACCGTAGAGGTAATGTCTCCATATCTTAAGAGCGAACACAACGGCTCCAAGTTCTAGGTCGTGGGTGGTGTAGTTCTTCTCATGAGTTTTGAGTTGTCTAGAAGCATAAGCTATCACCTTTCCTCTTTGCATCAGTACACAGCCTAGTCCCTGCCCTGACGTGTCGCAATAAACCACGAAGTCATCACAACCTTCAGGAAGTGTGAGGATAGGTGCGTCACAGAGTTTTTGTTTAAGGGTTTGGAAGGCTTCTTCCTGTTTAGGTCCCAATAAGAAGGGTTTTCCTTTATGTGTTAAAGCCGTGAGTGGTACAGCATTACGGGAGAAATTTGCAATGAAACGGCGATAATAACCAGCCAAACCAAGAAATGATCTTACTTCGGTAGGTGTACGTGGCGCTTGCCATTCCTGCACTGCCTTGATCTTCGAGGGATCAACATGAATTCCCCTGTCATTGACGACGTGTCCAAGGAATTGTACTTCCCTTAACCAGAATTCACATTTCGAAAACTTAGCGTACAGCTTTTGTGTCCTTAAGAGTGTAAGGATGAGTCGAAGGTGCCGTTCATGATCAAACTTAGACTTTGAGTAGATGAGGATGTCGTCGATGAAGACTATGACAAAACGATCGAGATAGGGTTTGCAGACTCTGTTCATTAGAACCATGAAGACAGCTGGGGCGTTGGTTAAACCAAATGGCATGACCATGAATTCGTAATGACCATAACGAGTTCGGAAGGCGGTCTTTGGGACGTCTTCTTCATGTACCCTGAGTTGATGATAACCAGAACGAAGGTCGATTTTTGAAAAACAGGTGGCGCCTTGAAGTTGGTCTAGAAGATCATCGATGCGAGGTAATGGGTACCGGTTCTTGACCGTTAACTTGTTGAGTTCTCTGTAGTCGATCCACATGCGAAACGTTCCATCTTTCTTCTTCACAAAAAGGACAGGTGCACCCCAAGGCAATGAGCTAGGACGTATGAATCCTTTGTCAGTCAGCTCTTGCAATTGACTGGCCAGCTCTTGCATTTCGGATGGGGCTAACCTATAAGGAGATTTTGCAACTGGTGTAGCTCCAGGTATAAGATCAATGCGGAATTCGACTTCTCTCACGGGAGGAAGTCCTGAAATGTCGTCAGGAAAAACTTGCGGAAAATATTTTACTACTGGGATGTCTTCGAGTTTCTTCTCCTTGGTTCCCTTTTTGACGACATGAGTTAGGAATGCGACATAAATCTTGCGGAGATATTTTCGGGCTTGAAGACAGGACATTAATTTGAGTCCTCTCGAAGGGGTTTCTCCAAAGATTCGTAGAGTCTGACCGTTTGCAAGAGGAATGCGAATGAACTTTTCGCGGCATACAACTTCAGCATGATGTTGGCTGAGCCAGTCCATACCAATTATAATGTCGAAACTTCCCAACTTCTTTGGAATGAGGTCAACTGGAAAATCGTGATCGTTTAGGGTGAGAGTACAATTGCGTATAATAGAGTTTAATGAGACCGGTTTTCCGTCAGCAACTTCTACCGTTATGGATTCCATGAGTTTATCACGAGTTTGGTTGAGGATGGGTTCAAATTCTAAGGACACAAAACTCTTATCCGCGCCAGTATCAAATAACATGGATGCATAACTAACATTGATGAGAAACGTACCGTTAACCACATTGTTGTCAGCCCTAGCTTGATTTGCGTTGATGTTGAAAGCTCTTCCTCTTGCAGGTGGAGGAGCTTGGTTAGCCTGGTTTACTGGATTAGCTTGAGCTTGGGCATGGATGATGTTCCCCATGCGTGGACAGGTGTTCCTGAAGTGGTTCGGGTCTCCACAGTTGTAACAAGCCCGCATAGGTTGCATCATGGGATAGTTGGGTTGGTAGTAGGATTGGGCTACATGTTGGGTAGGTGGTAGGAGTAAAGGTTGTTGGGTTTGACCCACTATCTGATGGTGGGTTTGGGTTGAGGATTGATTGCGGTTCGTTTGCTGAAGTGCGCGACAGGTTTGGATGGTGTGACCTGCGCAGCCACAGCCGGTGCAATGTTGGCAGGGATGATCAGGAAAGTGATGGTATTGGCAACGGTTGCATTTTGGGTATGGGCCGGAGTATGGCTTTTTATATGGTGCAGGTGAGGGGGCAACTTGAGTGATGGGTGCAGCAGGGATAGGGAAATTTGTTTGTGTGACAGCAAAGTTTCTGGTGTTTCGTTTCCTCTTACTAGCAAATTTGAGGAGGAGGTGGAATGGTTTGAAGTTTGGCCCTCAATGGGGCTTTCTTTTTCTCGTCCTTAAATTTGCCGTTACAAATACGATTCTCGGTAAGCTCGGTAGCTAGTTCCATAGCAGCTTCAAGTGTTGCAGGCGAAGTGCTTAGAACTGAGTCTTGAATTTTCGAGGGGAGTCCTCGAATATAGTGTTCGACTAAGCGGTATACTGGGCTGAACAAGTTGGGGATCATTTGGTTCAACTCTAAAAACCTTTTGTTGTAGGAAGTATGATCTCCCTCCTTTTGCTTTAACGAGTGAAATTCATCCTCTAACTTTTTGATCTCGCTTCTTGGACAGAAGCGTCTCGTCATGATTTCCCTTAACTCCTCCCATGTTAAGGCCATTGCATCTTCGATTCCTCTCTTACCTTTTTCTGTATTCCACCAGGTAAGAGCTACTCCAAATAGTCTCCCGATTGCGTAACGTACCTTGCGATCCTCGGGACAATCGCAATTGAGGAAAGTGTTTTCCATTTCCTCAAACCAGTGGAGGAGAGCAGTGACACCTTCGGTCCCTTCAAATTTCAGGGGATCGCAAGACTTGAAGTGTTTGTAAGAGCACTTTTTGGAGGGAGGGTTGTCGACATTCTGGTGTTCTTGATTGGGAGGGTTGATGGGATTTGCGGCGAGAGCTTGTTGGACTTGAATTACGATGTCAGGAAGCACCGCGGCCATTTTTTTTGCGATTTAGGTGGCCAAGCGTTCGTTTGACCTTCCTGACCTTCTACCCCCACGTTGCTGCCTAGCCGACATCTACAGGAACATACATAAGAAGATTGTGAGTTTAAGGAGTCTTTTTAGGTGTCATGTGTCGTTTTTTAAAAAAAATAACATAAACATTAATAATGCAACTACATCCGTAGGATGTCTTGGGTTTGCTCATGTTTAGGCCTCCAATGTCCCCCATACCATCACCTGTATAGTCATGTCGGCCCCATAACTATTGGCTTAGTAGGATTCACATTGGTGTTGGCGGTTTAACACTCACATCACCCGAATGAAAACCATGAAATATGTTTGCGAGATGTATGGTCGGAGGGTGTCCAGGTGTAGACACGATGACAACTCAAAGTGGGGTTAGCTCACACGACGTTTGGTATAGCATGCTTTGGCCTAATAGGTCCTTCGTATTCTCATCGTTAGTCCCCAGGTAGGCAAACTGGTCCTTTATTTTGGATTTATACGAATGCCAAGCCTAGACAGGACGTTCCGACTACCGGTACTTGTCCCTTCCAGTTACTACATGCCCGTCATGAGAACTCACTTTGATGTGATTTGAAAAAAAAAATAGAAAAATCGTTGCAAAAATCATAGGAATTGTGAGGTGTGTGCTCTCATGGATATGATATGTTATGAGGATATGATTCATGATAAGCATTATATAGTAATATGTACTTATGAACATGCTTGCATAACATTGAATGTAACTATAAACATAAAGCATATAAACATCATGAATTTTGTATGTAACACATAAACAATTTAAATAATTCTAATCAACTATAGTATAGGCTCTAAGGGTCTAATAACCTATCCTATATCCCTATAGTCATGGCTCTGATACCAATCTGTCACACCCCGACCCGCAGCGGAATAAGAGTCGGGGCATAATTGGGTTATCACCAAAGCTCATGATGTTTACTAAAATGTTTCATATTTATTAAATTCAAATTATAACCTCAATATTCCAAACAAGTTCATACGATTACAAGGAAAAAGTAACTAAGTAAACAATCCAAAGCCTAATCTGATTTATTCTTCTAGGCCGTCCTATATGTTTCTTGCTGCAACTGGATCACCTGTATCTTGTGTAAAAATGGGGGATTTTGGGTCAATAAAAGTTGGCGAGTGAACCTTGTTAGAAAACATTTATTATTGATTTCTTGTTGTATTTAATATGGAAAAATTGTGCAATAATCATATGTGAGCAAACGTAAATAATCATACAATAACAAACCACCTTGCATGAGTATATGACATGAATGATAATGAATATGTTGGCAACGTCACGTTCCGCTCATAGGTAATGGGGAACGGACGGCCTATGATGATGTATGTGCGATCAAGGCTCAATCAAACGGAGCCGATCGTATGTTGGCAACGCCACGTTCCGCTCATAGGTAATGGGGAACAGACGAGCCTATGATGATGTATGTACTGAAAATGATAAATTAAATCTAAACATTAACCACACAAACAACTGATACATATTGGATACACGTTTGATCATGGATATGATGGATGCACAAGTGTTTAAATGTAATAAATAATAAATGACACATGATACACCCCAAAATGTGATTAAAACGGGGAATTTGCAGAGATTCACTTACATTGGGTGCGTTCGTTTGATGATGTTGAATGCGCACGAGTTTAGAGGGTTGATCGACGATGAATAACTAACCTAAATAATAACGAAAATGTACGGTAAATAAGTGGATTTTATTAACAATTTTAATAGGGTTTTTAGATTTATTTTTGTGAGTTTAAGGTCATTTTCTAACTTTAAAAATATTATTTTTAAGTATTTTTAATTGATTTTTAAATTAAATAAATAAATAAAAATATAAAAAAATGTTGACTTTTTGGGTTGACCGTTGACCGTTGACTTTGACTGTTGACCGGTTCGGACTTTGTGTTTGTTTGCGCTGAGTGAGGTTCGAACTTGTGACCTCTCGTACGCGTGCACGCAGCTCTACCAACTGAGCTACGTGTCTAACCCGAAATATTCTATGTTTTAATTATATATATATACTAATTAAATGTTTAATTTATTTGGTTTTATATTAAAGGAATTTAAATGGTTGAACCGGTTGCAGGGAAACCGGATCGAACTCGGGTCCCTTGGTTTGTAAGCGCACAAGCCCAACCAGTTGGGCTGTGTGTTTTATCTGTTAAACTTATAGATTATATTAATCTTAAAAACATCCTGGGTCCTACTCTGATTCAGTAACAAAAAAATTGGTTTTAATTCAGAAAGTCGGTGCATTTGTAAGATTCGAACTCGTGACGTGTGCTATGTGTTTGCACACAGTCCACCGCTGGACTGTGTGTCTAACCCGGTTTAATATTCAATTTATATAATACTTATACACAACGTCGACTTCGTCTTCTTCGTTCAAAGACACAGACAATTGATATTCGACTGTTCTTGTTTAATTCGCTTAACGAAACTTATAAATGATTGAAATGTAATGGATAGAGAGGGTTTTGGCAATGAATGTACCGAAACAGATGTTTTTCTCAGAACTCCGGCAAGGTCGTCGGCTCTGTTTTATGAATTCCGTCTGAGCGGTCCAATTAACAGTTTTGATTAACTAATTGTGAAATTGAGTTACTAAACAAAGATTATCAGAGGGTTTAGATGTTTGTACCGATTCACAGCGTGATTTCGGAATTTTCAGAGATTTTCCGGCGGTTGCAGATTATCCGACAACGTCGTCTGGGACCGATTCTAATTGAAGGATTTGAGTTAGTATAAGTCTAACAATGGATAGAAGATGAAAGAATCGAGAAAATTACCGATTTGATGAATGTCACGGTTTTTCGGCGAAAGTCCGGCAATAGCAGATAACGATTCCGACGAACAGAAAATAGAGCGAAAGTGAAATTGAAGGTTCTGTGAGTGTTTCCGAATTATGAGACGATGATATTGTTAGTGTAAATCAGGAAGTAAATGATTTCGGTTTTCAACTCCCAAAAATCATATGAATAGATGCAATTGAAGACTGAATTGATTAGAACGTGGGTTGTAATGGATTTATCGGTTATAATCAGTAACTCGCGATCACTCAAATGTCTCTGGATAGTTGAAAGCCGAATATCGGTTTCAGTTTTGGCGCAAACAGATAGATTCACGGGTGAACTTAAGGTTTTATTTGTTTCATTGATTACACATAAGAACCAAGTGGCGGAGTGGTTAAGTGTTTGTGTGTTAAGTGAGCCGGCTGACCCGGGTTCGAAACCCGGCAGCGGCATTTATTTTTTTCTTCACCCGTTTTTGTTGTTTATTAACTACAGTTTATAAATTCTAATATATTTATTAGTTATGTATTGTTTAAAATTAAAAAGAGCATTAAATAAGCAACGAAAATTTGAAATTGACTATTCGATTAATAAACGAAGCGGGTTTTGAAAACCCGTTTTTCGACGGATGTCACATCGAACTTCTTAATGACTACGACTGTGAAATTTGTATCATCCTGGCAAGGCAAACGTGGTGGCCGATGCGCTCAGTCGAAAGGGTTATGCGAACTCCATTCGTCTTCTATGTTCGCAAATCATAACCGACATCAAAGATCAAATCCGAGAAGCTCAACATGTTTCTGTAACAGAAAACGACGTACGCAATGAGCTGTCTTGTGGAGCGGAACTTAAAATCGAAACCAAACCGACGGTATTCTGTACTATCTAGATCGCATATGGATTCCCGATCACAATAACCTTCGTGATTTCCTTATGAATGAGGCGCACAAAACATGATACTCTATACACCCAGGAGCCGACAAGATGTATCAAGACCTTCGATACACCTACTGGTGGCCTGGAATGAAAAAGGATATTGCTGTTTTTGTATCCAAGTGCCTTACCTGTTCCAAAGTAAAAGCTGAACATCAGAGACCTTCAGGACTTCTAACCCAACCTGAAATACCTGTATGGAAGTGGGAAAACATAACCATGGACTTCATTACCGGGTTACCTCGCACCTCCAGTGGGTATGACATAATATGGGTAATCGTTGATCGTCTTACAAAATCAGTTCACTTTATTCCGATCCGCGAGGACTTCAAGAACGAGAAGTTAGCTCGTATCTACATCAGCGAGATTGTAAGCCGTCATGGTGTACCTTTAAGCATCATTTCAGACCGTGATGGTCGTTTCACTTCACGAACATGGCAAGCCGTACAAGCCGCCTTGGGTACACGATTAGACCTCAGTACCGCTTTTCATCCTCAAACTGATGGACAATCTGAACGCACCATCCAAACTCTTGAAGACATGCTTCGAGCATGCGTCATAGACTTCAAGGGAAATTGGGACGCTCATCTACCATTAGTTGAATTTTCGTACAACAACAGCTATCATTCAAGTATCAGCATGGCACCTTTCGAAGCTTTATATGGTCGTAAGTGCCGATCACCAATATGTTGGCACGAAATTGGAGAAGCACAAATCACCGGTCCAGAATTAATTCAAGAAACAACAGACAAGATCCATCAAATTCGAAACAATCTTCTAGCGGCACAAAGTCGTCAAAAGAGTTATGCAGACAAACGACGAAAGCCCTTGGAGTTTAACATTGGTGACCAAGTACTTTTAAAAGTATCACCGTGGAAGGGAGTGGTTCGTTTTGGCCAGAAGGGCAAGCTAGCACCACGCTACGTAGGACCTTTCAAGATACTCAAAAGAGTAGGACCTGTAGCATACAAGCTTGACCTACCGGAAGAGCTCAACAAAATTCATCCCACATTCCACGTATCAAACTTGAAGAAGTGCCTCGCCGATGAAAACCTCCATATTCCTCTAGAAGACATTCAAGTCGATGAATCTATGCATTTCATTGAAAGACCAGTAGAATGTCACACCCCGACCCGCAGCAGAATAAGAGTCGGGGCATAATTGGGTTATCACCAAAGCTCATGATATTTACTAATATGTTTCATATTTATTAAAGTCAAAATTACATTCCCAAATATCCAAACATGTCCATACAATACAAAGAAAATAAACCAAACAAAAGAATTCCAAACTCTGAATCATTTTATTCTTCTAGTCCTATCCTAAGTGTTTCTTGCTGCAGCTGGTTCACCTGTATCATGTGTAAAAATGGGGGTTTTGGGGTCAACATAAGTTGGCGAGTGAACCTTGTTAGACAAACATTTATTATTGATTTACTTGTTAGTTTATCAATGAAAACTTTGTGCATAATCATAAATGAGCAAATGTAAATAATCAAGCAGTAGCAATTGCAATCACATCTATAACATACAATAACATATGATAGCATACATTAACATACCAACATCATACGATAAATAACATGAATGAAACTGTGCGATCAAGGCTCAATCAAACGGAGCCGATCGTATTGCATGTACTGAAAATGATAAATGTCTGTGCGATCAAGGCTCAATCAAACGGAGCCGATCGTATGTTGGCACGCCAGGTTCACGCTCATAATGTAATGGGGAACATGCTCAACGCTCATAATGTAATGGGGAGCGGCGGCCTATGAAATTGCATGTACTGAAATAATAAATTGAATCTAACAATAACCACACAACAGTTGAAACAAGCTGAATACACAAGTTCATGATATGATGTATGCACAATGATTTAAATATAATATATAGTAAGACACATGATACACCCCAAAACGTGATTAAAACGGGGAATTTGTAAAGATTCACTCACCTTGGGTGCGTTGGATTGGAGATGGTGAGATGCGCACGAATTGGAAGAGCGGAACAACGAGAAATAACTAACCTAAATAATAACGGAAAATATAGTAAATGAATGGGTTTTATTGAGGATTTTAATAGAATTTTTAGATTTATTTTTACGAGTTTAAGGCTATTTTCTATCTTTAAAAATGTTATTTTTAAGTATTTTTAATTGATTTTTAAATTTAAACTAAATAAATAAAAATATAAAAATATGTTGACTTTTTGGGTTGACCGTTGACTTTTTGACTTTGACTTGTTTGACCGGTTTATTGTGTAATCGAAGTGCGCTGGGTGAGGCTCGAACCCGAGACCTCCCGTACGCGTGCACGCAGCTCTACCAACTGAGCTACGTGTCTAACCCGAAATAATTCTGTTTTTAATTATACTTATATACTAATTCAAGTTATCCTAAATTCTTTTAATTTCAAAAACATTTTAATTCATTGAACCGGTGCCACTAACAGGTCTCGAACCCGGGACCTGTGCTTTAACGTTACACACAGTCCATCGCTGGACTGTGTGTCTAACTTGGTTAATATACAAATTTTATTATACTTAACAACTAACGGAGTTAACCCGGTTCAGTTTTAATCAAAAAGGCATTTTATTACATAGAGGGTGCGTGTATCAGGAATCGAACTCGTGACGTGTGTGTATTATTTGCACACAGTCCACCGCTGGACTGTGTGTCTAACCCGTTTAAAATACCAATTTTAATTATTCTTATAATGTTATCGCAGTTCATCTTCTTCGTTAGATTTTACAGGCAGAAGATTACACCATTATATCTTGTTTAGTTCGATAGATAAACATGGTACAAACTAATATGAAATGGCAGAAACGATAATTAGAGGTAAACATACCGGTGAACGATTTATTACAGAGTTCCTGCAATGTGTCGGTCTCTGTTTTTGTGCACTTCAACTGAATAAAACAATTAACCGTTTTGATTAGTCAATCGTGGAATTTAAGTGCTAAAAAAACGTTAACAGTGTGTTTGAAGGTCCTTACCGTTTCGCAGACGAAGATAAAGATTTCCAGAAATTTTCCGGCGAACTGGAATTATCTGATAACAGTGTCTGAATTCGATTTCAATTGAAAGGTTTGAGTTAGAAATAGCTTAACAATTGTTAGACTACGACGGTATTGAAAGAATTACCGTTTTGATGATGAATACGGTTTTCCGGTGAACTTGCAGAAATTTCCGGCGAGCAAAATAAACTTCTCCGGTGGACTGTAAGGTGTGCGGAAATGTAACTAGAGGTTTGTGGAATGTTTCTGAGTCGCGAGAAGCTCTATGATTACAGTAATTCGGATTATTGAGTAGTTTCGGTTATAAAACTCATCATCCCCAGAATTGAAGTCAATTCAAGTCTGAATTGATTAGATTCGTTGGTGCATCGGTTATAAACCTGAATTTGCGATTAATCAAACGTTTAGACGGTTGAATTGCCGATTTCGGTTTTCAGTTGGCGCAACCGGTTTAACTAGGTTTGTGTATAAGACTTATTTTTTTCCTAGAGAGGACAGAAAACAAACAAGTGGCGGAGTGGTTATGCGTGTGAATGTTAAACCTTTGGAGTTACAACCCGGCTGACCCGGGTTCGAGTCCCGGCAGCCCCATTAATTTTTTTATTGCATTATTTATACTTTTTATCAATTATAACTTTTATGGTTTAGTTTGTTTATTAATTATGTACCATTAAAAATTAAAATAAGCATAATTAGGCAACGAACATTTATAACTGAATATTCGATTACAAACGGAGCGGGTTTGGTAAAACCCGTTTTCGACAAATGTTACATAGAAATTATGGACTTCGGAGAGAAACGTTTAAGACGAAGTCGTATCCCAATTGTCAGGGTACGCTGGGAGTTGAAACGAGGACCTGAGTTTACTTAGGAACGTGAAGACTCAATGCGCGAGAAATACCCACATCTTTTTCCTGTTACCACTACTACTTAAATTTCGGGACGAAATTTCTAAAAGTAGGGGATACTGTAACATCCGTCGAAAAACGGGTTTCCAAACCCGCTCCGTTTATTAATCGAATATTAAGTTATAAAATTTCGTTGCGTATTTATGATTATTATTAATTTTAAACAATACATAATTAATAAACATTTTATAATTTAAAAACTATAATTATTAAAAAGTAAAAATAAATTAAATAAAAAAGAAAAGAGGCTGCTGGGTTTCGAACCCGGGTCAGCCGGAAGAAACAAGCAACACCCAACCACTCCGCCACTTGACTCGTTTGTGATATCTATTAAAACAAATAACATTTATTATAAACTCGAAATCGAATTCAGTCACCAGCGCGCCCAATCCGCAGTCGCCGGAATTACCGACGATTTCGCCAATTATCGACGGTTTCCTTTGACGGAACGCGTATATTAACCTCGACATCGGTTATAACCGATGTCTAATCCCGCGATCTCGGGCATAACTGCCGGAGAAAACCTTGACCATGAATCAAGACCAAATTCGGACTCAATTCATCCTGATTCTTCCCTATAAATACACACCCAAGTCTCTGGTAATCTTTTCGCTCAAAATCGCACAATTTCTCGAAGCAATTACACTCGCCGGAGATATTCTGTATTGACGGACTTTCGCCGGAAAACCGAGACATACATCAAATCGGTAAATTTCTCGATTCTTTCATTTTCAATCCATTGTTAGACTTATACTAACTTCAATCCTTCAACCAGAATCTGTCCCAGACGACGTTACCGGATAATCTGCACTCGCCGAAAAATCTCTGAAAATTTTTGAAATCACGCTGTGAATCGGTACAAACATCTAAGCCCTCTGATAATCCTTGTTTAGTAACTCAATTTCACAACTCATCGATCAAAACTGTTAATTGATTCAATCAGACGGAATTCACAAATCAGAGCCGACGACCATTGCCGGAATTCTGAGAAAAACAGTCTGTTCGGTACATTCGATTCCTTAACTCTTTTTATCCATTACATTTCAACCACTTATATGTCCGACGAATGATTTAAACCAGAACAGTCGGATATTGTTTGTCTGTGTTCATGAATGAAGAAGACGAAGTCAAACATTGTGTATAAGTATAATTAAAACAACTTATTAAACCGGGTTAGACACACAGTCCAGCGGTGGACTGTGTGCAAACACATAGCGCACGTCACGAGTTCGAACCTTACAAACGCACCGACTTTCCGAATTAAAACCAATTTTTTTTAAAACTGAATCAGAACAGGTCCCAGTATGTTTATAAGATTAATATAAACCGTAAGTTAAACTGATAAGACACACAGCCCAACTGGTTGGGCTATGCGCTTACAAACCAAAGGACCCGAGTTCGATCCGGCTTCCCTGCAACCGGTTCAAACATTTAAAACCCTTTTAATATAAACCAAATAAATTAACACTTAATTAGTATATATATATAATTAAAACATAGAATATTTCGGGTTAGACACGTAGCTCAGTTGGTAGAGCTGCGTGCACGCGTACGAGAGGTCCCGGGTTCGAACCTCACTCAGTGCACACTCAGACCACAGTCCGACCGGTCAACGGTCAACCAAAAAGTCAAAAAAAAAAATTTTATTATTTTTTTAATTTAAAAATCAATTAAAAATACTGAAAGTAATATTTTTAAAGTTAGAAAACGACCTTAAACTCACAAAAATAAATCTAAAAATCCTATTAAAATTGTTAATAAAATCCACTTATTTACCGAACCATTCGTTATTATTTTAGGTTAGTTTATCCTTGTCGATCAAATCCCGAAACTCGTGCGCATTCAACATCATCAAAAGAACGTACCCAATGTGAGTGAATCTCTACCAATTCCCCGTTTTAATCACATTTTGGGGTGTATCATGTGTCGCTTTTTATTTATTACATTAAAACACTTGTGCATCCATCATATCCATGATCAAATGTGTATCCAATATGTATCAATTGTTTGTATGGTTAATGTTTAGATTAAATTTATCATTTTCAGTACATACATCATCATAGGCTCGTCTGTTTCCCCATTACCTATGAGCGGAACATGGCGTTGCCAACATACGATCGGCTCCGTTTGATTGAGCCTTGATCTCACATAATCATCATAGGCTCGTATGTTCCCCATTACCTATGAGCGAAACGTGACGTTGCCAACATACGATCGGCTCCGTTTGATTAAGCCTTGATCTCACAATACATTATCATTCATGTCATATACTCAAGCAAGGTGGTTTGTGATTGTTTGTTTATTTACGTTTGCTCACATATGATTATTGCACAATTTTTCCATATTAAATACAACAAGAAATCAATAACAAATGTTTTTAACAAGGTTCACTCGCCAACTTTTGTTGACCCAAAATTCCCCATTTTTACACATGATACAGGTGATCCAGTTGAAGCAAGAAACATATAGGACGACCGAGAAGAATAAATCAGTTTAGGCTTTGGATTGTTTTACTTAGTTTCTTTTTCCTTGTAATTGTATGAACTTGTTTTGAATATTGAAGTTGTAATTTGAATTTAATAAATATGAAACATTTTAGTAAACATCATGAGCTTTGGTGATAACCCAATTATGCCCCGACTCTTATTCCGCTGCGGGTCGGGGTGTGACAAAGACGGTTGTCACTCTCTCTCTCTCTCTCTCTGCTCGAAAACAGGGGCCCTGCGGTCGGAATACAGAGCCGCCGTCAGAACCGGCCTTGCCGGAAAAGAGCGGTGGTCCTGGTGGTTTGGGTAAGCTTTTTGATTTTTTTGATGGGGTTTCTTTTGATTTTTTGTGTATGTTATTGATTTTTTTTGTTGGGTTTTGTGTGTTTCTTGGCTGGCTTTTGTTGATGGGTATTATGTTGGTTGGCTTCTGTTGACTTTTTTGATGGGTTTTGTGATTATTAGAGATGTTGATAGGTGCTTCTGTTGGCTGGCTTCTATTGTTTTTTTTTCCGATACGGTTTGTGATTCCAGGTTGACCGATTTTGCAAGCGGTGCCCGCTTTGGGTCGGTGATGCACGGTGCACCGATCGATTTATGGCAGTGATGACGATGGCATGGCAAGGATGGTGGAGGGAAGGTTTTTGAACCTGCAACCCCACTGCACTGATCTTGGAACTGCCATGATCATTGGAAACTCTAGGCAAACACTTTTTTTAAGATCCACACATGAATTTGAGTTTTTTGTTGTTTTTATATATTTTTTTCCGGTCGATGATGATAAGTTTCAATCTATCTGAGACACCTACTGAGTTGTTATTTTTGGGTGAGTTCGTTTTTGTGTAGAAAAAGGGTCGTAAAAAACGAGCGTAAAAACGGTCGTATAAACGGGTTTAAAAAATCGGCGTCAAAACGGGGTAAAAACGGGTCGTAAAACTTTACGCTACCCGTAAAAACAACACACGTAAAAAATTTGTGTATGAAAAGTAAATTTTTTTTTTAAAAACTTTACTTTAAAATTTTACGCTACCCGTAAAAAACTATACACAAAAGACGGGTCGTAAATAAGTTTGTAAACCCGAAACCGGGTTCGGGGGCGTAAAAAGATGGGTCGTAAATATTTTTTTGTTTTTTTGGCGTAACGTTTTTTTTGTAAAACCGTAAAAAAACGAGGCGCAAAAACGGGTTGGAAAAAAAGGGTGTAAAAACGGGTCACGGGCGTAAAAAAACGGGGTCGTAGAAAACGGGCGTAAATACAATACACGTAAAAAATCTGTGTATGGCAAGTTAAAAATACTTTTTTTAAACTTTATTTAAAAATTTTACGCGACACGTAAAAAACTATACACAAAAAAATTTGTGTATGAAAAGTTTACACCCGCGTGTAAAAAAGGTTTAATTATATTTTTAACAGGGGGCGTAAAAAATTTACGACCGGCGTAAAAAAACTACCCGTAAAAAATGTTTTTCGTAAAAAACGATTGCGTAAAAAAATGTTTGGGTAAAAAACCGGGTGATAAAACGTCATTTAAATACGGGGCGTAAAAACTGCGCGTAAAAGCGGGGCGTAAAAAAAGGCGCTTTAAAAAAATGGCGCGTAAAACCAGGCGTAAAAAAACGGCGCGCAAAAACTGTGCGTAAAAACGGCATGCAAAAACAGGGCATAAAAATACGGCTCGTAAATAAAAACGGGGAGTATAAAAACCGGCGTAAAAAACTGGATGTAAAAAACGGCGCGTAAAAAACGGCGTGAAAAAACGGGGATTAAAAACGGCGCCTAAACTCGGGCGTAAAAAACGGTGCGCAAAAACGGGGCGTAAAAAACGGCTCGTAAAAACTTTTTTTATAAAAAAAATCTTGAAAAAAAATTATTTATAAAAAAATTTCTGATTTTCAAATTTTGTTTAATTAAATAATTAGATTTTTAATAAAAAATAATAAATATAATAAGACAAAATAGGTAATAAAAAACAATAAGTATAATAAGACAAAAAATAAATTTACTTAAATACCCTTTTAACATTAAAATATTAAAAAGATAATAAGACAAAAAGAATTTTATAATGTTTTAATTACTTTTAATCTCATCCATTCATCTTAAAGCTCTAACGGTTTAAAAGTGGTTCTTACGGTTCTCGCGACTGGAGATGGTTTTCATTTTACCCAATCCCTATATATATATATATATATATTATTTTCTTAACGTACGCTCCTACGAGATGAAACTACGCAAGTTATAAAGCCCAAAAACTCTAATCACGCATGTTGAAAACCATAATCACGCATGTTATAAAAATAATCACGCATGTTATAAAAATAATCACGCGTGTTATAAATTCACAACGTATGTTAAGCCTAATTGTACAATACACTTTCACTATATATATATATATATATAAGAGAGAGAGAGAGAGAGAGAAAGGCCAATTATTGTACAACAGGGTTTAAAGTACGACCATACGAGATTGCTTTTTCAACGTGCGATTTTATGCGATTTGTAATACAAAATCCAACATGCGAAATTGTATATATACCCCATGCGATTTCTACATATACCCCAACATGCGATTTTTCCGATTATACGTATGCGCCTTTTTTATATAGCATGCGATTTCAAGTCTCGTACGATCATACGATAAGGCCTATTGTACGTTACACTTTATATATATATATATAGGATTAGGTTCAATTGTCACACTCCGACCCGCAGCGGAATAAGAGTCGGGGCATAATTAGGTTATCACCAAAGCTCATGATATTTACTAATATGTTTCATATTTATTAAAGTCAAAATTACATTCTCAATAATCCAAACATGTTCATACAAATACAAAGAAAAATAATCAACTAAGCAATCCAAGCTCTAAACCAGTTTATTCTTCTAAGCCAATCCTATGTGTTTCTTGCTGCAGCTGGTTCACCTGTATCATGTGTAAAAATGGGGGTTTTTGGGTCAACATAAGTTGGCGAGTGAACCTTGTTAGATAAACATTTATTATTGATTTCTTGTTATCTTTATCAAGGAAAAATTGTGCAATAGTTGCATGTGAGCAAATGTAAATAATCAACCAATAGCAATAGCAACCACAAACAATAACATACAATAGCATACAATAACATATGAACTTGCATGAATATATAACATGAATGAAACTGTATATGTTGGTAACGTCACGTTCACGCTCATAATGTAATGGGGAACTGACGGCCTATGATGAATGTCTGTGTGATCAAGGCTCAATTAACCGGAGCCGATCGTATGTTGGCAACGCCAGGTTCACGCTCATAATGTAATGGGGAACTGCTCAACGATCATAATGTAATGGGGAGCGGCGGCCTATGATATTGCATGTACTGAAAATAATAAATTAAATCTAAACAATAACCACACAAACAGTTGATCAAGCTGAATACACATTTGTTCATGATATGATGTATGCACAATGATTTAAATATAATAAATGGTAAGACACATGATACACCCCAAAAACGTGATTAAAACGGGGAATTTGTAGAGATTCACTCACATTGGGTGCGTTCGGTTGGAGATGATGAGATGCGCACGAGTTTGAAGGATTGATCAACGAGGATTAACTAACCTAAATAATAACGGAAAGTATAGTAAATGAGTGGATTTTATTAATAATTTAATAGGATTTTTAGATATATTTTTGTGAGTTTAAGGCTATTTCCTATCTTTAAAACATTATTTTTAAGTATTTTTAATTAATTTTTAAATTAAATTAAATAAATAAAAATAAAAAAATGTTGACTTTTGCGTTGACCATTGACCATTGACTGTTTGACCGGTTCTATTGTGTGCATGTATGCCCGGGCAGGACTCGAACCCGAGACCTCCCGTATGCGTGCACGCAACTCTACCAACTGAGCTACGTGTCTAACCCGAAATATTTCTGTTTTTAATTATATTTATATACTGTTTTAATTTATTCAAAATTTATTACTTTTTTAAAAAGGATTTTAATTATCAAACCTGTGCCGTCAACAGGTCTCGAACCCGGGACCTATGATTTAACGTTGCACACAGTCCACCGCTGGACTGTGTGTCTAACTTGGTTAATATACTGATTTTTATTATACTTAACATCTAATTGCGAAATGATCCGGTTCAGTTTAAAAAGGAACATTTTAATTACAGAGAGTGTGTGTGTGTCAAGGATCGAACTCGGGACGTATGCGTATTGTTTGCACACAGTCCACGCTGGACTGTGTGTCTAACCCGTTTATAATACCGATTTTAATTAATCTTATAATCATAACAAACTTCATCTTCTTCGCTAAATTCACAGACAATGATTAATCCACTATTTCTTGCTTAAAACGATTAACAGACGTACAAATGATTTTTATGTAACGGATAGGAAAAGTTTCAGGAATGAACATACCGGAATGATGATCTTTCTCAGAACTCCGGCGAAGTCGTCGGCTCTGTTTTTATGAACTTCGACTGAGCGAACGAATTAATAGTTTTGATTAGCTAATTGTGGAATTGAAGTACTAAACAAGAGTTATCAGAAGGTTTGAATGACTAAGTTTTCCGGCGAGAGTGAATTATCCGATATCGACGTCTGAAACTGGTTCCGATTGAAGGGTTTGAGTTAGCAACAGCTTAACAACTGATAGACGATGAAAGAATTGAGAGACTTACTGATTTGATGGGAAACACGGTTTTCCGGCGAAGGTCCGGCGAGTTCAAAAAGCTGCTCCGATGAACTGAAAGTAGTGCGAAAATGAAATGAAGGTCTGTAGATAAGTTTGAGTCGCGAGAGGGAACTAAAGTTGGAGTAAATCAGGAAGTGCAGATTTTTCGGTTATTAAAACCGATCAACTTATGAATTCAAGTCCATTCAAGATCAAATTGATTGAAGGTGTCGGTGTATCGGTTATAATCAGTAAACCGGAACGATCAAACGTTTTTGGACGTTTGGTGACCGATTTCGGTTACAGTTAGCGTAAACAGATCGATTCATGGTTGAACATAAGATTTAATTTATTCCTAGAACTATCAGAAAACATCAAGTGGTGGAGTGGTTACAAGTGTGCGTGTTAAGTCGTTGAGCTCTTTCCGGCTGACCCGGGTTCGAGTCCCGGCAGCCTGTTTTTCATTTTATTTATTTTATTTTTACTTTTTATCAATTATAACTTTTATATTCCAGTTTGTTTATTAATTATGCATCATTAAAAATTAAAATTGACATAAATACGCATCGAAATATTTATAACTTGATATTCGATTACAAACGAAGCGGGTTTGGAAAAACCCGTTTTTGACAAATGTTACAGTATCCCCTACTTTTAGGAATTTCGTCCCGAAATTTAAGTTGTAGTAGTAGTAGGAAAAAGATGCGGGTATTTTTCGCGCATTGAGTCTTCACGTTCCCAAGTAAACTCAGGTCCCCGTTTCGACTCCCAGCGTACCCTAACAATTGGAATGCGACTTCGACTTAGACGTTTTTCTCCGAAGTCCATGATCTCTGCTGGTCTTTCAATAAAATGCATAGATTCATCAATCTGAATATCTTCCAGAGGAATATGGAGGTTCTCATCAGCGAGGCACTTCTTCAAGTTTGATACGTGGAATGTGGGATGAATACTGTTGAGTTCTTCTGGTAGATCAAGCTTGTATGCTACAGGTCCTACTCTTTCGAGTATCTTGAAAGGTCCTACGTAGCGTGGTGCCAGCTTGCCTTTTTGACCAAAACGAACTACTCCCTTCCACGTTGATACTTTTAAAAGTACATGATCACCAATGTTAAACTCCAAAGGCTTTCGTCGTTTATCTGCATAACTCTTTTGACGACTTTGAGCTGCTAGAAGATTGTTTCGAATTTGATGGATCTTGTCTGTGGTTTATTGAATCAATTCTGGACCGGTGATTTGAGCTTCCCCAATTTTGTGCCAACATACTGGAGATCGGCACTTATGACCATATAAGGCCTCAAAAGGTGCCATGCCGATACTTGAATGGTAGCTGTTGTTGTACAAAAATTCAACTAATGGTAGATGAGTGTCCCAATTACCCTTGAAGTCTATGACACATGCTCGAAGCATATCTTCAAGAGTTTGAATGGTGCGTTCAGATTGTCCATCAGTTTGAGGATGGTAAGCGGTACTGAGATCTAATCGTGTACCCAAAGCGGTTTGTACGGCTTGTCATGTTCGTGAAGTGAAACGACCATCACGATATGAAATAATGCTTATCGGTACACCATGTCAGCTTACTATTTCGCTGATGTAGATACGAGCTAGCTTCTCGTTCTTGAAATCTTCGCGGATTGGAATAAAGTGAGCTGATTTTGTAAGACGATCAATGATTACCATATAGTGTCATACCCACCAGAGGTGCGAGATAACCCGGTAATGAAGTCCATGGTTATGTTTTCCCACTTCCATACAGGTATTTCAGGTTGGACCAGAAGTCCTGAGGGTCTTTGATGTTCAGCTTTTACCTTGGAACATGTAAGGCACTTGGAAACAAAAACAGCAATATCCTTTTTCATTCCAGGCCACCAGTAGGTGTACCGAAGGTCTTGATACATCTTGTCGGCTCCTGGATGTATAGAGTATCGTGTTTTATGTGCCTCATTCATAAGGAATTCACGAAGGTTGTTGTGGTCAGGAATCCATATGCGATCTAGATAGTACAGAATACCGTCAGATTTAGTTTCAATTATAAGTTCAGCTCCACAGGACAGCTCCTTTCGTACGTCGTCTTCCGTTACTGAAACATGTTGGGCTTCTCGAATTTGATCTTTAATGTCAGTTATGATTTGCGAACATAGAAGATGAATGGAGTTCGCATACCCCTTTCGGCTGAGTGCATCAGCCACCACATTTGCCTTGCCAGGGTGGTACCGAATTTCACAGTCGTAGTCATTTAAAAGTTCGACCCATCTTCGTAGCCTCATGTTTAACTCTTTTTGGTTGAAGATATGTTGAAGACTCTTGTGGTCAGTGTATATTTCACACTTAGTACCGTAGAGATAATGTCTCCATATCTTAAGAGCGAACACAACGGCTCCAAGTTCTAGGTCATGGGTGGTGTAGTTCTTCTCATGAATCTTGAGTTGTCTCGAAGCATAAGCTATAACCTTTCCTCTTTGCATTAGAACACAGCCTAGTCCTTGCCCTGACGCGTCGCAATAAACTACGAAGTCATCACAACCTTCAGGAAGAGTGAGGATTGGTGCATCACAAAGTTTTTGTTTAAGGGTTTGGAAGGCTTCTTCTTGTTTGGGTCCCCATATGAAGGGTTTTCCCTTATGAGTTAAAGCCGTGAGTGGTACAGCAATGCGAGAGAAGTTTGAAATGAAACGGCGATAATAACCAGCCAAACCAAGGAATGATCTTACTTCAGTTGGTGTACGTGGCGCTTGCAATTCTTGTACCGCTTTGATTTTTGAGGGGTCGACATGTATTCCCTTGTCGTTGACTACATGTCCAAGGAATTGTACCTCTTTTAACTAGAATTCGCATTTGGAGAATTTGGCGTAAAGCTTTTCATTCTCTAGGAGTGTAAGGATGAGTCGAAGATGCCGTTCATGATCAGACTTAGACTTTGAATAAATGAGGATGTCGTCAATGAAGACTATAACAAAACGATCGAGATAGGGTTTGCAGACTCTGTTCATTAAATCCATGAAGACAGCTGGAGCGTTGGTTAAACCAAATGGCATGACCATGAATTCATAATGACCATAACGAGTTCAAAAAGCGGTCTTTGGGACGTCTTCTTCATGTACTCTGAGTTGATGATAACCAGAACTAAGGTCAATTTTTGAAAAACAGCTGGCGCCTTGAAGTTGGTCAAGAAGATCATCAATGCGAGGTAATGGATAGCGATTCTTGATCGTTAACTTGTTGAGTTCTCTGTAGTCGATGCACATGCGAAACGTTCCATCTTTCTTCTTCACAAAAAGGAAAGGTGCACCCCAAGGCGAGGAGCTAGGACGTATGAATCCTTTGTCAGTCAACTCTTGCAATTGACTGGCTAGCTCTTGCATTTCGGATGGGGCTAACCTATAAGGAGACTTTGCCACTGGTGTAGCACCAGGTATAAGATCAATGCGGAATTCGACTTCTCTCAAGGGAGGAAGTCCTGAAATGTCGTCAGGAAAAACTTGCGGGAAATCTTTTACTACTGGGATGTCTTCGAGTTTCTTCTCCATGGTTCCCTTTTTGACGACATGAGATAAAAATGCGATATAATTCGTGCGAAGATATTTTTGGGCTTGAAGACAGGACATTAATCTGAGCCCTTTCGATGGGGTTTCTCCAAAGATTCGTAGAGTCCGACGTTTGAAAGAGGAATGCGTATAAACTTTTCGCGGCATACAACTTCAGCCTGATGTTGGCTGAGCCAGTCCATACCAATTATAATATCAAAGCTTCCCAACTTCATAGGAATGAGGTCAACTGGAAAATCGTGATCGTTTAAGGTGAGAGTACAATTGCGTATAATAGAGTTTAATGAGATCGGTTTCCCGTCAGCAACTTCCACTGTTATGGACTCCATGAGCTTATCACGAATTTGGTTTAGGATGGGTTCAAACTCTAAGGACAAAACTTTTATCCGCGCCAGTATCAAACAACATGGATGCATAACTACATTGATAAGGAACGTACCGTTAACCACATTGCTGTCAGCTCTAGCCTGATTAGCGTTGATGTTGAAAGCTCTTCCTCTCGCAGGTGGAGGAGCTTGGTTAGCTTGATTCACCGGATTTTCTTGGGCTTGAGCGTGTATAATGTTCACCAAACGTGGACAAGTGTTTCTAAAATGATTTGGGTCCCCGCGTAGGTTGCACCATGGGATAGTTGGGTTGGTAGTATGATTGGGCTAAATGTTGGGTAGGTGGTAGTAGAAGGGGTTGTTGGGCTTGACCCATTATTTGATGGTGGGTTTGGGTTGAGGGCCGGTGGCGGTTCGTTCGTTGAGGTATGCGACAAGTTTGAACAGTATGACCTGCGCGACCACAGCCGGTGCAATGTTGGCAGGGATGATCAGGAAAATGATGGTATTGGCAACGGTTGCATTTTGGTAATGGGCCAGAGTATGGCCTTTTGTATGGTGCAGGTGAGGGGGCAACTTGGGTAATGGGTGGAGCAGGGATAGGGAAATTGGTTTGTGTGACAGCGAAGTTTCTGGTGTTACGTTTCCTCTTGTTAGCAAACTTAGAGGAGGAGGTGGAATGGTTTGAAGTTTGGCCCTCAACGGGGGCTTTCTTTTTCTCCTCTTTAAATTTACCGTTGCGAATTCGATTCTCGGTCAGTTCAGTAGCTAGTTCCATAGCAGCTTCAAGTGTTGCTGGTGAAGTGCTGAGAACTGAATCTTGAATTTTCGAGGGAAGACCTCGAATATAATGTTCGATTAAGCGGTAAACTGGGGTGAACAAGTTAGGGACCATTTGGTTCAACTCTAAGAACCTCTTGTTATAGGAAGTATGATCCCCTCCTTTTGCTTCAAAGAATGAAATTCGTCCTCTAACTTTTTAATCTCACTCCTAGGACAGAATCGTCTCGTCATGATTTCCCTTAACTCCTCCCATGTTAAGGCCATTGCATCTTCGATTCCCCTCTTACCCTTTTCAGTATTCCACCAGGTAAGAGCTACCCCAAATAGTCTCCCGGTTGCGTATCTTACCTTGCGATCCTCGGGACAATCGCAGTTGAGGAAGGTGTTTTCCATTTCCTCAAACCAGCGGAAGAGAGCAGTGACACCTTCGGTCCCTTCAAATTTAGGAGGATCGCAAGACTTGAAATGTTTATATGAACACTTTTTGGTAGGAGGGTTGCCGATGTTCTGGTCTTCTTGCTGGGGAGGATTGGTGGGATTTGTGGCGAGAGCTTGTTGTACTTGAACCACAATGTCAGGAAGCACCGCGGCCATTTGTTTTGCGATTTGAGTGGCCAAGCGTTCGTGAGACCTTCCTGATCTTCCACCCCCTCGTTGTTGTCTAGCCGACATCTACAGGAACATACATAAGAAGATTGTGAGTTTATGGAGTCTTTTTAGGTGTCATGTGTCTTAAAAAAATGAAATTAACATAAATATCAATAATGCAACTACATCCATAGGATGTCTTGGGCTTGCTCATGTTGGGCCTCAAATGTCCCCCAGACCTTCACCTGTATAGTCATGTGGGCCCCCATGACTATTGGCTTGATAGGATTCACATTAGTATTGGCGGTTTAACACTCGCATTACCCGAATGAAAACCACGAAATATGTTTACGAGATGTATGGTCGGAATGTGTCCAGGTGTAGACACCATGACAACTCAAAGTGGGGTTAGCTCACACGACGTTTGGTATAGCATGCTTTGGCCTAATAGGTACTTCGTACTCTCATCGTTAGTCTCCAGGTAGGCAAACTGGTCCTTTATTTTGGATTTATACAAATGCCAGCCTAGACAGGACGTTCCGACTACCGGTACTTGTACCCTTCCAGTTACTACATGCCCGTCATGAGAACTCACTTTGATGTGATTTGAAAATACAAAAATCATTGTAAAAACAATCATGAAAATGATGTGATGTGTGCTTTCATAGATATGATATGTTATGAGAATATGATTTATGATAGGCATTATATAATAATATGTATCTATGAACATGCTTGCATAACATTGAATGTAACATTAAACATAAAACATATAAACATCATGAATTTTGCATGTAACACACAAAAATCTTAAAAATTTCTAATCAACTATAGTATAGGCTCTAAGGGTCTAATAACCTATCCTATATCCCTATAGTCATGGCTCTGATACCAATCTGTCACACTCCGACCCGCAGCGGAATAAGAGTCGGGGCATAATTGGGTTATCACCAAAGCTCATGATATTTACTAATATGTTTCATATTTATTAAATTCAAAATTACATTCTCAATAATCCAAACATGTTCATACAAATACAAAGAAAAATAATCAACTAAGCAATCCAAGCTCTAAACCAGTTAATTCTTCTAAGCCAATCCTATGTGTTTCTTGCTGCAGCTGGTTCACCTATATCATGTGTAAAAATGGGGGTTTTTGGGTCAACATAAGTTGGCAAGTGAACCTTGTTAGATAAACATTTATTATTGATTTCTTGTTATCTTTATCAAGGAAAAATTGTGCAATAGTCGCATGTGAGCAAATGTAAATAATCAACCAATAGCAATAGCAACCACAAACAATAACATACAATAGCATACAATAACATATGAACTTGCATGAATATATAACATGAATGAAACTGTATATGTTGGTAACGTCACGTTCACGCTCATAATGTAATGGGGAACTGACGGCCTATGATGAATGTCTGTGTGATCAAGGCTCAATCAACCGGAGCCGATCGTATGTTGGCAACGCCAGGTTCACGCTCATAATGTAATGGGGAACTGCTCAACGCTCATAATGTAATGGGGAGCGGCGGCCTATGATATTGCATGTACTGAAAATAATAAATTAAATCTAAACAATAACCACACAAACAGTTGATCAAGCTGAATACACATTTGTTCATGATATGATGTATGCACAATGATTTAAATATAATAAATGGTAAGACACATGATACACCCCAAAAACGTGATTAAAACGGGGAATTTGTAGAGATTCACTCACATTGGGTGCGTTCGGTTGGAGATGATGAGATGCGCACGAGTTTGAAGGATTGATCAACGAGGATTAACTAACCTAAATAATAACGGAAAGTATAGTAAATGAGTGGATTTTATTAATAATTTTAATAGGATTTTTAGATATATTTTTGTGAGTTTAAGGCTATTTCCTATCTTTAAAACATTATTTTTAAGTATTTTTAATTGATTTTTAAATTAAATTAAATAAATAAAAATAAAAAATGTTGACTTTTGCGTTGACCATTGACCGTTGACTGTTTGACTGTTTGATCGGTTCTATTGTGTGCATGTATGCGCCGGGCAGGACTCGAACCCGAGACCTCCCGTACGCGTGCACGCAGCTCTACCAACTGAGCTACGTGTCTAACCCGAAATATTTCTGTTTTTAATTATATTTATATACTGTTTTAATTTATTCAAAATTTATTATTTTTTTAAAAAGGATTTTAATTATCAAACCGGTGCCGTCAACAGGTCTCGAACCCGGGACCTGTGATTTAACGTTGCACACAGTCCACCGCTGGACTGTGTGTCTAACTTGGTTAATATACTGATTTTTATTATACTTAACATCTAATTGCGAAAGGATCCGGTTTAGTTTAAAAAGGAACATTTTAATTACAGAGAGTGTGTGTGTGTCAAGGATCGAACTCGGGACGTATGCGTATTGTTTGCACACAGTCCACCGCTGGACTGTGTGTCTAACCCGTTTATAATACCGATTTTAATTAATCTTATAATCATAACAAACTTCATCTTCTTCGCTAAATTCACAGACAATGATTAATCCACGATTTCTTGCATAAAACGATTAACAGACGTACAAATGATTTATATGTAACGGATAGGAAAAGTTTCAGGAATGAACATACCGGAATGATGATCTTTCTCAGATTTCCGGCGAAGTCGTCGGCTCTGTTTTTATGAACTTCGACTGAGCGAACGAATTAATAGTTTTGATTAGCTAATTGTGGAATTGAAGTACTAAACAAGAGTTATCAGAAGATTTGAATGACTATACCGTTTTACAGCGGAAAATTGAAATTTTCAGAAGTTTTCCGGCGAGAGTGAATTATCCGATATCGACGTCTGAAACTGGTTCCGATTGAAGGGTTTGAGTTAGCAACAGCTTAACAACTGATAGACGATGAAAGAATTGAGAGACTTACTGATTTGATGGGAAACACGGTTTTCCGGCGAAGGTCCGGCGAGTTCAAAAAGCTGCTTCGACGAACTGAAAGTAGTGCGAAAATGAAACTGAAGGTCTGTAGATGAGTTTGAGTCGTGAGAGGGAACTAAAGTTGGAGTAAATCAGGAAGTGCAGATTTTTCGGTTATTAAAACCGATCAACTTATGAATTCAAGTCCATTCAAGATCAAATTGATTGAAGGTGTCGGTGTATCGGTTATAATCAGTAAACCGCGAACGATCAAACGTTTTTGGACGTTTGGTGACCGATTTCGGTTACAGTTAGCGTAAACAGATCGATTCATGGTTGAACATAAGATTTAATTTATTCCTAGAACTATCAGAAAACATCAAGTGGCGGAGTGGTTACAAGTGTGCGTGTTAAGTCGTTGAGCTCTTTCCGGCTGACCCGGGTTCGAGTCCCGGCAGCCTGTTTTTCATTTTATTTATTTTATATTTTATAACTTTTTATATTCTAGTTTGTTTATTAATTATGCATCATTAAAAATTAAAATTGACATAAATACGCATCGAAATATTTATAACTTGATATTCGATTACAAACGAAGCGGGTTTGGAAAAACCTGTTTTTGACAAATGTTACATCAATAGTGAACAACTTCTTAAGAGTGAACTGAGTGAACTAATCTTGGCCTTTAATCATTTTTTAGATTAAAAGAGTAAGATTGACATTAGCCAAGTATGTTTAATTAAAAGCCTTAATTTTCTCATCTCTTAACTATCTCCCTCTCTCTCATTTTTAATTATTTCTCCCTCATTTCTTTATCCATAGATTTTGTTTTAATTTTAACTTGAATATTGTTTTTCTTTTATTATCCGTGTATATAAATATAATAATATGTTGTTTTTAACTTTTCATAATTTTCAATAAATATTGAAAAAATTATCTGAGATTGAAATTGTAATTATTTTTGGGCATTAACTTTTTTTAATATGTGATGAAGTTATGTATTTTTGCATACATGTGACTAGTTTCGTTTTCATTAATTTCATAATTTTTATATGAAATTTTACTCGTGTGCATGCATAATATACTATATGTTGTTAATATACACATATGTAACCATTTCTGAATATAATACACAAATGTATAAAAGTCTGTACACATGTGTATAAACTATCAGTTGCATATCTTGTATAAACTGATAGTTAACGAGACTGTACACATGTGTATAAACTAACAACTGCGTATCTTGTATAAACTGATAGTTAACGAGACTGTACACATGTGTATAAATTAACAGCTGTGTATCTTGTATAAATTGATAGGTAGCGAGATTGAACATATGTGTATAAACTAACATCTGTGTATCTTGTATAAACTGATACTAGCGAGACTGTACACCTGTGTATACACTGACAGATAACAGTTGTGTATCTTGTATATACGGAAACTAGCGAGATTTTTAAAGGATTTTGAATATATTGTTTAATAAATGCAATTTATGTAACATTTGTCAAAAACGGGTTTCCAAACTCGCTCCGTTTTGTAATCGAATATCAAGTTATAAATGTCACGTTGTGTATTTATGGTTATTTTGGTTTTTAATGATACATAATTAATAAACAAACTAAACTATAAAAATTATATTTGATAAAAGTGAAAACAACATAAATAAAAAAGAAATGTTGCTGCCGGGACTCGAACCCGGGTCAGCCGATTCATAACTTCAAAGTCTTAACACACACACACATCACCACTCCGCCACTTGTTGTTTTCTGTTATCCAAATAACATTTATACACAAACTCGGTTAAACCGGTTGCGCCAACTGAGAAACGGAAATCGGCAATTCAATCGTCAAATCGTTTGATTACTCGCACACTCAGGTTTATAACCGATGCACCGACGATTTTAATCAAGTCGGAATTGATTGAACATCAATTTTCATCATTATCGGTTTTTATAACCGAAAAATAATCAAGTCCAGATTACTCCAAACAAAACCCTTCTCGCGACTCAGAGACATCAGGCAAACATTCCATTTCACTTTCATCACACTTTCAGTCCATCAGAACGCTTAAATCAACTCGCCGGAAAATTCTGTAAGGTTCGCCGGAAAACCGTATTTGTCCTCAAATCGGTAAGTTCTTCAATACCATCGTAGTCTAACAGTTGTTAAGCTGTTTCTAACTCAAACCATCCATTTGAGATCGAATTCAGGCACCGTTATCGGATAATTCCAGTTCGCCAGAAATTTCCTGGAAACTTTTATTTCCGTCTGTGAAGCGGTAAGGACCTTCAATCACACTGTTAACGTTTGTTTATCACTTCCATTCCACGATTGGCTAATCAAAATGGATAATTGTTTGGTTCAGTTGTGGTGCACAAAAACAGAGCCGACGCATTGCCGGAAAACTCTGTGATAAATCATTCCTACAGTATGTTACTTCTAACACCGTCTCTGCCATTTCATTTTAGCCTTAAGAATGTTTGTTAATCGTAAAAACAAGAAACGCATTAGTGATTCAGTCGACTGTAATTTGAATGAAGAAGATGAAGTTAGTTAAGCTATAAGTTTATTTAAAATCAGTAATATGAACGGGTTAGACACACAGTCCAGCGGTTGACTGTGTGCAAAATATACACGCACGTCACGAGTTCGATCCCTGATACACGCACTCCTTATGTAATAAAATGCCTTTTTGTTTAAAACTGAACCGGGTTAACTCCGTTAGTTGTTAAGTATAATAAAAACCGAGATAATAACCGGGTTAGACACACAGTCCAGCGGTGGACTGTGTGCAACGCTAAGTCACACGTCACGCATTCGAAACCTGTTACTGGCACCGGTCGAACGAATTAAAATGTTTTTGAAATTAAAAGAATTTTGGTTAAACCGAAGTAATATATAAATATAATTAAAAACAAGATTATTTCGGGTTAGACACGTAGCTCAGTTGGTAGAGTTGCGTGCACGCGTACGGGAGGTCTCGGGTTCGAGTCTCACCCAGCGCATCCTTGCACACTGACCAAACCGGTCAACAGGTCAACGGTCAACGCAAAAGAAACAAATTTTTTTATATTTTTATTTATTTATTTAATTTAATTTAAAAATCAATTAAAAATACTTAAAAATAACATTTTTAAAGATAGAAAATAGCCTTAAACTCACAATAATATATCTAAAAATTCCATTAAAATCCTTAATAAAATCCACTCATTTACTATATTTTTTCGCCATTATTTAGGTTAGAAATTCTCGTTGTTCATCTCTCCCGACTCGTGCGCATCTTATCATCTCCATTCAAACGCACCCAATGTGAGTGAATCTTACAAGTTCCCCGTTTAATCACGTTTTGGGGTGTATCATGTGTCTTGATATATATATTATATTTAAACCATTGTGCATACATCATATCATGAACATGTGTATTCAGTTTGTTTCAACTGATGTGTAGTTATTGTTAGATGCAATTTATTATTTTCAGTACATACAATTTCATAGGCCGCCGCTCCCCATTACATTACGAGCGTTGAGCATGTTCCCCATTTCATTATGAGCGTGAACCTGGCGTGCCCACATACGATCGGCTCCGTTTGATTGAGCCTTAATCGCACAGACATTTTCATTTTCAGTACATGCAATACGATCGGCTCCGTTTGATTGAGCCTTGATCGCACAGTTTCATTTATGTTATTTATCGTATGTTGTTGGTATGTTAATGTATGCTATCATATATTATTGTATGTTATAAGTTGTGATTGTTATTTGCCACTGTTTGATTATTTACATTTGCTCATTTATGATTATGCACAATTTTTCATTGATAAACTAACAAGTAAATCAATAACAAATGTTTATCTAACAAGGTTTACTCGCCAACTTATGTTGACCCAAAAACCCCCATTTTTACACATGATACAGGTGAACCAGCTGTAGCCAGAAACACATAGGATTGGACTAGAAGAATAAAATGATTTAGAGCGTGGAACTATTTTGTTTGGTTATTTCTTTGTATTGTATGGACATGTTTGGATTATTTGGAATGTAACTTTGACTTTAATAAATATGAAACATATTAGTAAATGTCATGAGCTTTGGTGATAACCCAATTATGCCCCGACTCTTATTCCGCTGCGGGTCGGGGTGTGACAGATTGGTATCAGAGCCATGACTATAGGGATATAGGATAGGTTATTAGACCCTTAGAGCCTATACTATAGTTGATTAGAAACTTATAAGATTCTTGTGTGTTACATGCCAAATTTCATGATGTTTATATGTTTTATGTTAAATGTTACATTCAATGTTATGCAAGCATGTTCATAAGTATATATTATCATATAATGCCTATTATGAATCATATACTCATAACATATCACATCCATGGAAGCACACACCACATCATGATTGCTTTTACAATGATTTTTGTGTTTTCAAATCTCATCAAAGTGAGTTCTCATGACGGGCATGTAGTAACTGGAAGGGTACCAGTACCGGTAGTCGGAACGTCCTGTCTAGGCTGGCATTCGTATAAATCCAAAATAAAGGACCAGTTTGCCTACCTGGGGACTAACGATGAGAGTACGAAGTACCTATTAGGCCAAAGCATGCTATACCAAACGTCGTGTGAGCTAAACCCACTTTGAGTTGTCATTGTGCCTACACCTGGACACGTTCCGACCAAACATCTCATGAACATATTTTGTGGTTTGCATTCGGGTGATGCGGGTGTTAAATCGCCAATACTAATGTGAATCCTACCAAGCCAATAGCCATGGGGGACCACATGACTATATAGGTGAAGGTATGGGGGACATTTGAGGCCCAACATGAGCAAACCCAAGACATCCTATGGATGTAGTTGCATTATTGATATTTATGTTATTTTCATTTTCTTAAAGACACATGACACCTAAAAAGACACCATAAACTCACAATCTTCTCATGTATGTTCCTGTAGATGTCGTCCAGACAACAACGGAGGGGTAAAAGATCAGGAAGGTCTCAGGAACGCTTGGCCACACAAATCGCGAAACAAATGGCCACGATACTGCCTGACATTGTGGTCCAAGTACAACAAGCCCTCGCTACAAATCCTACTAACCCTCCCCAACAACATGACCAGAACATCGACAACCCTCCTACCAGCAAGTGTTCATACAAACATTTCAAGTCTTGTGATCCTCCTAAATTTGAAGGGACCGAGGGTGTCACTGCTCTCCTACATTGGTTCGAGGAGATGGAAAACACCTTTCTAAACTGCGATTGTCCTGAGGATCGCAAGGTTCGATACGCCACCGGGAGACTATTTGGGGTAGCTCTCACTTGGTGGAATACTGAAAAAGGGAAGAGGGGAACTAAAGATGCAATGGCCTTAACTTGGGAGGAGTTAAGGGAAATCATGACTAGGCGTTTCTGTCCTAGGGGTGAAATTAAAAAGTTGGAGGACGAATTTCATTCTTTAAAGCAAAAGGAGGGTGATCATACCACCTATAACAAGAGGTTCTTGGAGTTGAACCAAATGGTTCCAAATTTGTTCACCCCAACTTATCGTCTGATCGAGCATTATATTCGAGGACTTCCTTCGAAAATCCAAGATTCAGTTCTCAGCGTTTCACCAGTAACACTTGAAGCTGCTATGGAGCTAGCAACTGAACTGATCGAGAACCGAATTCGCAACGGGAAGTTCAAAGAAGAGAAAAAGAAAGCCCCTGTTGAGGGTCAAACTTCAAACCATCCCATCTCTTCCTCTAAGTTTGCCAACAAGAGGAAGCGCAACACAAGAAATTTCGCTGTTACTCAAACCAACCTCCCAATTCCTGCTGCACCCATTACCCAAGTCGCTCCTTCACCCGCACCATACAGAAGACCTTACACTGGCCCATTACCAAAATGCAACAGTTGCCAATATCACCATTCTCCTGATCATCCTTGCCAATATTGCACCGGCTGTGGTCGCGCAGGCCATACTGTTCAAACCTGCCGCATGCCTCAACGAACGAACCGCCACCAGCCTTCAACCCAAACCCACCAACCAATAATGGGTCAAGCCCAACAACCCCTACTATTACCACCCACCCAACATTTAGCCCAAACATATTACCAACCCAATTATCCTATGGGTCAACCAATGCGGGCTTGCTACAATTGCGGAGACCCAAGCCATTTCAGAAACACTTGTCCAAGGTTGGTAAACATTATTCATGCTCAGGCCCAAGCCAACCCGGTGAATCAAGCGAACCAAGCTCCTCCACCTGCAAGAGGAAGAGCTTTCAATATTAACACTAATCAGGCTAGAGCTGACGGCAATGTGGTTTAACGGTACGTTCCTTATAAATGGTAGATATGCATCTATGTTATTTGATACTGGTGCGGATAGAAGTTTTGTGTCTTTAGAATTTGAACCTATCTTAAACAAAAATCGGGACAAGCTCATGGAATCCATAACGGTAGAAGTTGCTGACGGGAAACCAGTTTCATTAAACTCTATTATACGCAACTGTACACTCACCTTAAACGACCACGATTTCTCAGTCGACCTTATTCCTATGAAGCTGGGAAGTTTTGATATCATAATTGGTATGGACTGGCTCAGTCAACATCAGGCAGAAGTTGTATGTCGCGAAAAATTTATACGTATTCCTCTTTCAAACGGTCAGACTCTTCGAATCTTTGGAGAAACCTCGTCGAAAGGACTCAGCTTAATGTCTTGTCTTCAAGCCCAAAAATATCTTCGCAAAAATTATGTCGCGTTTTTAGCTCATATCATCAACAAGGGAACAATGGAGAAGAAACTTGAAGACATCCCGGTAGTAAGAGACTTCCCGCAAGTTTTTCCTGATGACATTTCAGGACTTCCTCTAGTTAGAGAAGTCGAATTCCGTATTGATCTTATACCTGGTGCTACACTAGTTGCAAAGTCTCCTTATAGGTTAGCCCCATCTGAAATGCAAGAGCTAGCCTGTCAATTACAAGAGTTGACTGACAAGGGATTCATACGTCCTAGTTCATCGCCTTGGGGTGCACCTGTTCTGTTCGTAAAGAAGAAAGATGGATCGTTTCGTATGTGCATCGACTACAGAGAGCTCAACAAATTAACAATTAAGAATCGCTATCCTTTACCTCGCATTGATGATCTTCTTGACCAACTTCAAGGTGCCAGCTACTTTTCCAAAATCGACCTTCGATCTGGTTATCATCAACTTAGGGTGCATGAAGAAGACGTCCCAAAGACCGCATTTCGAACTCGTTATGGCCATTATGAATTCATGGTCATGCCATTTGGTTTAACCAACGCACCAGCTGTCTCATGGACCTAATGAACAGAGTCTGCAAACCTTATCTTGATCGATTTGTGATAGTCTTCATCGACGACATTCTTATTTATTCAAAGTCTAAATCTGATCATGAGCGTCATCTTCGACTCATCCTTACACTTCTAGAGAATGAAAAGCTTTACGCTAAATTCTGCAAATGCGAATTTTGGTTAAAAGAGGTGCAATTCCTCGGACATGTAGTCAACGACAAGGGAATACATGTCGACCCCTCAAAGATCAAAGCGGTACAAGAATGGCAAGCTCCACGTACACCAACTGAAGTAAGATCTTTTCTTGGTCTAGCTGGCTATTATCGTCGTTTCATCTCAAACTTCTCTCGCATTGCTGTACCACTCACGGCTTTAACTCATAAGGGAAAACCTTTCATATGGGGACCCAAGCAAGAAGAAGCCTTCCAAACCCTTAAACAAAAACTTTGTGATGCACCAATCCTCACTCTTCCTGAAGGTTGTGATGATTTTGTGTCTATTGCGACGCGTCAGGGCAAGGATTAGGTTGCGTTCTAATGCAAAGAGGAAAAGTTATAGCTTATGCTTCAAGACAACTCAAGACGCATGAGAAGAACTACACCACTCATGACCTAGAACTTGGAGCCGTTGTGTTCGCTCTTAAGATATGGAGACATTATCTCTATGGTACTAAGTGTGAAATATACACTAACCACAAGAGTCTTCAACATATCTTCAATCAAAATGAGTTAAACATGAGGCAACGAAGATGGGTTGAACTTCTAAATGACTACGACTGTGAAATTAGATACCACCCTTGTAAAGCAAATGTGGTGGCTGATGCACTTAGTCGAAAGGGTTATGCGAACTCCATTCGTCTTCTATGTTCGCAAATTATAACCGACATTAAAGATCAAATTCGAGAAGCCCAACACGTTTCAATAACGGAAGATGATGTACGAAAGGAGATGTCCTGTGGAGCTGATCTAAAAATTGAAACTAAATCTGACGGTATTCTGTACTACCTAGATCGTATCTGGATTCCTAACCACAACAATCTTCGATGAAATTCTTATGAATGAAGCTCACAAAACGCGATATTCTATACACCCAGGAGCCGATAAGATGTATCAAGACCTACGATATACCTATTGGTGGCCTGGAATGAAGAAGGATATTGCCTTTTTGTTTCCAAGTGCCTTACATGTTCCAAGGTGAAGGCTGAACACCAAAGACCCTCAGGACTTCTGGTCCAACCGGAAATACCTGTATGGAAATGGGAAAATATAACCATGGATTTCATTACCGGGTTACCTCGCACTTCTGGTGGGTATGACACTATATGGGTAATAATTGACCGACTTACAAAATCAGCTCACTTTATTCCTATCCGCGAAGATTTCAAGAACGAAAAGCTTGCTCGTATTTATATCAGCGAAATCGTAAGCCGACATGGGGTACCGTTAAGCATTATTTCTGATCGTGATGGTCGTTTCACTTCACGAACATGACAAGCAGTACAATCCGCTATGGGTACGCGATTAGATCTCAGTACCGCCTATCACCCTCAAACTGATGGTCAATCTGAACGTACCATTCAAACTCTTGAAGATATGCTTCGAGCATGTGTCATAGACTTCAAGGGAAATTGGGACGCCCACCTACCATTAGTTGAATTTTCGTACAACAACAGCTATCATTCAAGCATCGGCATGGCACCTTTTGAAGCCTTATATGGTCGTAAGTGCCGATCTCCTGTATGTTGGCACGAAATTGGGGAAGCTCAAATCACTGGTCCAGAATTGATCCAAGAAACCACAGACAAGATCCATCAAATCCGAAACAATCTTTTAGCGGCCCAAAGTCGTCAAAAGAGTTATGCAGATAAACGACGGAAGCCTTTAGAGTTTAACATTGGGGATCATGTACTTCTAAAAGTATCACCGTGGAAGGGAGTAGTTCGTTTTGGTCAAAAGGGCAAGCTAGCACCACGCTACGTAGGACCTTTCAAGATACTCGAAAGAGTAGCACCTGTAGCATACAAGCTGGATCTACCAGAAGAACTCAACAGGATTCATCCCACATTCCACGTATCAAACTTGAAGAAGTGCCTCGCTGATGAAAACCTCCACATTCCTTTGGAAGATATTCAGATTGATGATCTATGCATTTTATTGAAAGACCAGTAGAAATCATGGACTTCGGGGAGAAACGTTTACGACGAAGTCGCATCCAATTGTTAGGGTACGCTGGGAGTCGAAACGGGGACCTGAGTTTACTTGGGAACGTGAAGACTCAATGCGTGAAAAATACCCGCATCTTTTTTCCTACTACTTCTACTACTTAAAAATTTCGGGACGAAATTCCTAAAAGTAGGGGATACTGTAACATTTGTCAAAAACGGGTTTCCAAACTCGCTCCGTTTTGTAATCGAATATCAAGTTATAAATGTCACGTTGTGTATTTATGGTTATTTTGGTTTTTAATGATACATAATTAATAAACAAACTAAACTATAAAAATTATATTTGATAAAAAGTGAAAACAACATAAATAAAAAAGAAATGTTGCTGCCGGGACTCGAACCGGGTCAGCCGATTCATAACTTCAAAGTCTTAACACACACACACATCACCACTCCGCCACTTGTTGTTTTCTGTTATCTCTAGGAAACAAATAACATTTATACACAAACTCGGTTAAACCGGTTGCGCCAACTGAGAAACGGAAATCGGCAATTCAATCGTCAAATCGTTTGATTACTCGCACACTCAGGTTTATAACCGATGCACCGACGATTTTAATCAAGTCGGAATTGATTGAACATCAATTTTCATCATTATCGGTTTTTATAACCGAAAAAAATCAAGTCCAGATTACTCCAAACAAAACCCTTCTCGTGACTCAGAGACATCAGGCAAACATTCCTTTCACTTTCGTCACACTTTCAGTCCATCAGAACGCTTAAATCAACTCGCCGGAAAATTCTGTAAGGTTCGCCGGAAAACCGTATTTGTCCTCAAATCGGTAAGTTCTTCAATACCATCGTAGTCTAAAGTTGTTAAGCTGTTTCTAACTCAAACCATCCATTTGAGATCGAATTCAGGCACCGTTATCGGATAATTCCAGTTCGCCGGAAATTTCCTGGAAACTTTTATTTCCGTCTGTGAAGCGGTAAGGACCTTCAATCACACTGTTAACGTTTGTTTATCATTTCCATTCCACGATTGGCTAATCAAAATGGATAATTGTTTGGTTCAGTTGTGGTGCACAAAAACAGAGCCGACGCATTGCCGGAAAACTCTGTGATAAATCATTCCTACGGTATGTTACTTCTAACACCGTCTCTGCCATTTCATTTTAGCCTTAAGAATGTTTGTTAATCGTAAAAACAAGAAACGGATTAGTGATTCAGTCGACTGTAATTTGAATGAAGAAGACGAAATTAGTTAAGCTATAAGTTTATTTAAAATCAGTAATATGAACGGGTTAGACACACAGTCCAGCGGTGGACTGTGTGCAAAATATACACGCATGTCACGAGTTCGATCCCTGATACACGCACTCCTTATGTAATAAAATGCCTTTTTGTTTAAAACTGAACGGGTTAACTTCGTTAGTTGTTAAGTATAATAAAAACCGAGATAATAACCGGGTTAGACACACAGTCCAGCGGTGGACTGTGTGCAACGCTAAGTCACACGTCACGCGTTCGAAACCTGTTACTGGCACCGGTCGAACGAATTAAAATGTTTTTGAAATTAAAAGAATTTTGGTTAAACCGAAGTAATATATAAATATAATTAAAAACAAGATTATTTCGGGTTAGACACGTAGCTCAGTTGGTAGAGCTGCGTGCACGCGTACGGGAGGTATCGGGTTAGAGTCTCACCCAGCGCATCCTTGCACACTGACGACGGCAACAGGTCAACGTCACGGTCAACGGTCAACTCAACGCAAAATAAACAATTTTTTTATATTTTTTTATTTATTTAATTTAATTTAAAAATCAATTAAAAATACTTAAAAATAACATTTTTAAAGATAGAAAATAGCCTTAAACTCACAATAATATATCTAAAAATTCCATTAAATCTTATAAATCCACTCATTTACTATATTTTTTCGCCATTATTTAGGTTAGAAATTCTCGTTGTTCATCTCTCCCGACTCGTGCGCATCTTATCATCTCCATTCAAACGCACCCAATGTGAGTGAATCTTACAAATTCCCCGTTTAATCACGTTTTGGGGTGTATCATGTGTCTTGATATATATATTATATTTAAAACATGTGCATACATCATATCATGAACATGTGTATTCAGTTTGTTTCAACTGTTGTGTAGTTATTGTTAGATGCAATTTATTATTTTCAGTACATGCAATTTCATAGGCCGCGGCTCCCCATTACATTATGAGCGTTGAGCATGTTCCCCATTTCATTATGAGCGTGAACCTGGCGTGCCCACATACGATCGGCTCCGTTTGATTGAGCCTTGATCGCACAAACATTTTCATTTTCAGTACATGCAATACGATCGGCTCCGTTTGATTGAGCCTTGATCGTACAGTTTCATTTATGTTATTTATCGTATGTTGTTGGTATGTTAATGTATGCTATCATATGTTATTGTATGTTATAAGTTGTGATTGTTATTTGCCACTGCTTGATTATTTACATTTGCTCATTTATGATTATGTACAATTTTTCATTGATAAACTAACAAGTAAATCAATAACAAATGTTTATCTAACAAGGTTCACTCGCCAACTTATGTTGACCCAAAAACCCCCATTTTTACACATGATACAGGTGAACCAGCTACAGCCAGAAACACATAGGATTGGACTAGAATAATAAAATGATTTAGAGCGTGGAACTATTTTGTTTGGTTATTTCTTTGTATTGTATGGACATGTTTGGATTATTTGGAATGTAACTTTGACTTTAATAAATATGAAACATATTAGTAAATGTCATGAGCTTTGGTGATAACCCAATTATGCCCCGACTCTTATTCCGCTGCGGGTCGGGGTGTGACAATTTTCAAAAGACGCAAGTGCCTTTCTTTTAATTATTTTAAAGGAAAGTTACACATTATAATTACAATCTTGCCATTGTTTAAAAATCTATAGATGATGTAATCCAATGATCCAGATTAGTTCACACAGTTCACTCTCAACCTAGTGTTCACTCTAGAACCCTACCATATATATATATAATATATATATGTATATATATATATATATATATGTATATATATATATAGGGAGAGGATCATGAGAAAACTATATATAAATGAGAAAACTAGAAAACTAACTAAAAAAGTCAAAAAAGCATAAAAAACATACAATTTTTTTTATAAAAAATCGTTGCTTTTTATGTATAAAAAAACTTTTTTTTAAAAAAAAAAAACTTGTACTGCACATGTGCACTATATGTGTACTACACATGTGCGTTATATGTATATGTTGCACATGTGCATTATATGCTTTTTTAATTTATTTTTTTTTTAATTTATTTTTATATATTATATATAGCGAATTTTTATAAAAAAAAATTCAAAAAAAAATTTTGATATGTTTTTTGGCTTTTTTAGTTAGTTTTTTGGTTTTCTCATTTAAACTAGTTTTCTCATGATCCATCCCCTATATATATATATATGAAAAGAGCTGTAGTGACGACATACTAGCCTTTCCAAAATTATTAGTTTTGTAGTTTTAGCGACGATATCTAGTCGCTAAAAGGGTTGGAAATAATTTTTTTCTTTAAACGCATCCGATCTTTTATTGGTATGAAAAAACCTGTAAAGATAATATATATTAAAATTTTTGAAAAGACCTACGACATATTAGCCTTTCCAAAATTACTAGTTTTGTGTTATTGCGACGACATGTTATTGACAAAAGGCTAACCAAAGTTAGTTAATCATTTTTTCTTTAATTTATAGCGACGAAAATTCGTCATAAAAGTAACTAAATTAATTAACTAGTGGGTTACACCCGTGCTTTGCGGCGGGGCGATCAATTTTTTAATAGAAACGTAGACGCGATGGTAAAAATAACATTAATGTCAGTAATTCATTTGATATTGATTCGGTTCATTAAGATGTCGACACTTACCGAAAGAGAAAAAAAAGTCATGATACGACCAAAAAAATACCGAGATGTGTTTATATCGATCGGAACCATAAAAACGAATATTAATTTTGGTACTGACGTTGTTCGGTCAGTATTAGACAGACCGTTCGTTTTGTTACATGTACAACACCAGGTTCGATTGAAACCTAAAAAAGAAAAAGAAAAACCAAAAATAGAAAAGAAATAGGAAAGATGAAAAAAATTCATAAAGACAAAATTCACAAAAAGACAAAATTCACTATAGCTAAAAAGTTTATAAAGTATATATATAATAATATGTTTTTTAGATTTATGTAGACGATGTATGTGATTTTCATATAATATATATAATATATATAAATTTTAAAATTTTAGTTATAGTGACGATATGTCGTTCATGAAATAAATTTAATTAATAACTTGTTTTTCACTTTTCACTGATACATTTTAGTCAAAGACTTTGCGACTCGTAAATAAAATAAACTAGTGGGATTTTCCTCGCGCTACGCGGCGGGAATTTGATAGGTATCAGTTCTATACATTACGGTACCGACACTCGTTCTAAAATCCAGAAATGAAAAATAAAATAAAAAATAAAGTCGTGACAAGTTCAAAAGGATATCGTCACTTATTTTACATCCATCGAAAAGAATAGAAGCGAATATTCGAAAAGAATATATGCGAATATCGGTGCAAATGTTGTTCATGCGGAATCTTTTTAGTTCTTTACAACATCAGTGCATCATCGACGCCCGCTATAGCTTTCGATAAAAAACAACCCCTATTTTAATACATCTCAATATTGTTCGGTCGGAACCAAAACAAATTCTCCAATGAGCGCCACATAAATGAATGTATGTAATGGTATCATAGTTGTTTAGACGATTAAAAAAATCATTTATACAAAACGTTTGTTATAATGTAGATAAAAATAAGTATGTTGCAACGTTATATTCAAAATTATAATAAAGTGTAAACAACGTCAGTTTACCAAAGAAAGGTAAATACAAATGTGGCGTATCTTTGGTGACATGTACGATTATGCTTCGATTACGTGCACATTACCATTCACAACCCGATTTTGAAAAAAAAATCAAGACATATATAAAAATATGCAAGTCGCAACGGCATATTTAGAATATGTTAAAACATCGTAGGAAAATTTTAAAAAAGAAAACAAATTATGACCAAAATTAATCATAATAACAAAACAAAATCAAAATTATATTATACCACTACTAATCCGGTTTCGAAAAAATACATATTGTGTCACCTCGTATTCTAAATGTTATAAAAATATGATCAAAATAAATCATAATAATAAAACGAACAACATCAAAATAAGCTCTATTAATTAATAAAACGTAAGTTAAAAACAATAATATATGTGTTTTACTATTATAATTATAATTTCACTATATCCTAAATGTTATGAAAACAAAATATGATTAAAATAAAGCATAATAATAAAGCATATGTTAAACAATTACAATACATGTGTTTTACTATTATAAAATACAAAAAAGCTCGAAAAAACTATAATAATAAATAATAATAGTTTTACTATTCATGGCAAGTTAGAAATCAGAAATGAGATGTATAATCAATAAGCTCGTATTCCAACCAATTAGGAGAGAATTTGTATTTTCTTTTTCCGGAGTGATTTATCTGCCTTAAGGGTAGGAGGGGCGCTTCGTGGGTTGGTCTCGAGGGTATGTTCCTCCCTAGTACACTGCCACCACCCTCACAGGTAGGTTTAGAGAGTATTGGAAGCAGCTGAGTTGTGGTCAAATTAGACCGTTGGAGGCGTGGGTTAAACGATATATTGTGTTGATGTCAGAAACTGTGTGTAGCTAAAGCTATAGACCAAAAGATTGCAAGATGTTTGAAGACAAATTACACTATGAAGCTATTGTCAATAGGGGAGTCTGTTAGTGCATATTCTATGACAACATGTTAATAGTTTAAGTAAGTAGTCTTTGAATATTTTGTATTGGGCTTAGCTTATTGTTAGTGAGTTTATTATTGTAATGGGCTTGAAGAATGGCCTAGCTCAGTTGGAAGCCCAGTTCACAGACATGTGGTATATAAACATGTTTTATGATTAGGTTTTGTGACACTAGAAGGAAGCACTAAGAGAATTATAGAGAGAGAAAGTGTAGAGGCTAGAGAGAAAACGAATTTGTGTGAGTGCAAGATAACATAGATAGACTGTGAAGTTGTGAGAGACTTGAGTTGATTGTAAAACTGCTTGTTTGGATAATCAATAGAAGACTGTTAAATTTATATTTCTGTTTCTACAGTTTTATGTAATAATCCGATCTAGAGGATTTCGCACTCTAGGTTAGATAGACAATTTTGTGAAAGATCCATAGGATTAAGGGACCTACATATTGATAGAGGCTTGAAAAAAGAAAAAAAATTATTCTACAATAAAACACCTTATATATGACTCCTTTCTTTCACAAACACTACACCACATTTTACATACTCCTTTCTTTCACAATCTCTACACAAACATTACACCTTCTCCTATCAATCAAATGGCCTAATGGACCGAAAACAAGAGATCACGTTGGTGAGTGTTTAGGTTTCATTTGCCGCGAACAAGGTTCAACGGCCTTGTGAGACATGGCTTTAAATCCTCAACGTAATCATGAAAAGATGGGTACAAAACCCGCAAAATATACGAGCTCATGAATATGTGGCATATTATCCAACTTAATGATGCCAAGTTTGACCAATTGCTCAAAAAGACGATGAGCAAACAACAAAATCAAAATGAGGAGGATGCCATTCGGGTTGCCCATGTTGAGTGTAAACGGGCATAGAGCCCAAAGAATTCAAGTATCATCTTGAGGCTTCAAAGATTATGAAAACTCATCCGCAATGAAGAATTACTTTAATTTTGGTTTTATGTATTTAACTATTTTAAGTAATGTTATTTGTTTATATGTAAGTTATGTATTATCTTTATTTCTTAGTGAAATTATAATTTAGTAATTTTAATTTGTTGAATTTGTTAAGTTATGTTATTTGTTTATTGAGTTAATTGTTATTTTCGTTCATGTGGTTTGTTCACTTTTGCCACTTTAGTTCAATTTTAAAAAATACGCCAGTTTCCTCCTTGACATACTGGAAACGTGTCACTTCAGTCCAAAAATTAAAACCCAGGTAAGCCAGACTTAATTATCTAACATAAAATAAATGTGAAATTAAAAGAAATATGAAAGGACAATAATACCCTACATTAAACCTGTTTGACACGACTGCGTTTTAATTTCTGGACTGAAGTGGTATGTTTCCAGTATGTCAGGGAGGAAGCTGACGCATTTTTGAAATTTGGACTGAAATGACAAAAGTGAACAAACCACAGGGACGAAAATGACAATTAACTCTTTTTTATTTCTAAGTTATGTATTATCTTTAATTTTAATGAAATTAATTTGTTTTTATTTAAAAAATAAATAAAAAGTTATAGGGTAGTTGAAAGGAGTGTTGTCAGTGTTTTGGTGATTTAAGGAAGGTTTAGGGTAAAAATATGTGGAGCATGATTTGAGGAAGTTCGGATATTAGACTATGGGGTATGGGGCGAGGGTTTCAGCGAGGTTGGGGGAAACGCCCAAGGAACCACCCCGTGTGGGCTTGGGTTTCAGCGTGGCCCGTTGGGCGGGGGTTTCAGACCCGGCGTTGGGCGGGGCTAGTGGGCTGAGGTGGCAGTTCCTTAATAGCTGGCTGGCTAGGCTAGGCGGTTGGTTTGAATTTTAAATAATAACCGCACAACCTTAACGCGTGCCAACACAAGTGGCGCGAGCTAAGACTGAAGCTAGACCGATTTAAAGCGTACTACGATAGCGTTCCAGCCGGGGAGATTAGTCACGACAACCGGGTGGCGGTGGCCAACAAAGAGTTTCGTGGCAAGGAGCAGAAGCCGTTCGACAAGTTGACCCTCTTCGAAATCTACCTAACGCTCTAGAGTTTTTTTTTAACGCTTGTAGTATTATGTAATTTAGGAAGTTTTAATATTAATTTTAGGAAGTTTTAATATTAATTTTAGGTTTGTTTTAATTAGATGTTTTTATTTTAATAAAAAAATTGAAAAAAAAACAAATATCCAGGTGGCCTAGCCATGCGGGCTAGCCACGCCACACCATACCCATCGATAGTCCAACTGACCGGAGATGCCCCATCAATTCCACATGTCGGGCCATGCCCCAAACTCCCCGCCACACTATACCCCATAGTCGTAGAAAGAAGTGTCCCCTCCATCTTAATTAAGAAAAAATAAAGTTACAAATCATAAAAATAAATCATTTCTCTAATTCAAATAAACCAAAGTTTTCAATCTTTCCAATCCATAGTTAAGTTGTCAAAGTTGGAAATCATGAAAATTAATCATTTCTCTAATTCAAATGAATTTCGATATGCCATATCCATATATTTCCACTAAAAACAACTATTTTTTCTCTCTTCTTTTCAATTAAATAATATTTTTTATACCTTTATCATTACCTTTTCTCTCTCCTCCACTCACAACCATTTCTAAAAATATTAAAAAATTTATAAGGTTTTCTCTCTTAAGATTTTTTTCCCCATATATTTACATATAAACAGTAACTTTCCCATATACTCTCCTCCACTCACAACCACTCAAAAATACTAACAACCATTCCTTATAATATAACTAAATACACTCAGATACTTTTAAGGCTTTCATTGTGAATGCTCTAAAGGTTTCAATCTTTCCAATCCATAGTTAACTTGTCAATAAATGGTAACCTTAATATTATTAAATACTAACTATTTGACTTCTAATAAAAAAAGAAAGAAAGAAAAGTATACAAAATGAAAGAATCCCACTTCTCACCCTCTAATTCTATTTAAACCACTCTTCTTTCTTTATCTCTCTAACACACCCTCATAAACCAACACCATGATTTGCTTCTGAGATTTTTCAAAGGTTTCATGGCAGAAATACAAATAACTGGTAGTGGTGGGGATGGCGGTTCCGCTTCCCCGGCCGCCGTATATCGGAAACAAGCTTACTTCTCCGGCATGCTTTTGAAGATCCCCGGTGTACCAATATTCCTTTCTGTGTTTTTAGTCACCCTTTTTGTCACTGCAGACTTATTCACTCGTTGGGTCGATGTTGTAAGTATATAATCCATCATAATTTTGTTTTTATAGATATTAATATCAATATGGATAATAATATACATATAAGCACTTCTAAAAAATATAGCTTTAATCCTTGATTTTGACTGAATTTCAGTCGATATTTTTTCAATTATTTTTACGTGATGATACAATATAATTTTAGTGGAAACATGTATTCATATTATTAATCAAGAAAAGTACTTTCATTTTTTATGACGTTATGCTTGATACGTGCTTTAAATAAATATAAAATTAAATAGAATCCATAACTCCATAATATAAGGGAAATTGCAAGAAAAAACATTAATATTATTCTATTTTAATTAAAAAAACGCATGTGTCATTGTTCCTTGATTTGTAAACTATAACGTAAGTATAAAATTTGTAGAGAGATGTCTATATGGGAAAAAAAAAGTATATGACACTTCTATCCTTCCTTTCTATCTTTTTACCAAAAATTTCTTGGTATATGTTTTATTCAAATATAAACCAATAAATATTAAGAATGACACAACTTAAATCATATTAGGGAAGCAAAGCTCATTCCATTTAGTAGATTTAATCAAACTGAACCAAATTAAAAAAATAAATAAAAACAACACACATGCTATATATATAGTTTGGGTTTAATATTGATCAGGTTATATCGATTATTTGGACACACATAGTCATAATCACTGCATAGAACTCAATTATAGGAAGAAAAAAAAAACATAAGTGGATCATAAAATTGAGTTATAGAAATGATCATACACGAATCATCATTTTCTCAATTAGTTCGGTTATTTAATTACGGTTCATTTATTTTTTCATTGCGTTATAATATATGAAACTGAGACAATCATGTTTTCCCACTCCGTTAGATTTTATTTTATTAATGATTAAAGGTTAAAAAAACCCCCTTAATTTTAGTTTTTTTTATATTAATATTAATTAACCCAATGGATGTATGTGTAGGTGGTATCCATGTATTTAAATTGTAAATTTATAAAGTTAACTTTCCTTGTATTCAAATATTAAGTTATTTTCATTCAGTCAATGTTTGTTGTTTTGGAATACTTTTCCAAGAGCCGTGTAATATAACCTTGTAATATTCAAAAAGAAAGTTTAGGTTTATTATTAACTAACAATTTTTTTATACTTCTTTCTAATTTTGTATTGTAAGAAGCTAAACTCACACTATTTTTAAGGATAACACTATAAAACTAAACCAATATAGGTTGTGGGTATTTCAATTATTTCCATGGTTCTCTTTGGTTTCAAATTTGACGTGTAAAACAAATATGGATGATATTGAAGTTGACGGTTATTTGAGTGGATGACCATTAGAATTTGACTTGTAATTTTGAGCTATTCTATAAAGGAGTATAAAAATAGAAATTATAAGAAGGAATTATAAAGTGACAAGTGTTCATAATTTTATCAATAAGATAAAAAAAACTGCACATGCAAAAACCTAAATCCCTCACCCCCACCCCCACCCCACCACCACCCAAAAACCTAACCCTCCCAACCCAAGCTAAATGCTAAAAACTAAACCCCTCAAAAACCTAAAAAAAATCTAACCCCCATCCAATCCCCTAAAACCTAACCCCCCCCCCCACACACACACACACAAAAACCCAAAGCTAAATGTTAAATGCTAAAAACTAAACTCCAAAAAAACCTAAAAAAAATCTAAAAAACACAATTCTTTTAGTGATGATAAAGTAGCGATTATTTTAATAGAACATTGAAAAAAATTGTGTGTGTTTTTTTAAGTATTTTTTTGTGTTAACATTGGCGAATATTCTTAAAATATTCTTACCCTTCTTACAATTAAAGTCTTTGTATTTGATACTTTCTCTTGTCTAACATATTATTATAATTACTTTGGGTTATATTGTTTCTAAGGAAAAAAAAAGGGTACAAATAAACATAGAGGATCGTTTATTGCAAAACAAATTCGTAGAGCACCGAGAGAACTACGTAACCATTTAAACTTTTTTTATACATAATACACAAGATGGATATAATCGCTAAACTCACTCTTTTCTTCTTTCTGTTGCTATGTCTTTTCAGCACTATTTACCTGTGATGTCAAAGATATTTATTTATAATCGGTCATGTATCCACATGTTTCATGAAACACTGCAAATAAAGAAATATATATGTATTTGAATAAATGTTTTCAAGAGGAATTGCGAGGTGGTAAGGTGTTCCACTAATATGTAGAGATTCAGATCTTAAAAGGTGCATGTATATATGGTTTATTGAAGTAAATTAGGATTTGTTTAAAAAAACAAAAAATAAATAAAAATGTGAAATAAACAAAGGTAATAAAATAAACATGTAAAAGAAAACGTAAAATGTCAAAGTAACTTTAAAAATTGATATTCATAAATTTATAATGCTTATCATTTAATATTTTAATATTGTCAATGCACTGGTGTCATTTCTCACCTATAATTGAAAATGAGGAGACTTACAAAAGGTTTCTTAAAAAAATGAGGATAAAGATTGGGCCTGTCAGCCAGAATGTTCACATTTTAGGAAGTATTATTTGTGGGTTAATGACTAATGAGTTACTCAATTAGTCATTGCCATACCCTTTCACGTAAAATGGAAATGTAAATTTTATTATTTTATGTAATTATTTATTTATAGTATACTTTAATACTTTATATAAATTTCAATAAATCATGGATATGTGTCTGTTTTTATCTAGTTTTGATTCAACTTTAAGAAAAATTAGTCGTATGAGTAATACTGAACACGACGCAACTTTTTAAAAATTTGCATCAAAGTACAAATAACTGAAACAAATCTTATAAAAAAAACTTTTAATACAAATATAGAAAATAAATAAATAATTAAATAATCACAATCAAAATCACAACTTTAAAGTCACCAATTATTTTATTTAATGAAATGATAAAAACAACATTTTAGAAATTAACTAACACATACCTTATTGTTTCAAAGTCTTCAATAACCGCCCAATTTCATCGAAAAGATATTCTCCCCTTCGGAGATGATGAAACAACCAAAAATTCGACACCTCAATCATGCCCTGAATACTTCAGATGGATTCACGAAGATCTAAAGCCATGGAAACACACTGGAATCACCAATGAAATGGTGGAAAAAGCTAGAGAAAAGGCGCATTTCAGATTGATCATCGTTGATGGAAGACTTTACATGGAGAAATACGACTATGTGTTCCAAACTCGAGACATATTCACAATATGGGGTATCTTGCAACTTCTTGAACTCTATCCTGGAAAAGTACCGGATCTTGATTTGATGTTCATGTGTCATGATTGGCCGTTGGTTCGAAAATCTGATTACCCATTCAACACGAGTGTGATACCGCCGTTGTTCCATTATTGTGGGGATGATTCAACTTATGATATCGTCTTTCCTGATTGGTCCTTCTGGGGTTGGTAATATACCATCTTTCTATCCTTATTAGAGCTTGGAAATTTGGAATTTATTTAGGTTAATATAAAAAAAAGGTGCTAAATGTACCTCTCTTTCATAAACTTAGGAAGGGGCTTACCATTAAAAAATAATTTCGCTCTCACGTAGGGTATGTTAAACACATGTGCTAGTTTAGACACACTCTAGACAAAACCAACAAATTTCTTCATTTTTCATTAAAAAGCACATCAACGTACTTTTGACCCATTTTACTTGAAAATAAAATAGAATCAACGTATTTTCTTTCGTTAGTTTTCAGGGAAAAGTACCTTTAGCATAATTTTGAGACGAGTGAAGTTATGTGAACATGTAAGAGAAAAGCCTTGAAAGTCCCTCAACTAAATTTTACTATATTAGTCCATACACTTTGTCTAGGGGTTGGTAATATACCATCTTTCTATCCTTATTAGAGCTTGGAAATTTGGAATTTATTTAGGTTAATATAAAAAAGGTGCTAAATGTACCTCTCTTTCATAAACTTAGGAAGGGGCTTACCATTAAAAAATAATTTCGCTCTCACGTAGGGTATGTTAAACACATGTGCTAGTTTAGACACACTCTAGACAAAACCAACAAATTTCTTCATTTTTCATTAAAAAGCACATCAACGTACTTTTGACCCATTTTACTTGAAAATAAAATAGAATCAACGTATTTTCTTTCGTTAGTTTTCAGGGAAAAGTACCTTTAGCATAATTTTGAGACGAGTGAAGTTATGTGAACATGTAAGAGAAAAGCCTTGAAAGTCCCTCAACTAAATTTTACTATATTAGTCCATACACTTTGTCTAGGATGCTTCTCCTAATAAAAAATGTATAATATAATGATCCTTCACCTCTTAAATTTGTCGAAAAAAACATGTAACATTAGTGTTGACACATATAAGAGGTAATGAGTCATTATTTAAAATAGTATTTCACAACCACACACATTCTAAAAAAGTGCGCAGACTTTAATGGCAAAAATGGGTGATGGACATTTTTGTGTTTCTTTATATGCACATCTAACTTTTATATACCAAAATTATGTTAGAGTGATTTTTTTTTTTTTGAAAAATAAGAAAGCATGTTGGTTTATTAATAATATTAACAAATGTATTTACAAAATGTATGATATTGACAGATGTAACAAATATAGTAACAGAAAGTATAATATTAACAAATATATTTACAGGGTTTTAAGATGGAATTTGATTTTGTAGGCCGGAAGTGAATATACCACCATGGGTGAAATTAAGCAAGGAATTAGAACAAGGTAATCAGAGACGTAAATGGACCAAAAGGAAACCCTTTGCATACTGGAAAGGGAATACATACACAGGCGTGTCCCGAAAAGACCTTGCAAAATGCAACTCTGATGGTAAACATGAATGGAACGCTAGAATCCATCATTTGGTAAATATTCATTTAACTACTCATTTCTTTTGTTTCTTATGTATTTAAAATTTAATATAAAATCTTAAAGTTGTAAACAAGATGGATCGATGCCAAGTTATTTGAGAATGAATTTTTACATGCTCGAATTAAATCGAGCTTAAACGAGTTCTAGCCCATCTTAGTTGAACCTCACTCATACACGAGATTGAACTCAAACCCGAGCTTCGGTTCGGTCTAAATGAGTGTATTATCTATATTAACAAATATTTACATAGATAATAACTTTATTTTGGAAACTTATAATGTTAAAGAGTTTGAAATAATAATAATATATAATAATAATAATAATAATAATAATAATAATAATAATAATAATAATAATAATAATAATAATAACAATAATAAATAATAATAATGTATTAAAACAATAGTATGATTTTTATTTACTAACTTATATTGAGCCAAGTATAAATGAGTTAGGGTATATAAAAATTGGATCTTATTCAATAAACGAGCTTGAACCCGGACTTAATCCTTAAATACCAATTTGAGTAGACTCGTTAATCTAAACAAACATATTTGCATATCAACAAATATATACTTAAATATTAAATATCATTACAAATATTTGTAAACTTAAAATATGAAAGAGTTTAAATAATTATTATTAACAGTAACAGTAATAATAACTCATTTTATTCTGCCAAATTTTTTTTGCAGGATTGGACCAAAGGGTTTAAAGATACAGATTTAGCAAGCCAATGTACCCACAGGCGAGTCGACAACAAATTAGTTAACATTAAAGTTTATTTTTGATACAAACTAAAAATTACTTAATTTGTTTTTTCGACTAAACATATTTAGTTTTATGCATATAGGTACAAAATATACGTCGAAGGAAATGCATGGTCGGTTAGCGAGAAGTATATTTTGGCTTGTGACTCGATGAGTCTCGTAATAACTCCACACTATTATGATTTCTTCTCCAGAGGTTTAATTCCCACCGTTCATTATTGGCCTATAAATGAGCATAAAAAGTGTAGTTCAATCAAGTTCGCTGTTGATTGGGGGAACAAGAATACAGATAAGGTAATTTGTTCTACTATATAAGTAGGCAAGCTAAATAAACGTTCATCAAAGTCACATTAGGCTTGGGTTTGAAGTCTTAAACCCAAATAAAAGGTGAACTAGAAAATTATATCACGCACATGAATCTAAACACAATCACAAGCTGTCCAACATGAAATTTTAAACTAATTTATATTTTTGCATATCAATATTCTACAACTAATTCATATAAAATAAATACATTTAAATTATAAGATGGGGTAATTATTTTTACCTTTTTTGTTTTATGTTTTGACATAAAATAGTCAATGAGCTTAACACAATAGTTTTTTTAATTAACAAAAATCTAGCATATCAACCCAAATAAGACCGGATTAGCTAAAACATATTTGACTTGAGACAAATACAAACATGTTTAAACTCAACTCAAACCTACTAATTGTGTTAGGTCTGTCATATTTTCATGCCGTGTCAGAAATTCAGACTCACATGCTTAAATCCTTATGAATTGCATTGTTGAAAAACAAATATTATGAATTTCTTTTTCCATGACCCAAAATAGCTACTACTAGAGATATCATTAACAAAAAAAATGTGTTATACCATATTATCAATTTTTATTTGTATAGGCCCAGGAAATTGGAAGAAGAGGAAGTGAATTCGTAAAAAAAGAACTACAAATGAATTTGGTGTATGATTACATGCTCCATCTTTTAACAGAATACTCGAAGCTTTTCAAATACAAACCAGTCATTACAAAAAATGCAGTTGAAGTTTGTTCTTGTTTGGGAAACGATATGGTCAAAGAGTATAAAGAATTATCAAAGGTGAAGGCTGCATCGCAGGTGAGTCCATGCACCATCCACCCGCCTTATGATGATCATCAACTTCAGGCTCTACAAAACCTGAAACTAAATTTGACCAAGCAAGTCGAATTTTGGGAAGCAGCAAGACACAATTAATAATGTACATGAAGATGTTTATAGCAATTTTTTTCATAAATTTGTTGTCATGTGTAGTTTACTTGTTCGTTATTATGGTTTTGTGAAACGGATGGAAGAATTGAGTAATAGATAATTATTTAATGGTGCAATTTTTAGTCTTGTTACTGATCGACACTTTGTTATATTTGATACTTGAAGTTTCGTAAATAAAATATAAAACAACGAGCCAACATGTTCGGAGGCAGGGGAGGTTTACAGAGAAAATTATTTGACAGTAGTTTGATTCATTATGAAGCTCTAACATGCAAGAATACAGCCCCACAAATAATTTTATATATATATATAACTTATATACAAACACATTTATTTAAGTCCAAATTTAACATTTTTCCCACAAAATCATTCCTCTATTCTAATCAAATAGATTTTTCGAGCTTTCCAATCCATAGTTAAGTTGTCAATAGGTGGTTATAACTTTAGTATTATTAAATACTTTGACTTCTATTAATGCAAAATAACTTTGACAATAATATAAACATAGTTGATTAATACACAAAATTAATCAAAGAATCCCACTTCTCACGCTTCTAAATCTATAAGCCTCTCTCTCTCTTTCATACTTTAGCACGATGATATTCTTCTGAACTTTTCAAAGTTTTCATTCATGGCATATATAACTGGTGGTGGTGGTGAATGCGGTTCCGTTTTCCGGCAGCCGTATATCGGAAACAAGCTTACTTCTCCGGCATGTTTTTGAAGAACCCCGGCGCACCAATATTCCTTTCTGTGTTTTTAGTCACCCTTTTCGTCACTGCACACATATTCACTCGTTGGGTTGATGTTGTAAGTATTTTATTTATCATACTTTTGGTTTATATATGTTATCATTAAAGTTTATATACAAATAAGCAACTCTTAACAAATATAGGTTCAACAGTTGATACATTTTCAATATTTTTACGTGATGATACAACATTAATTTGGAAATTAATATTTTAATAGCTGCACCTTCTTTTCAACAGTTGATACATTTGCATTAGTGACGGATTTAGCCATATTTTGTGGGTTCCTAGGAACCTAATCGTTTGGATAAAAATAGTGAGAATTCATGAAAACCTTGTATAATTTGCAAAAAAAAATGACAATCTATTAGAAGGAACCCATTAAAATTTTTTTCTGAATCCGTCTCTGCACCAGATGTTGTAAAGCTTTGCATGTGGTTGTTTTTTTTTTTTTTTGGAAATGAATATATTAATTTTAGTGGAAAAATGTATTCATATAGTCATGAGAAGTCAAAAGTGATTTCGCTATTTTTTATGAGAAGTCAAAAGTGATTTCGCTATTTTTTTATAACATGATGTTTGATACGTGCTTTAAACAAATCAAATCAAATAGAATGAATCCAGAATGTAAAGGAAATTGAAAGAAGAGATTAGTAATATTCTATTTCTATTAACAAACCGCATGTGCCATTGATTCTTGGATCTGTAAAAGCACTAACGTATATATACTAAATTTTGTAGAGAGTAATCTATACGGAAGAGTATATGACACTTATGTCCTTCCCTTATATCTTTTTACTAAATTTTCTTGGTTTACATATTTCTAAATAAAAACCATCACATGTTAATCAAGTATCGTATATTAATACTTAAGAATCGTAGGTGCTGGATACAAAATGATTCTTAGGTGTTGAAACAAGGGTTTGGTTAACTCGGTAAACATTCGTTAATTCTGTTAATTACCAGTTTCAAATGTGAGCCTAGTTAAAGTTCATTACATTTAATAAATTTAATCAAACAAACATGTTAATTTGTAAAAGGATTGAGCAAGATATATCATTGATAGAAGAATATAATAAAAGTTTTTTTTACATATAATCTATCGTTTGTAAAACTATTAATAAATAATATAAAGTTTGGTTTATAGTGATGCAGTTATAAACGTTACTTAAACACATACAACCGTGATAGAACCATAAAACACGATTATAGAAAAAAAAAAAACGCATCTGAATTATATTATGATCACAGCTGAACCATCATTTTTTCAATTGGTATTCGGCTGATGTTTTGTTTCTGTATTTAAAGTCGCTTTGTAAACATCAGCCTAACACAAGCTATTACAGAAGTTGGAGTGTAAATTGAACAGAAAAAATATAAATTTACTAAAGTTGAGGGACCATATGATAAATTTATTTAAGATCAGGGAGTCAAATGAAACCCATACACTAAAGAAAAAAAAAATCTACTCTAGCTAACATTTGGTTTTTAACTAATAAGATTATTCGTGCTATGTTGCGGGGTTTCGACACATATTTTACATCAACCGAAAACCAGAAAAATAAATTCGAATTGTATAGCGAGCTAATTTTAAATTAATTGTAAATGGAAACATAAACACTATCTGAAATATAACTTTAATGAAAAAAGAACGTAAAACTAAAACATTAAACATAAAGAAAAACAAAAAAAAAACCCAGGAAAAAAATGTGAAAAAGAAACAAAAAAGGTGAAAGTATTATTCACATAACTTGTTAATTGTAATTCATATCAATATGTAGACCAAATGAAAAAAAATACATAAAACTAAGCACGAAAACTTATGGTATTTATTGACCCGACATATTTCCGGAAAAAAAACACGTCGAAGTGTAAACCACTGAAAACATATATAATAAGTATAAGAACATATTATATTTGACCCAACTTATTTCCGAGAAAAATTTACATCGAAAGTAAATCAACATAAATTTATACCGACACTTAAAAAAAATAAACACGTAAAACTCGACTACAAAGTGTTTAGAAAGTTAAGAGATTGTAATTGTCAATGCTAAAGGTTAAGGGATAAAAGTATATAAAAATAGGGTCAAAAATTCAAATCACTGTATAGGAACTTTGCTAATTGTATTATAGTTAATAATATGGATAAAATATATACTTTCGATTGATTTACGTAAGTGTTTACTTAATATATAGTTTAACACTTTTATAAATTTAAATAAATTGTTGAGATGCGTCACTTTTATCTTATTTCGATGCAACTTAAAAAATCTAGTCGTATGAGTAGGGCTGCAAACGAACCGAACGAGTGTTCGTTTGTTAAAAAATATATGTGTTCACGAACTGTTCATGAACACTTGTTCGTGTTCGTTTGTTAAAGGAAATGAACTTGTTCGTGTACGTTTGTGTTTGTTTGTTAATTTTAGGCAACGAACGTTGATGAAGACAAATGAGCACAAACTAATGTCATGAACATAAACGGAAACAAACGAACATAAAAAAGCGTTCATGAACTGAATATATAGTACACTCGCACTTATTAAATAATTATTTGTCGGAATTTTGAAGTATTTAAATAAATTAATATAAAAACCAAAAACACTAATGAATTATCAAGCACAAACGAACACGTCACGAATGTTCACGAACATAAATGAACGAACGCGATCTCTATTCATGTTTGTTCATTTAACAATACGAACGAAATTTCTTGTTCATGTTCGCTTGTTTGGTAATGAACGAACCCAAATGAACATCCCGTCGAACAATTCAGAAACTGTTCGCCGAACTTTTGGTTCGTTTGTAGCCCTATGTATGAGTAATATTGAAGACTACTACGTTTTAAAATTCGATACATCAACATACCGATAAAACTAACGAATGATATAAAACCAAAAATTAAAAAGAAAAATCGAACAAAACAGGAAAAAAAAACTTAAATAACACATCAAAACCACAAGTTTAAAGTTGCTAGTTATTTTATTTTATTGATTGATTAAAAAAATTAAAAATAACATTTTAGAAATCGACTAACATGTCCCTCATTCTTTTAAAGTCTTCAATAACCGCTCAATTTCGTCAAAAGGACATTCTTCCGTTCGGAGACAGTGAAACCACCAACAAGCCAATACCTCAATCATGCCCTGAATACTTTCGATGGATTCATGAAGATCTGAAGCCATGGAAACACACTGGAATTACTAAAGAAATGGTGAGAAAGGCTAGAAAAAAACGCATTTCAAGTTAATCATCGTTGATGGAAGACTTTATATGGAGAAATACGGCTATGTGTTCCAAACTCGAGATGTATTCACAATTTGGGGAATCTTGCAACTTCTTGAACTTTATCCTGGAAAAGTGTCGGACCTTGACTTGATGTTCATGTGTCACGATTGGCCATTGGTTCGAAAATCCAATTACCGTGACAACACGAGTGTTATACCTCCATTGTTCCATTATTGTGGGGATGATTTAACTTACGATATCGTCTTCCCGGATTGGTCGTTTTGGGGCTGGTAATATGCCACATTTCTAACCTTAATAGAGCTTGGAAAATTGAAATATATTTAAGTTAATATAAAAAAGATGTGAAATGTACACCTCTATCACAAATTTTGGGGAGAGGTCCACCTTTAAAAACATAATTTTCCTAAACAACATATTTCCTCATTTTTTATGAAAAACCCCATTTTTCATGAAAAAAATAATTAGCATGATTTAATTCTCATTTTTCATGAAAAAAGTACTTTTACATAATTTTGAACATTAAAGAAAAGCAGGGAAAGTCCTCAACCGGATTTTACTATATTAAAGTCCATACACTTTGTCTAAAAATGCATCTACTTATAAAAAAATATTAAATATAATGATCCGTCTCCTCTTAAATTTGTCAAAAACATATAATTTTTTCCCCAAAATTTTATATAACTTTGTTTGGCGAATTTAACAGGTAACAACTCATCATTTTAAATATCCTTTTCAAAATTACATGCATTTTAAAAAAGTGCCGAGACTTTAATATAATGACTTTTTCGTTTTTTTTAACCTTTGCTTGGATTTTTGATATGCCAAAATTACTTAAGTGGCATTGTCTGTGAAAAATGAGAAAGAATGTTAGTTTTATTAACCCATATATTTACGGTGTTTTAGGACAGGAATTTGACTTGCGGATATGGAAAGGGAATAAACGCGCACCGCACGGAGGGGCCCGCGGAAAGACCTAGCAAAGTGCAACTCCAATGATAAACATGAATGGAACGCCAGAATCCACCATTTGGTAAATAATCAATCACCCATTTCTTTTGTTTCATATCTCATGTATTTAAAATCTTATATAGAGCAGGAGGTGGAGTCAATTGTGAGCTATTTGAGATCGACTTTTTATTAGCTTGAACTATTGTGCTTAAACTAGCTCCAAAGGGAACAAGGTTTAAGATATAACATGTTCAGACTTGTCTCGACTCATTTACTCATCTACAAAACATATAGTCATGTTGTTAAAAATCTAGAAGGTAACAAAGAGATGTATTCTAATGTCATCTTATTTTGCCAAATAATTGCAGGATTGGAAAAATGGTTTTAACGATACAGATTTAGCAAGCCAATGTACCCATAGGTTGGTCGACAACAAATTAGTTACCAATAAATACAGTTTTAATACATTTTTTACTAGAAATATATAACCATACAAATTCATAGGGCATGTACAGTAGTTGTTGTCTAGGATTGGTCATCTTGGGTGGTGCTATCAATAGGTGGATGCTATCATCCTTATTTTTTTTGTTTTTTATTTTTTAAACAAGGTTCAGATATAACAATTTTTAAGCAAATTATTAATAATTAAGATAATTTACTAAAATAACCATACAAATTCATAGGGCATGTACAGTAGTTGTTGTCTAGGATTGGTCATCTTGGGTGGTGCTATCAATAGGTGGATGCTATTATCCTTTATTTTTTTGGTTTTTTATTTTTTAAACAAGGTTCTGATTTAATATTACATTTTAAGAAATATATTAATAATTTCAAATTCATAGGGCATGTACAGTAGTTGTTTCTAGGATTGGTCATCTTGGGTGGTGCTATCAATAGGTGGATGCTATTATCCTTTATTTTTTTGGTTTTTTATTTTTTAAACAAGGTTCAGATATATACATTTTTAAGCAAATATTTAATAATTTAAGATAAATGCTATCATAGAAAGAGTCTTGTATTTCAGGCACTTGCACGCGAGTTCGAGTCTCTTTTTCAGCGATTTCCTTGTTTATTTTATGGCAAAACTAAAAGTTTTGCAGCCCTGGGAATCGAACCCAGGTAAAGGTATATTCTCATGCGTAATAAAACCAAGTTGTAAATACGTTGAAGGAAACACATGGTCGGTTAGCGAGAAGTATATATTGGCTTGCAACTCGATGAGTCTGGTCATAACTCCTCACTACCATGATTTCTTCTCTAGAGGTCTAATACCCACCGTTCATTATTGGCCCATAAACGAGAAAAACAAATGTAGTTCAATCAAGTTTGCCGTTGATTGGGGGAACAAGAATACAGATAAGGTAATTGATACAGACGAATCATTAATCAAATGGTCCAAAAAAATAGATAGAAGCCAGAAAGAATTTAGACTCAATTATAGCCGAACGATTAAGCGTAGAAACTAAAATAAAACACAAGGGAAATAACAAAAGGGAAACACATCAAAGTCTTAAACCCGGCGTGTATATGAAAATTTTATTAGAACCCGAATAAAAGATGAACCAGAAAATATTTTAGAACATGAATATAAACACCATCACAACTCATCAAATGTGATATTTTAATCTAATTTATATTTTTGCATATCAAGACTTTTAAAAATACAATTTTACAACCAAATAATATGAATTCAATGTTTAAACTATAAAACATGATTTCTATTTTGCTTTTATCTTATAAGTTTTGACATAAATAAACCGGTAAGCTTTAGCTATGACATAAATTTATTTTTTTAAACTAACTAAAATAAACTAGGTCAATCCAAATAAGACCGGTTTACAAAAACGTGTTCGACTTGAAATCGACACATACTTGTTTAAACTAAACTAAGCATGCTAATTTTGTGTTAGTTTTGTGTCGCGTGTCAGAAACTCACACTCACTAGCTTAATCACATTATCAAAAAAATACTATGAATTTATTTTTCCATGACCTAAAATAGCTACTAGAGCCTTCATTCATATAAAAAATATGTGTTATAATATTAACAATTTTTATCTATACAGGCGCAGGAAATTGGAAGAAGAGGAAGTGAATTTGTAAAAAAGGAATTACAAATGAATTTGGTGTATGATTACATGCTCCATCTTTTAACAGAATACTCGAAACTTTTCAAATACAAACCAGTCATCACAAAAAATGCAGTTGAAGTTTGTTCCTGTTTCGGGAATGGTATGGTCAAAGCGTATAAAGAGTTATCAAAGGTGAAGGCTCCATCGGAGGCGAGTCCGTGCACCATGCAACCTCCTTATGATGATCATCAACTTCAGGCTCTACGAAACCAGAAACGAAACTTGACCAAGCAAGTCGAAATTTGGGAAGCAGACGTACACGTCTATTAATGTACATGAAGATGTTTATAGGGATTTTTTTCATAGATCTGTCGATGTCGTTATATATATGGGTTTGTAAAACAGGACCTAAATAATAATTTAACAGTTCAAATTTCAGTCTTATCAATTCGACACTTTGTTATGTTTGATAGTAAAGTTCTGACCTCTAACGAGCTAAGCTAACACGTTCGGAGACAGGGTTGGTTCACGAAGAAAAGGTGGGCCTGCTTCAATCAACGGTTCGCAAGAACCAGTGTCAAAACCTAACTGCACAAAACAGTTTGCTTGTTTCCTTTATTGGTTTACTTCTTGCAAAATGCAAGAACCAATGTGAAGCCAAATGCTAATTTTTTTTTCATGTGCATTAATAGTTATATGTTCATGTTGACATAATACAGAGTCAAAGTTGTCAAAAATCATATGATCCATTTTTAGAGCGTTTTATATATGAACTTGAGAACAAAAACTGGTCCTTAAAGGCGTTGTTAGTAGCGGTGTGAATTCAAAAATATGACACAAACATAACACGAAATTCGTGAGTTTAGGTTTAGTCTAAGCGGGTTCGCGTCAGTTTCAGGTTGAACCCAGCTAAAGGGGTTGGGTTCGGGTCAACCTGGTCCGGTTGGCGGGTTGACCCATTTAACCCATATATATTATATTACATTTTTTACAATATGTTTTATGTCATAAAATTAGATTGTGTGTGTATTTTATGCCGTAATTATAACTTAAAATGAAAAACCGACATATATTTTATAATTTAAATTCAGTTGCATTATATGCATTTGTGTTTTTTTATTAAAATTTATTTTAATATATTAATTTGCGGGAAAAGGTAAAAAAAATCGGGTTGAACGGGTCGTTTCGGGTCAACCCATGAATATTCGGGTCGTGTTCGGATCATATGTATGACAACGATTTTCGGGTTTGGGTCATGTTCGGCTTCGTTTAAAATTTTCAGGTTCGGGTCTGGTTGAACCCACCAACCTACGAACACGACCCGTTTAGCTCCCCTAGTTGTTAGTCACAATTTGGTTGTTTTTAAACAATGAAAGTTACTTGGATGCTTGAACAAGAAATGAAAATGGAATTGTTGGTGAAGAAACCCTAGACCAACTAGACCGGAATCTAAGTAGATCTAAGGAATGGACTCTCAATAAAAGGGTTAACCCTTCATTTGGTTTCACGATGGATAATGAATAAAACAGTACTCCGGCTGAACCTGTATAACAGAACACATGTTAGCTCACCACGAGGAGAGGAGGGGTTCTCTCCGTGACCACCCTCCGGCGTGAGAATAAGTACAGGTAGTCAGAAGTAAATATTGTAAGAGAGAGAGTAGTTGAGAGTGAATACCTTTCCTTGAACTCCAAGTTACTTATTTATACCCGGTGTTTGGCGCCAAAAGGAGAGATTGTTAACTTTAACGGAATCTTCTGCTATTCCGTTAATGTTTGTTGGCAATCCGTTAGTGCACACGGATCGTGAGCTCATCAGCGGTTAGGGAGGTGCCATGTGTCAACATGAGATCACTACATCTTATAAATGTGAGCATGCCATCACCGTGATCTTCCTCAGCCGTCCAGATGCTGCCATGTGGCAATTGGTTATAACCGAAAAGATGCTTGCACGATTGGGTGTTAATGGCTTCTAGAAGGTGTCACAGCTGTTACCCATCTATTATTCGTCACGTGTACATTCTGTTACAACAGAAAAGATTCCATTTGCTTCTGCACCAAGTCAAGGATTTTGCTAAGGGAAAGTTTCTCAGGATTTACTGTTTCTTTGCACGAGAAGTGCAAGTTAGTTAACTGGTCTTCCTTCTTCCCCTTGCTGCTTAGCGCAACGTGTAACATTCGTGTAAAATGGGTTTCAAGAACCCGCTCTGTTTGAGATTCAAGTAAATTATTTAATGTTCATTATGCTTTTATTAGTAATAATTGATTTATTTTATAACCTATATTTATAAATAAAATACATACTTAAATTAATAATCAGTAAAGGAAAAATAATTAAAATTTTAAATAAAATAATAATAAAATAAAATAAAATAGGGGTAACCGGAATCGAACCCGGGTTCCCCCACATGGTCACACACTCACAACACCACCAACACCACTGGACTACACGCACTCGTTGTATCTGATTCCGCATAACAACATATATATCTACACATACACACGGGCGGGAAAACCTGCAGATAACAAGAATCCTCGCAACGCGCTTTCCTTTTCTTTTGAATCCTTCCGTCAACTAACCACGCTTATTTTTGGCAAATTGAAAACTGACCAGCTGTCCTGCACCGCATAATCAACCAATTCAGTTTCCAAAACCGAAATCAATCCCGAAATTTGGTTTCTAAAAATCGAAGTCAATCATCCCCATTCGTTTTTTAAAACCAAAATCAAGCACCTTGTGCAGCCTATAAATACTGATATCAATCCCACTCTCAAACTCGCTCAATCTTTCTTCTCAAATCTCAAGTTTCCCCTGCGTAAAAACCATCTCTCCTGCTTCATCGGACTGTCGCCGGAATTTGGTTCAGTCGCCGGAATCAACACTGGAGGTTGGAAAAACACCATTGTCTCGGTATACCACTTCACCTAATTCTCTTCATTCTTTTGTTTTCGCATATGTTTATGTTTAAAAGTTATGTGGTAATCGAATTAATCAGATTAAGTAAGAATCGGTGTATGTATCATATTGAATTGAAGAAGATGAACTGGAAGCATGTTTAAAAGAAATAAAAACCGGTGTTTAAACCAGGTTAGACACACAGTCCAGCGGTGGACTGTGTGCATTTTAACTAAAAAGTCATGGGTTCGTGTCTATACGTACCGGTTTCGCCAAATAAACAAACTCTTTTTATGACCCGGTTATAGTTCAGCTCAGCATGTATATAAGATTTATTTAAAATCTTGTATCCACCAGGTTAGACACACAGCCCAAATGGTCGAGTTGTGTGCACATGTGGCGGCAGACGTGGGTTCGAACCCGGTTGGTCATTATACAGGAATTTATCCAAATCTTTTTAATATAAGCAAAATATATTTGAACCTAGTTAGTATATATAAGTAATTAAATTCAGAGATATGTCGGGTTAGACACGTAGCTCAGTTGGTAGAGCTGCGCGCACGCATACGGGAGGTCACGAGTTCGAATCTCACACGCTGCCAATAATTCTAGAAGTCAAACCGGTTCGACCCGGTCAAACCTGTTAAAGGTATATTTTTTATAATAATTTTTTTTATTTTAATTAAAAATCCTTTAAAATACCTAAAAAAAGTATGACTTTTTAAAAAAAAAGGGGGGGGGTTTAATTCGTAATAAATACAATAAAAACAAATCTCAAAAAAATCTAATAAAAAGTATTAATTAGAAATATTAATTTCAAATGAAAACTATATATATTTATCGAATTATTTATGTGATTAATTAGGTTAGTTTCTCTCGTCGGTTGAATCTTAAATCGTACGCATTCATTATCATCAAGGAACGCACACACTGTGAGTGAATTCTTACAAATTCCCCTTTTTATTCATGTTTTGGGGTGTATCATGTGTCGTTTCATATAATTCGTTTATTCAAACACTTGTGCTATTACCATTATATGATCTAACGTGTGGTGTAAATGTTAGTTGTTGTATTGCGTGTTTACATTTTTGTCAAGTTGCGTGCAAATCATTCATTAGGCCCATAAGTTCCTCGTTGGAGACGGGTTGAGCATCAGGCGCCTCATTAGATAGGTTCCGTTTGATTGTGTAACATCCGTCCAAAAACGGATTTACCAAACCCGCTCCGTTTATCAACCGAACAGTCAGTCAAATTTTTTTCGTTGCGAATTAAATGCCCAAAATAATTTTAAACGATCCGTAATCAATTATTATGCGGGGATATATATTTAGTTTTTGAAAATCTGTCAAAAATATCAAAATAAAAATGTTTTACTTTTGCCGGGTTTCGAACTCGGGTCTGTATCCGGCTCAAACAAAGACTTATCACTCACACCATAAACCACTCCGCCACTTTGATTTTCTGTTAATGAAGAGAATCAATTAATTCAAATATTCAAGTTAGGAAGTCAAATTGCCGCCCAAAAGAACTTCACGCGTAAACAGCCTGTAATCCTTCCTTTTCACGAAATCCTAATTGACCGGGACGTGTAATTGTAATTCCTTTCCATGTTTACGCCAATCATGAACCTACCTTTGGAACCGACTCGATTCGGTTCGGAAAACACTTATAAATAACCGACGTCCGCAAGATGTTTAACCCGCACAACCCATCTCATCACTCTCACACCTCTAAACCATACTCTCATCTCTCGCTCTCTGTTTTAACGCTAGTCGCCGGAAACACAAGACTCACTCGCCGGAAATACTTGATACTTCGCCGGAAAACCGTATCAGTAATCTCTGAGCTTACTGAACCCCCTAAACCTTCACCGAAGTCACCCACCACCTTTGTAACCTTTCGGAAGACTCTCTGCTGCAAGAAGTTTGTCGCCGGGAAAAGGTTTCTGTCGCCGGAGTTCTGCCGGAAAACAGAGCATAACCAGTCGGTATATCTCACGCTTAAATTCATTCCCTTTTTACTTTTATCTCATTTGTAATTGATCATTAAACGCTATAGAAACTTAAATCAACATTTTGAACCAGTCAGTCGCCACTTCCGGTTAAATCAGTGAAGAAGACAACGTTTCAGTAATGGTTTTGTATAATTAAAATCAAGATAATTACCGGGTTAGACACACAGTCCAGCGGTGGACTGTGTGCACTTTTAAAGCTAAGGTCACGAGTTCGAGTATTGTCCCTCACACGCCGCTTTGATAAAAATCCCTTTTTTCGCAAAACTGAACCGGAGTGTTTTCGGTATATGTTAAGTACATTGATATCTGAGTTTATAATCAAGTGTGACACACAGTCCAGCGGTGGAGTGTGTGTCCGCTAACCCACAGGTCCCGGGTTCGAGACCTGTGGAGCGCACCGATTCTCGAGACTTAATTCGTTTTTAATAATAAAGGATTTCTGTTAATTCTAATTAATATATATATATAATTAAAATCGGATATATAACGGGTTAGACACGTAGCTCAGTTGGTAGAGCTGCGTGCACGCGTACGGGAGGTCTCGGGTTCGAGCCTCACCCGGCGCACAACAACATGCCATTGAACCGGTCAAACAGTCAGTCAAAGTCAACGGTCAATATTACTGTAGCAAAAATAAAATATTTTTTTTATTATTTTTATTTAATTATTTTAATTAAAAATCAATTATAAATATTTAAAAATAACATTTTTAAGGTTAGAAAATAGCCTCAAAATTCACAAAAATACACCCAACAATCCTACTAAAATAGATTCATAAAACCCGTTTACTTACCGAACCATTATGCGATTTATCTAGGATTATTTTCACTCGTGGTTAACACCATTTCGCGTGCATTCAACCTCATCAACCGAACGCACCCAATGTGAGTGAATCTTACAATTTCCCCTTTTAAATTACACGTTTTGGGGTGTGTCATGTGTTATGAAATAATTAATTTATTTATTTAAACTTGTGCCATACCACATCGTGACTTAAACTTAGATTGATTTATTGTTGTGATTTACTTATATTCCGTTTGTCAAATTACATGAAACTCATACATTAAGCCCATCAGTTCCTCGTGGGAAACGAGTAGAACATCGCGTGCTTCAATTCAAATTCATTATTGTTCATGTGTGTTTTCATTGAGTTGTGTTATTCATATTATCATGTTTATGCAATTCATTCATCAGGCCCCTCAGTTCCTCGTGAGAGACGAGTTGAGCATCGCGTGCCTTTAATTGTTTCCATTATTATTCATGAGTGTTTCATTTAACATTTTATGATTGCCGATTAAGTTACATCTATTTTTACTCATGTATGGTTGTGCACATATTTCATAATCAATTTAAATAAACTCGTTCAAATGTCTTTCCATAGGATTCACTCGCCAACATTATGTTGATCCAAAAACCTTTTTACACATGATACAGGTGGACAGGTTGAAGCAAGGAAAACATAGGATATGCCTTAGAAGAGAACCAAGAAGCTTAGACTGATAGTTAGAAGATGTTGTATAATTTATTTCCATTAAATTGTATTAATGAATATGAAACATATAATAAATGTCATGAGCTTTGATGATAACCCAATTATGCCCCGATCACCTTTTCCGCTGCGGGTCGGGGTGTGACAGATTGAGCCTTGATCTCATTGTTCATCATATGTCATGTTTGTGTGTGCATTAATTGATATTATGTGAGTTGTGGCTAGATTTACATATGCGTATACTCATATTTGGTTTATGCACATTTTTATTTAATAACCAATATAAACAATTCCTTCAAATGTTTAAACAAGATTCACTCGCCAACTTTTCTTGTCCCAAAACCCTATTTTTACACATGATACAGGTGGACAGGTTGAAGCAAGGAACACATAGGAAATTGCCTTAGAAGAAAAATAAAGAAGTCATGAAAAATGTATTTGAACATGTTGTGCTTGTATGTTTATTGAAATTTATTCTTTAAATAGAAATAATAAATATGAAACTTTATAGTAAATGTCATGAGCTTTGATAAAAACCCAATCATGTCCCGACTACCATTTTCGCTGCGGGTCAGGGTGTGACAGATTGGTATCAGAGCTTTTGACTATAGGGATATAGGATAGGTTACTAGACCCTTAGAGCCTATACTATAGTTGATTAGATTTTAATTGTTTATGTGGTTACATGCAAACTCATGATGTTTATTTGTTTCGTATTTATTACACACACAAATGCATGCAAACACTTCCACTATCATTTTGTGTGATGCTTAATGAGTTATACTTGTTGTCAAACATAACATGCTTACATATACATACATCACTATCAATCTCCTCAAAGTAAGTTCTACGACGTGCATGTAGTAACTGGAAGGGTACGAGTACCGGTAGTCGAAACGTCCTGTCTAGGTTGGCAATCGTATAAATCCAATATAACGGACTAGTTTGCCTACCTGGGGACCAACGATGAGAGTACAAAGGACCTATTAGGCCAAAGCATGCCACACCAAACGTCGCATGAACTAACCCCACTTTGAGTTGTCACTGTGTCTACACCTGGACACCCTCCGACTTTATACTTTGCAGTCATGTTTCACGATTTCCATTCGGGTGGCGCAAGTGTTAACAGGCCAACACCAATGTGAACCCTACCAGAGCCCAGTAGTCATAGGGGCCCACATGACTACCAAGGCCAAGTATGAGATATATGGGAGCCCAAACATGAGCAAAGGCCCAAGACATCCTATGGATGTAGCAAATTAATTTTCTTCATTTGTTTTGTAAATGTTCATTTCTAAATACGACACATGACACCTAAAACGTCAAACTCTACTCTCGATACGTATTCCCTGTAGATGTCTTCTAGTCACTCTCGTAGAGGTATGAGATCAGGAAAATCCCGCGAGCGCATGGCTGCCCAAATCGCTCAACAAATGGCCGCCGTAATACCCAACATCGTAGTTCAAGTCCAACAAGCCCTTGTCGCCAATCCTATCACCCCAACCAATCTAGAAGGACAAAATGTCGCCAACCCTCCTCTCAACACCACTAAATGCACCTTCAAGCATTTCAAATCCTGCGATCCTCCAAAATACGAAGGGACTGAAGGTGTCACCGCTCTCCTCCATTGGTTTGAGGAGATGGAAAACACTTTTCTCAACTGCGACTGCCCCGATGATCGCAAGGTGCGATATGCTACCGGTCGTTTGTTCGGAGTAGCACTTACATGGTGGAATACAGAGAAGGGCAAGCGAGGTGCTGAGGATGCTATGACCTTGACTTGGGAAGAGTTGAGGGAGATCATGACAAGACGTTTTTGTCCAAGAAGCGAAATCAAGAAATTAAAAGATGAGTTCTACTCTTTGAAACAAAAGGAGGGCAACCACACCACGTACAACAAGAGATTCCTTGAGTTGAATCAGATGGTCCCCAACTTGTTCACTCCCCTCTACCGTTTGATCGAGCACTACATTCGAGGTCTTCACTCAAAAATTCAAGACCCTGTAATAAGTACCACACCTGCAACTTTGGAAGCAGCAATGGAGTTAGCTACAGAGCTCACCGGAAACCACATACGGAATGAAGACTTCAAGAAGGAGCAGAAGAAGGATAAAGCATCAATCAAAACCTCAAACTCAACCCAGACCGAATCCTCTTCTCAACCCACTTCTAAGAGAAAACGAGATAGGCGAAATTCCACTATCACCCAAGGCAATCAACCAGCTCCACAAGCCGTACCCCTCCAAGCTATCCCAATCACTCAAGTAGCACCCAACTCTACTTAACCAAATAAGAAACCTTACATTGGACCTCACCCTCAATGCAACACCTGTTTTTATCACCATCCATCTACCATAACTTGTCGACTGTGTGCTAATTGTGGGCGTTATGGTCATTTGAGCAAAACTTGTCGTACCCCTCAAAACCAAACTTCACCCCCTACCCAAAACATGATCCAATCATATCAACAACCCCAATACCCCATGGTTCCACATGTGCGAGCTTGCTTTAATTGTGGGGACCCTACCCATTTTAGAAACACGTGCCCTCGATTGGTTAACATCATAAACGCCCAAGCTCAAGCAAACCCAGTTAACCAAGCAAATCAAGAAAACCCAGCACTACCACCAGCAAGAGGAAGAGCTTACAACATCAACGCCAATCCTGTTGAAGATAATAACGGCTCAAACGAACAACCCAACTAGCCTTCCATCAGCAAGAATCAAGACTCAACTCCAACCGTCTAGTTCTTAATGTTTTTTCAATCTTTATAATTTGGGAATTTATGTATCCAAGAATTTTAATGCAAATTGATATTACTGTTTTATTTCATATCTTTACTCATTGATTTAATTTTCATATCATCATACATCAGGACGTATCTCGAAGTTAGGTCGTGTCTCATTTTTTTTCATAGACTGACCCCTTCATCATAGCCAACGAGAGAGGTATTGTCGTCATTCAGTCATGTATCCTTTCAGATTTGAGACTCAAGCTTTGGTTGTTGTGTTTGTTTATGTTTTAGAGTCACATAGAGCTAATCATAACTTACTGACAAAGCCAATGAAAATTTGACAAGAATATGGTGGATACGCCGCTGGTACTTCCTATATATAAGTATTCTTGTCAAGGATCAAAAGCATTATCAGGCGGTTATGAGAAGTTCCGTGTAGGTTTTAATATTGACATAGTTGAAGTTTTGTTTTGATATAACCTTATCTTTTCAACGCATCAATTCTCTCAAAAACTCTTATGCATGAGATCATATCCAGTCAATCAACTCTATGTATCAACGCTTTTCATCTTAGGCATCAAAAAGCGATTCCTGTAGCAGGGTATTCAACCCTTACTAGGAACGTTACCCGCCTCAATCAGAAATCCAAAACATCACACCTCTCTTTTCTGCTAAGAGATATTCAGATTCTAGTTAGAGTACGTTGGGAGTCAAAACAAAAACCTGAATTTACATAGGAACGCGAAGACTCAATGCGCGAAAAATACCCGCATCTTTTCACTATTACAACTTCTACTTAAATTTCGGGACGAAATTTCTAAAAGTAGGGGACACTGTAACATTCATGTAAAATGGGTTTCAAGAACCCGCTCCGTTTGAGATTCAAGTAAATTATTTAATGTTCATTATGCTTTTGTTAGTAATAATTGATTTATTTTATAACCTATATTTATAAATAAAATACATACTTAAATTAATAATCAGTAAAGGAAAAATAATTAAAATTTTAAATAACAAAATAATAAAAAATAAATAAAAGAGGGTAACCGGAATCGAACCCGGGTTCCCCCACATGGTCACACACTCACAACACCACCAACACCACTGGACTACACGCACTCGTTGTATCTGATTCCGCATAACAACATATATATCTACACATACACTCGGGCGGGAAAACCTGCAGATAACTAGAATCCTCGCAACGCGCTTTCCTTTTCTTTTGAATCCTTCCGTCAACTAACCACGCTTATTTTTGGCAAATTGAAAACTGACCAGCTGTCCTGCACCGCGTAATCAACCAATTCGGTTTCCAAAACCGAAATCAATCCCGAAATTTGGTTTCTAAAAATCGAAGTCAATCATCCCCATTCGTTTTTTAAAACCAAAAATCAAGCACCTTGTGCAGCCTATAAATACTGATATCAATCCCACTCTCAAACTCGCTCAATATTTCTTCTCAAATCTCAAGTTTCCCCTGCGTAAAAACCATCTCTCCTGCTTCATCGGACTGTCGCCGGAATTTGGTTCAGTCGCCGGAATCAACACCGGAGGTCGGAAAAACACCATTGTCTCGGTATACCACTTCACCTAATTCTCTTCATTCTTTTGTTTTCGCATCTGTTTATGTTTAAAAGTTATGTGGTAATCGAATTAATCGGATTACGTAAGAATCGGTGTATGTATCATATTGAATTGAAGAAGATGAACTGGAAGCATGTTTAAAAGAAATAAAAACCGATGTTTAAACCAGGTTAGACACACAGTCCAGTGGTGGACTGTGTGCATTTTAACTAAAAAGTCATGGTTCGAGTCTATACGTTACCGGTTTCGCCAAATAAACAACTCTTTTTATGACCCGGTTATAGTTCATCTGAGCATGTATATAAGATTTATTTAAAATCTTGTATCCACCAGGTTAGACACACAGCCCAAATGGTCGGGCTGTGTGCACATGTAGCGGCAGACGTGGGTTCGAACCCGGTTGGTCACGATACAGGAATTTATCCAAATCTTTTTAATATAAGCAAAATATATTTGAACCTAGTTAGTATATATAAGTAATTAAATTCAGAGATATGTCGGGTTAGACACGTAGCTCAGTTGGTAGAGCTGCGTACACGCGTACGGGAGGTCACGAGTTCGAACCTCACACGCTGCGAATAATTCTAGAAGTAAAACCGGTTCGACCCGGTCAAACCTGTTAAAGGTATATTTTTTTATAACTATTTTTTTTATTTTAATTAAAAATCCTTTAAAATACCTAAAAAAAGAAAGAATTTTTTTTAAAAAGGGGGTTTTAATTCGTAATAAATACAATAAAAACAAATCTAAAAAAAATCTAATAAAAAGTATTACTTAGAAATATTAATTTCAAATGAAAGCTATATATATTTATTGAATTATTTATGTGATTAATTAGGTTAGTTTCTCTCATCGGTTGAATCTTAAATCGTACGCATTCATTATCATTAAGGAACGCACCCACTGTGAGTGAATTCTTACAAATTCCCCTTTTTATTCATGTTTTGGGGTGTATCATGTGTCGTTTCATATAATTCGTTTATTCAAACACTTGTGCTATTACCATTATATGATCTAACGTGTGGTGTAAATGTTAGTTGTTGTATTGCGTGTTTACATTTTTGTCAAGTTGCATGCAAATCATTCATTAGGCTCATCAGTTCCTCGTTGGAGACGGGTTGAGCATCAGGCGCCTCATTAGATCGGCTCCGTTTGATTGAGCCTTGATCTCATTGTTCATCATATGTCATGTTTGTGTGTGCATTAAGTGATATTATGTGAGTTGTGGCTAGATTCACATATGCGTATACTCATATTTGGTTTATGCACATTTTTATTTAATAACCAATATAAACAATTCCTTCAAATGTTTAAACAAGATTCACTCGCCAACTTTTGTTGACCCAAAACCCTATTTTTACACATGATACGGGTGGACAGGTTGAAGCAAGGAACACATAGGAAATTGGCTTAGAAGAAAAATAAAGAAGTCATGAAAAATGTATTTGAACATGTTGTGCTTGTATGTTTATTGAAATTTCTTCTTTAAATAGAAATAATAAATATAAAACTTTATAGTAAATGTCATGAGCTTTGATAAAAACCCAATCATGTCCCGACTACCATTTCCGCTGCGGGTCAGGGTGTGACACAACGTTTGGTGAATACTTGCTTTGATATAAATATCTGCGCAAGGTTTGTGCATGAAGCATTATCAAACGAGAATGTTCAAGGTTAACTTTGAACCTTGCGCGAGCCCACGCAAGGTAGTTAAATGAAGCATTATCAAACGAGAATGTTCATGGTTAACTTTGAACCTTGCGCGAGCCCGCGCAAGGTAGTTAAATGAAGCATTTATCCAAAGAGAATGTTTAGGTTTTTAACTTTGAACCTTGCACGAGCGCGCGCAAGGTAGTTATATGATCCTTTCCTCTCTTGGATATTTGGCGCAGAGTTCTAATAAATCTTATTTTGGCAAAGAAGTCTGCGCGCAGTTTTCTTAGAAGTTATTAATGGGTATGGTTTCCTTGATTGGCGCAAGGTTTTTGGGATCATACCCCTTCAAGTTCCCCCAGTCCAGTGTTGCTCCTATAAGAAGTAGGTGGAGCACTGGACTTAAAATAAATGTGTTGCGCTAGGTAAGTACTAGCTTTTTGTTGCTTTATGCATCTTGGTGACGTGTCGTAAGTAAATTTTGAAAAAGTATTTGAATTTCAAATATACTTAGACACGTGTCACTTATCCGAATGGTGTAGTTGGTGACGACGCACGTTCTTGAGACGTGGTGGTACTGTTGACAGGCTGTCAACAGTACATGTCTTACGGTATTTAATGCTATTTCGGCAACACTCGGGCGCGTGGGGCAGTTACTGTTCCCCACTCGCCCCTGCGGTTACTTCGGGATACGTGACTGTCGCAAAAGTCGCTGCCGTTAAATCATGCATTAATTGCGATTAGTATATAAAGGGATCAACGATCCATTTGCTTCCTCACCAAATTAAATCTTGAGAGAAACTTGTGTTCATATATTCCGGTGACCTTCAAAGTTTTCTAAGTATTCTTCAAAGTTTAAGTTATGGCCACCGGTGCAAGTTCTGCTGAGATACCGCCGACATCAAGTTTGCCACCGTTAAAGTGGTCGAAGAAAGATTTCGATAATCTTGCTACCAACTTTCTTTTTTCTCCGTCCTGGAAAGCATTTTTTTCCGGTGGCGAATGCCACGGCGGCTGATGCGCCGGCCGGCTACATCACGTTATTTTATGATTATTTTGCCGAATGGAACTTCAGGCTTCCGGTGACCCATTTCCTGCTGGAAATTCTTGGTTTTTATAAGCTTCATATTTCTCAATTGAGCCCGATGGGAATGGTTAGGATCCGGCATTTTGAGTTTGTTTGCCGGTCGATGCAGATCGTACCGACGGTTGAGAAGTTCAGAGTCTTCTATCAGTTGCACTGCTCGTTGGGTTTTTATTCGTTCCAACAACGTGTGCAAGACAAACGATTGCTGTTAGTGCCGCCCAAATCTTACCACGACTGGAAAGAGAAGTTCTTCTTCATAAAGGCGGCGGTGATCCCGATGAAGATCCGAGCCGGTTATGAGATCGAGTTGGAGACCGTTCCCATAGCTGCCGACGAGGTGTGGTATCAGGATATTAAAGATGTGCCCAACATTGTTTTGCCAGAGAGGGCCCTCATCGCTGCCGGGATGTGTATTTTTTGGAAGAAAGAACGCCGGGTAAAACCGGTGTATACTGAAGATGGAACTGGTACGTAACCTTTTAACTTCCTAGTAATATCCTTTAGTCTATATGTACTGATGCAAAAATGCTTGTTATGTAGCTGCACCGCTATACTTGGTTTCTTTCAACAGAGAGAAATGGAAAATGGCTGTCGTGCCTATTGCTGAGGGTGAGGAAACTTGGTTCTCACAAATCTTGGGGAACTTTGAGCTGCCCAAGAAGGAGGATCTGGAGGCGCAACCATCTCGAAGACTGGTAATTAAATTCTTACAAAGCCTAAGTTGATATTGCAATATTACTCTTGAACAATTTTCTAAGTAATATTGCAATATAACTAATGGCGCAACCTCCTCTCTTCCTGCTGCGAACCCAGATGATCCCTTGGAAATACCCTCTAGCCCGGAAGAGGCGTTGAAGCACACTTCCAAGAAGAGGAAGGAGGCAGAAACTAAAACTCCTGCGCCAACAAAAGTTGCTCGCCCGCGCATTGGCAAGAAGGGCAATCTGGATGCCTTTGCAAAGAAGTTCTAACCTGGTACATTTAGTTTGTTGCGCATTTCTGTCACAAAAGTTGTAACATCCGTCGAAAAACGGGTTTTCAAAACCCGCTTCGTTTATCAATCAAATATCCAGTTATAATTTTCGTTGCGTATTTATAGTTGTTATTAATTTTAAACGATACATAATTAATAAATATATTAGAATCTAAAAACCATAATTTAAAATTTCTATTAAATAATGAATAAAAAAAATAAATGTAGACGCCGGGTTTCGAACCCGGGTCACCCACAAGTCAAAACACACAACACACCGCTCCGCCACACACTGTCTATGTGATAAACATTAAAACAAATAACACTTATAATGAAACTGAAAGTCAAATCCATTAATTAGCGCGCCCAGACTAGTCGTCACCGGAAAGATAGACAATCCGCGATTCTTGCCATTTTCCTTTTGACTAAAACATGTTAACCGACCTCGACATCGGTTATAACCGATGTCTAACCCACAATTTTAGTCGTAACCGCCGGAAAAACTTTGACCGCGAATCAAGACCAAAATTCGGACCCAATACATCCTGTTCTTCCCTATAAATACCCACCCAAACCTCTGGTAAACTTTTCGCTCAGAATCGCACAATCTCTCGAAGCTTTAGCACGTCGCCAGAAATTTCAATTTCGCCGGAATCACTGAACGGAAAACCGCAATTTTCTTCAGACGTTTCCCTCAACCGGAATCCGCAGATCGGAGACGACGAGACTTTGCCGGAAAACCTGAAGCAAACTCGCCGTTCTGGTATACCATGTCTGTCACACCCCGACCCGCAGCGGATAAAAGTCGGGGCATAATTGGGTTATCACCAAAGCTCATGATGTTTACTAAGATGTTTCATATTTATTAAATTCAAACTACAACTTAAATATCCAAATCAAAATTCATACAATTACAAGGAAATGAAACTATATAATTAATCCAAAGCTTAAACTTGTTTATTCTTCTAGGCCTTCCTATGTGTTTCTTGTCTCAGCTGGATCACCTGTATCATGTGTAAAACGGGGGATATTTTGGGTCAACAAAAGTTGGCGAGTGAACCTTGATAAAACATTGTTACTAATTTCTTGTTTTATTTAATAAGGAAAATTTGTGCAATAATCACATGTGAGCAAACATATATAGATAAACAAACACAAACCACTTTGGATGAGTATATGATATGAATGATGATGTATGTGAGATCAAGGCTCAATCAAACGGAGCCGATCTAATGAGGCACCTGATGCTCAACCCGTCTCCCACGGGGAACTGATGGGCCTAATGAAATGCGTGCACTGAAAATGATAAATCCAAACTACATATAATTCACACAACAATTGATACACATTTGATACACATTTGATCACGGATATGATGTATGCACAAGTGTTTAAATAAAATAAAGAATTAAACGACACATGATACACCCCAAAACATGATTAAAACGGGGAATTGGTAGAGATTCACTCACATTGGGTGCGTTCTTTGATGACGTTGGATGCGCACGAATTTTAGGATTTGATCGACGAGGGAAAAACTAACCTAAAATAATAACGAAATGATTTGGTAAATAAATGGATTTTATTTGAGATTAATACTTTTAATTCATACTCTTAATGGGATATTTTTTAGATTTATTTTTGTGAGTTTAAGGAAGTTTTCTAACTTTAAAAATCTTATTTTTTTAGTATTTTTAAATGATTTTCTGATTAAATAAATTAATAAAAAGAAATAAAAATATTGACTTTTTGACCCCGTTGACCGGTCGGATTGTGTGTTTGTATGCGTTGAGTGAGGTTCGAACTCGGGACCTCTGGTTTACGTGCACGCAGCTCTACCAACTGAGCTAAGTGTCTAACCCGAAATATTCTCTGATTTAATTATATTTATATACTAATTAATTTTTAAACTTATTTGGTTTTATTAAAAATGGTTTATATGGCCGAACCGGTTGCAGGGACCCGGAGTCGAACTTGGGTCCTTCGGTTCGAGTGCGCACAGCCCAACCAGTTGGGCTGTGTGTCTAATCTGTTTAACTTACGAATTATATTACTCTTATTAACATTTGGTGACCTGATCTGATTAAGTTTTAAAAATGTTGGTTTTATTTTCTGAAAATTGGTAACGTATGCGATTCGAACCCGGGACGTATGTATTGTTTGTGCACACAGTCCACCGCTGGACTGTGTGTCTAACCCGTTCGAATATCCAGTTTTAATTATATTTATACCTATAATCGACTTCATCTTCTTCGTTTACAAAGACACAGAATAGTGAAGTCCGACTGTTTTGTTTAAATCGGTCATCGAAACTTATAATTGGTTGGAATGAAATGGATAAAGAGGATTACGGAATAAAATGTACCGAAGCAGAATGTTTTTCTCAGATTTCCGGCAAGAGTCGTCGGCTCTGATTGATGACTTCCGGCTGAGTGAATCAATTAACAGTTTTGATCAATGTGTTGTGAAATTAAGTTACTAAACAAGAGATATTAAGAGGGTTAAGATGATTGTACCGATCGACAGTGAGACTTCGGATTTTCAGTGATTTTCCGGTGAGTGTTGGAATTCCGGCAACGTTGTCTGAGACAGATTCTGGTTGGACGATTTAGGTTAATACACGCCGAATAATGGTTTATAAACAAAAGAGTCGAGAGTTTTACCGATTTGAAGTAAGTCTTGGTTTTCCGGTGAAAGTCCGGTGAATGCAGAGTATCTCCGGCGACGTGCTCAAGCTTCGAAAAAGAGTGCGATTCTGAGCGAAAAGGTTACCAGAGGTTTGTGTGGATATTTATAAGGAAGAACAGGGTGTATTTGGTTCGAATTGGGTCTTGATTCGCGGTCAAAGTTTCTCCGGCGGTTATGACCGCAATTGACTGTTAGACATCGGTTATAACCGATGTCGAAGTCGGTTATAGTGTTTTTAGTCAAAGGAAACTGGCTAAACTCGCGGATTGCCGGATTTTCCGGTGATTGCGAGTTCTGAGTGCGCGGTGAACTCCGGTTTGAATTTGGGTTTACTTTAAGTATTATTTGTTTTAGTCTGGTCACAAAGAAAGCGTGTGGCGGAGTGGTGTGTTGTGTGTTTGTGTTTGTGGTTATCCCGGGTTCGAAACCCGGCGTCTCCATATATTTTTTTATTCATGATTTTTTTGTTATTTAATAATTTTGGTTTAAAATTCGTATATATATATTAATTATGTATTGTTTAAAATTTATCCGAGCAATAAATACGCAATGAAATTTATAACTGAGTATTTGATTAATAACGAAGCGGGTTTGGAAACCCGTTTTTCGACGAATGTTACAGTATCCCCTACTTTTAGAAATTTCGTCTCGAAATTTAAGTAGTAGTGGTAACAGGAAAAAGATGTGGGTATTTCTCGCGCATTGAGTCTTTACGTTCCCAAGTAAACTCAGGTCCTCGTTTTGACTCCCAACGTACCCTGACAATTGGAATACGACTTCGTCTTAAACGCTTCTCTCCGAAGTCCATGATTTCTACTGGTCTTTCAATGAAGTTCATAGATTCATCGATCTGAATGTCTTCTAGAGGAATATGGAGGTTTTCATCGGCGAGGCACTTCTTCAAGTTTGATACGTGGAATGTGGGATGAATTCTGTTGAGCTCTTCTGGTAGGTCAAGCTTGTATGCTACAGGACCTACTCTTTCGAGTATCTTAAAAGGTCCTACGTAGCGTGGTGCTAGCTTGCCCTTCTGGCCAAAACGAACCACTCGCTTCCACGGTGATACTTTTAAAAGTACTTGATCACCAATGTCAAATTCCAAGGGCTTTCGTCGTTTGTCTGCATAACTCTTTTGACGACTTTGAGCCGCTAGAAGATTGTTTCGAATTTGAATGACCTTGTCGGTTGTTTCTTGAATTAACTCTGGACCGGTGATTTGTGATTCCCCAATTTCGTGCCAACATACTGGAGATCGGCACTTACGACCATATAAAGCTTCAAAAGGAGCCATGCCGATACTTGAATGATAGCTATTGTTATACGAAAATTCAACTAATGGTAGATGAGCATCCCAATTCCCTTTGAAGTCTATGACACATGCTCGAAGCATGTCTTCAAGAGTTTGGATGGTGCGTTCAGATTGTCCATCAGTTTGAGGATGAAAAGCGGTACTGAGGTCTAATCGTGTACCCAAGGCGGTTTGTACGGCTCGCCATGTTCTTGAAGTGAAACGACCATCACGGTCTGAAATGATGCTTAAAGGTACACCATGACGGCTTACGATCTCGCTGATGTAGATACGAGCTAACTTCTCGTTCTTGAAGTCCTCGCGGATCGGAATGAAGTGAGGAGATTTTGTAAGACGATCGATTATTACCCATATGGTGTCATACCCACTGGAGGTGCGAGGTAACCCGGTAATGAAATCCATGGTTATGTTTTCCTACTTCCACACAGGTATTTCGGGTTGGACTAGAAGTCCTGAAGGTCTTTGTTGTTCAGCTTTTACTTTGGAACAGGTAAGACACTTGGAAACAAAAACAGCGATGTCCTTTTTCATGCCAGGCCACCAGTAGGTGTATCGTAGGTCTTGATACATCTTGTCGGCTCCTGGGTGTACAGAGTATCGTGTTTTGTGCGCCTCATTCATAAGGAAATCACGAAGGTTATCGCGATCGGGAATCCATATGCGATTTAAATAGTATAGAATACCGTCGGATTTGGTTTCGATTCTGAGTTCAGCTCCACATGACAGCTCATTGCGTACATCATTTTCTGTCACAGAAATATGTTGAGCTTCTCGGATTCGATCTTTGATGTCGGTTATGATTTGCGAACATAGAAGACGAATGGAGTTCGCATAACCTTTTCGACTGAGCGCATCGGCGTTTGCCTTGCCAGGATGATACCGAATTTCACAGTCGTAGTCGTTAAGAAGTTCGACCCATCTTCGTTGCCTCATATTCAACTCCTTTTGATTGAAGATATGTTGGAGACTCTTGTGGTCAGTGTATATTTCACACTTGGTACCGTAGAGGTAATGTCTCCATATCTTGAGAGCGAACACAACGGCTCCAAGTTCCAGGTCGTGGGTGGTGTAATTCTTTTCATGAACCTTGAGTTGTCTAGAAGCATAGGCTATCACTTTTCCTCTTTGCATCAGTACACAGCCTAGTCCTTGCCCTGACGCGTCGCAATAAACTACGAAGTCATCACAACCTCAGGGAGTGTGAGGATAGGTGCGTCACAAAGTTTTTGCTTTAGAGTTTGGAAGGCTTCTTCTTGTTTAGGTCCCCATATGAAGGGTTTTCCTTTATGAGTCAAAGCCGTGAGTGGTACAACAATACGGGAAAAATTGGCAATGAATGGCGATAGTAACCAGCCAAGCCAAGAAATGATCTTACTTCGGTAGGGGTATGTGGCGCTTGCCATTCTTGCACTGCCTTGATTTTTGACGGATCGACATGTATTCCCTTGTCATTGATGACATGTCCAAGGAATTGTACTTCACCTAACCAGAATTCGCATTTTGAGAACTTAGCGTAGAGCTTTTCAGTCCTTAAGAGTCTAAGGATGAGTCGAAGGTGTCGTTCATGATCGGATTTAGACTTGGAGTAGATAAGAATATCGTCGATGAAGACTATGACGAAACGGTCGAGGTAGGGTTTGCATACCCTATTCATTAGATCCATGAATACAGCGGGGGCGTTGGTTAAACCGAATGGCATGACCATGAATTCGTAATGACTATAACGAGTTCGGAAGGCGGTCTTTGGGACGTCTTCTTCATGTACTCTGAGCTGATGATAACCAGAACGAAGGTCGATTTTTGAAAAGCAGGTGGCGCCTTGAAGTTGGTCTAGGAGGTCATCGATGCGAGGTAGTGGATAGCGATTTTTAACCGTTAACTTGTTGAGTTCTCTGTAGTCGATACACATGCGAAACGTTCCATCTTTCTTCTTCACAAAAAGAACAGGTGCACCCCAAGGCGAGGAGCTAGGACGTATGAATCCTTTGTCAGTCAGTTCTTGCAGTTGACTGGCCAGCTCTTGCATTTCGGATGGGGCTAGCCTATAAGGAGATTTTGCGACTGGTGTAGCGCCAGGTACAAGATCGATGCGGAATTCGACTTCTCTCACAGGAGGGAGTCCTGAGATGTCGCCGGGAAAGACTTGTGGGAATTCCTTCACCACTGGTATATCTTCGAGTTTCTTCTCCTTGTTTCCCTTTTTGACGACGTGAGTTAGGAATGCGACATAGTTCTTGCGGAGATATTTTCGGGCTTGAAGGCAGGACATTAATTTGAGTCCTTTCGAATGGGTTTCCCCAAGATACGTAGGGTCTGACCGTCTGCAAGAGGAATGCGAATGAACTTTTCACGGCATATTACTTCAGCGTGATGCTGGCTGAGCCAGTCCATACCGATTATAATATCGAAACTTCCCAACTTCATAGGAATGAGGTCAACTGGAAAATCGTGATCGTTTAGAGTGAGGGTACAATTTCGTATAATAGAATTTAATGAAACGGGCTTTCCGTCAGCAACTTCCACCGTTAGAGATTCCATGAGATTATCACGAGTTTGGTTGAGGATAGGTTCGAATTCTAAGGACACAAAACTCTTATCCGCTCCAGTATCGAATAACATGGATGCATAACTACCATTGATGAGAAACGTACCGTTAACCACGTTGTTGTCAACCCTAGCTTGGTTGGCATTGATGTTGAAATCTCTTCCTCCACCTGCTAGAGGAAGAGCTTTCAACATCAATGCCAACCAAGCTAGGGCTGACAACAACGTGGTTAACGGTACGTTTCTCATCAATGATAGTTATGCATCCATGTTATCGATACTGGTGCGGATAAGAGTTTTGTGTCCTTAGAATTCGAACCTATCCTCAACCAAACTCGTGATAATCTCCTGGAATCTCTAAGGTGGAAGTTGCTGACGGAAAGCCCGTTCGTTAAATTCTATTATACGAAATTGTACCCTCACTCTAAACGATCACGATTTTCCAGTTGACCTCATTCCTATGAAGTTAGTAAGTTTCAATATTATAATCGGTATGGACTGGCTCAGCCAGCATCACGCTGAAGTAGTATGCCGTGAAAAGTTCATTCGCATTCCTCTTGCAGACGGTCAGACCCTACGTATCTTTGGAGAAACCCCTTCGAAAGGACTCAAATTAATGTCCTGCCTTCAAGCCCGAAAATATCTCCGCAAGAACTATGTCGCATTCCTAACTCACATCGTCAAAAAGGGAAAAAAGGAGAAGAAAGTCGAAGATATACCAGTGGTGAAGGAATTCCCACAAGTCTTTCCCGACGACATCTCAGGACTCCCTCCTGTGAGAGAAGTCGAATTCCGCATCGATCTTGTACCTGGCGCTACACCAGTCGCAAAATCTCCTTATAGACTAGCCCTATCCGAAATGCAAGAGCTGGCCAGTCAACTGCAAGAACTGATTGACAAAGGATTCATACGTCCTAGCTCCTCGCCTTGGGGTGCACCTGTTCTTTTTGTGAAGAAGAAAGATGGAACGTTTCGCATGTGTATCGACTACAGAGAACTCAACAAGTTAACGATTAAGAATCGCTACCCACTACCTCGCATCGATGACCTCCTAGACCAACTTCAAGGAGCCACCTGCTTTTCAAAAATCGACCTTCGTTCTGGTTATCATCAGCTCAGAGTACATGAAGAAGACGTCCCAAAGACAGCCTTCCGAACTCGTTATGGTCATTACGAATTCATGGTCATGCCATTCGGTTTAACCAACGCCCCCCCTGTATTCATGGATGTAATGAATAGGGTATGCAAACCCTACCTCGACCGTTTCGTCATAGTCTTCATCGACGATATTCTTATCTACTCCAAGTCTAAATCCGATCATGAACGACACCTTCGACTCATCCTTACACTCTAAAGGACTGAAAAGCTCTACGCTAAGTTCTCAAAATGCGAATTCTGGTTAGGTGAAGTACAATTCCTTGGACATGTCGTCAATGACAAGGGAATACATGTCGATCCGTCAAAAATCAAGGCAGTGCAAGAATGGCAAGCGCCACGTACCCCTACCGAAGTAAGATCATTTCTTGGTTTGGCTGGTTACTATCGCCGCTTCATTGCCAATTTTTCCCGTATTGCTGTACCACTCACGGCTTTGACTCATAAAGGAAAACCCTTCATATGGGGACCTAAACAAGAAGAAGCCTTCCAAACTCTAAAGCAAAAACTTTGTGACGCACCTATCCTCACACTCCCTGAAGGTTGCGATGACTTTGTAGTATATTGCGACGCATCAGGGCAAGGGCTAGGCTGTGTATTAATGCAAAGAGGAAAAGTGATAGCCTATGCTTCTAGACAACTCAAGGTTCATGAGAAGAACTACACCACCCACGACCTTGAACTTGGAGCCGTTGTGTTCGCTCTCTAGATATGGAGACATTACCTCTACGGTACCAAGTGTGAAATATACACTGACCACAAGAGTCTCTAACATATCTTCAATCAAAAGGAGTTGAATATGAGGCAACGAAGATGGGTAGAACTTCTTAACGACTACGACTGTGAAATTCGGTATCATCCTGGCAAGGCAAACGTGGTGGCCGATGCGCTCAGTCGAAAAGGTTATGCGAACTCCATTCCTCTTCTCTGTTCGCAAATCATAACCGACATCAAAGATCGAATCCGAGAAGCTCAACAAGTTTCTGTAACAGAAAATGACGTACGCGATGAGCTGTCATGTGGAGCTGAACTCAAAATCGAAACTAAATCCGACAGTATTCTATACTATTTAAATCGAATATGGATTCCTGATCGCGATAACCTTCGTGATTTCCTCATGAATGAGGCGCACAAAACACGATACTCTGTACACCCAGGAGCCGACAAGATGTATACGATACACATACTGGTGGCCGGGCATGAAAAAGGATATTGCTGTTTTTGTTTCCAAGTGCCTTACTTGTTCCAAAGTAAAAGCTGAACATCAAAGACCTTCAGGACTTCTAGTCCAACCTGAAATACTTGTATGGAAGTGGGAAAACATAACCATGGACTTCATTACCGGGTTACCTCGCACCTCCAGTGGGTATGACACCATATGGGTAATCATTGATCGTCTTACAAAATCAGCTCACTTCATACCGATTCGCGAGGACTTCAAAAACGAGAAGTTAGCTCGTATCTACATCAGCGAGATCGTAAGCCGTCATGGTGTACCTTTAAGCATCATTTCAGACCGTGATGGTCGTTTCACTTCACGAACATGGCGAGCCGTACAAACCGCCTTGGGTACACGATTAGACCTCAGTACCGCTTTTCATCCTCAAACTAATGGACAATCTGAACGCACTATCCAAACTCTTGAAGACATGCTTCGAGCATGTGTCATAGACTTCAAAGGGAATTGGGACTCTCATCTACCATTAGTTGAATTTTCGTACAACAATAGCTATCATTCAAGTATCGGCATGGCTCCTTTCGAAGCTTTATATGGTCGTAAGTGCCGATCTCCAGTATGTTGGCACGAAATTGGGGAATCACAAGTCACCGGTCCAGAGTTAATTCAAGAAACAACCGACAAGGTCATTCAAATTCGAAACAATCTTCTAGCGGCTCAAAGTCGTCAAAAGAGTTATGCAGACAAACGACGAAAGCCCTTGGAATTTGACATTGGTGATCAAGTACTTTTAAAAGTATCACCGTGGAAGGGAGTGGTTCGTTTTGGCCAGAAGGGCAAGCTAGCACCACGCTACGTAGGACCTTTCAAGATACTCAAAAGAGTAGGTCCAGTAGCATACAAGCTTGACCTACCGGAAGAGCTCAACAGAATTCATCCCACATTCCACGTATCAAACTTGAAGAGGTGCCTCGCCGATGAAAACCTCCATATTCCTCTAGAAGACATTCAGATCGATGAATCTATGCACTTCATTGAAAGACCGGTAGAAATCATGGACTTCGGAGAGAAGCGTTTAAGACGAAGTCGTATTCAAATTGTCAGGGTACGTTGGGAGTCGAAACGAGGACCTGAGTTTACTTGGGAACGTGAAGACTCAATGCGCGAGAAATACCCGCATCTTTTTCCTGTTACCACTACTACTTAAATTTCGAGACGAAATTTCTAAAAGTAGGGGATACTGTAACATCCGTCGAAAAACGGGTTTTCAAAACCCGCTTCGTTTATCAATCAAATATCCAGTTATAATTTTCGTTGCGTATTTATAGTTGTTATTAATTTTAAACGATACATAATTAATAAATATATTAGAATCTGAAAACCATAATTTAAAATTTCTATTAAATAATTAATAAAAAAAATAAATGTAGACGCCGGGTTTCGAACCCGGGTCACCCACAAGTCAAAACACACAACACACCGCTCCGCCACACACTGTCTTTGTGATAAACATTAAAACAAATAACACTTATAATGAAACTGAAAGTCAAATCCAGTAATTAGCGCGCCCAGACTAGTCGTCACCGGAAAGATAGACAATCCGCGATTCTTGCCATTTTCCTTTTGACTAAAACATGTTAACCGACCTCGACATCGGTTATAACCGATGTCTAACCCACAATTTTAGTCGTAACCGCCAGAAAAACTTTGTCCGCGAATCAAGACCAAAATTCGGACCCAATACATCCTGTTCTTCCCAATAAATACCCACCCAAACCTCTGGTAAACTTTTCGCTCAGAATCGCACAATCTCTCTAAGCTTTAGCACGTCGCCGGAAATTTCAATTTCGCCGGAATCACTGAACGGAAAACCGCGATTTTCTTCAGACGTTTCCCTCAGCCGGAATCCGCAGATCGGAGATGACGAGACTTTGCCGGAAAACCTGAAGCAAACTCGCCGTTCTGGTATACTTGGTATTTGTTAATATGCTTTGCAGAGAAAATGGTTAAGGCTGCCGGCCACCTCATCTGCTATACCATCCCCGCGCAGGCCTGAGAACGTTGAGGAGGGAGATGCGGGGCAAGAAACTCCCGTTTTTGGTGCCGACCACATCATCCCGGAAAATATCGAGAAGGTGGCTCCGGAAGAAGAGCCCAAAAATTTTGATGCTGAAAATCCTGCTGGCGAGCAGGTTAAAGATACAGCTACAAATGTTAGGGTGAGAGATACTGCTTCCGCAGAACAAGAAAAAATATCTTCCCCTGTGCCGGAGCCGTCAAAGTTGATATCCAAGGGATCTGGCCTTCAACACAAAGCAAAGGCTTTATGTTTGTTAAGGATTCGGATGAGGAGTCGCCCATTCGTCCAGAGGAGACGCCTGGGGACTATTATTATCGTTCTTATTCTGAGAGGCGGGCCTCTGCGATTCATCAGCACATGTGGAAAGTTAAACAGGGTGATGTTTTTACAGATTGGCACTCCCACAGGGAGTGGTATAAGGGCATCTTCCCTCCGGCGGAGGTGAAGCGACAAGAAGAGAAAGACCACAAGGCTACCTACGAGTCATATCTGCAAGAGTCTGCCCTTGCCTCTTCCACAATGAATAGGATCGTGCGCGAATGGTGCAGCATGAACAAGGAGTGGGATGAGGCTGAGCTTGATAAGGCGAAGGCCAAACTCGAGAAAGAGAAGACGTTAAAGATGCTTGTCGATTTTGAGGCAAAAAAGGCCGAGTTTGAGGAGGAGAAGAAGACCGAGGAATGGTCCGCGCTGTCTTGGAAGCGCAAGTGTGAGGCCTCTGCTGTGCAATATGCGGACGAGCGCAAGCGCTTTGTGGAGGCTTGTGATCGTGATAACAAAGAAAGATATCTCTGGGCAACGAAATTGAGAAGCTTAAAAAAGAGAAAGCTGATGCAGTTGCGGCGGCAGAAGAGGCGCGCTCACATAGAGAAATGAGCGAGCAGAATGAGGTATCAACCAAAATGACTCTCCTTCTTAAGAATAAAGAAATTGATGATCTAACTTCTATGCTATTTGACCAGGCGCGACTGCAAGATGAGGTTGATAGTTTGAAAAAAGATATCAACCTTCACTGAATAGAGAAAGCCGAGTTGATCCGCCGTTTAACTGAAGGTGAGCAAAAACTTAACGACACGGAGGTCGCTCGCGCTACAGCAGAAAGCCTGACCGAATCCCTCATGAACCAGCTTACCTGTTGCGGGAGTACGAGATTGTGGAGGTAATATTCCCTTTTCTTTATACATGTCTGGTTTGATTGTCGCAACATATAATGATTGTATTTGTATACAGATCGAAAATGCCATCCTTAACTCTACGGAGTCGGATGAGAGAGTAGCATAATTGATGATGGCTGCGCGCAATGATGGGCATGCCGAGGGCTATAAAGAGTGCACTTTGCACGTGGCACATGCGCTGAAGTCCGAATGGGATACAAGCCGTGCTGCCACGCATGGGCTAAATACTGCCGCCATTTATTCTGCTGCTAAAGAAAAATATGATCAATTGCAGATTCCGATTATGGACCTTGTGGATGTCGCGCTGCAGCAAGATGACTTTGTTGATAAACTAAAGGAGATCTTTGCTTCCACAGAGAAGCAGGCGGGAACAAAATCCATAGAATAGGAAATTTGTAATTTTTTACTTTGTGATAACTTGTAACGTTGTACTGCTGCGCAAGTACTGTGGATGTGAATATAATATATTGCAGCTTTACAATATTTGCATGAGACCAATTACTTGTGTAGGATAGACAAATGAACAATTTCTTTTCTCATGTGTGAGTGTAAGTATTAAGTTAGCTTGTGACTCATGAGTTTGTGTTTTTGTTTATCCAAAGGAATTGCATGCATTTGTAAATGAACATATACAAGACTGTAAGTAGTGGCAGAGTATTTTATTCATACTGATAAAGCGCAAAGCTATGGCTGCCACTAAGATTACATAACAAAATAAAGTAAGCAGTCTCGTTACGCAACGCTCAGAAGTTGCTTAGAGGACTGAGATTACATATAACATCGGCGTAGTTGTTGGGCGTTCCAGGTTCGAGGAACGCTGGATCCGTCCATACGGTTCAGAGTGTACGCGCCTTTTCCCAATACTTCATTTATCACGTACGGACCTTCCCATCGCGGGGCTAACTTCCCCGGTTTTTCGGCATTCGACGCTTCATTATCGCGAAGAACAAAGTCACCAGGCAAAAAGTAACAGATGTGCACCTTTTTTTGTAATACCTTTTAAGCTGAGACTCGTACTTAGCTTCGCGAATCGCTGCATTTTCTCGTCGTTCTTCCAGTAACCCATTTTCGGCAGGTTTCACAGCCTCCGTGCCGTACACAAGGCTAAAAGGAGTTTCTCCAGTGCTAGTCTTGGGCATAGTTCGGTGTGCCCACAAGATGCTAGGCAATTCGTCAACCCACCCCCGCCGTGCCGTGCCAAAGCGGTCCTTGATACCGTCGACCAACTGTTTGTTTATGCTTTTAACTTGACCATTTGCTTGTGGGTGCGCAACATAAGCGAAAACATGTTGGATTCCTATCTCGGTCATCCATGTTTGCAATTCTTCAGCCGTTAAGTTTGGACCATTGTATGTAATAATGCGCATAGGCAGACCAAAACGGCAAATAATGTATTCTCAGATGAATTTGAGAATTACCATCGCTGTAGTAGAAGCTAAAGGTTTGGCTTCAACCCATTTGGTAAAGTAATCGGCCGCAACAATGATAAACTTGACTGCGTCGGGCGCATCCGGAAGTGGTCCCACTAAATCAATGGCCCATTGTTGAAATGGCCAAGCTGTTGTGACGGGTACCAAAGGATTCTTTGGGCGTAACGTTTTAGGGGCATGCCTTTGGTTGGACATGCATTTGCGCAAGATCTCTACAGTGTCAACGTACATTCCGGGCCAATAATACCCTGCGCTTTTCACTTTGGCTACTACCATGCGCGGCCCAGAATGTATACCACATAGCCCCTCATGAACCTCCCTGATCAGGTATTGCGCATCATGTTTGTTAACGCAGCGGAGCGAAGGACCCATGTAAGAGCGTCGATACATAATACCGTCAATCATTTCATAATTGAGGGCTTTGCATCTTAACTTACGTGCTTGTGCTTTATCTTCTCGTAAAGAACCATGTAACAAATACATTATTATTGGAGACATCCATAATGGTTCTCCTACTTCGACCATTGTTACTTGTCTGAGGGGGACTGATGGATTACTTAAAACCTCAATGCGAACTTCCTTTGCCAAATGTTTGAAACTGGTTGCTGCGAGTTTACTTAAAGCGTCAGCATGTTTGTTTTCGCTTCGCTTGACGTGTGTGACTTTAAATTGTTGAAACTGTGCCATAAGAGCCTTGGCTTGCGCCAGGTACAAAGCCATGATATCTCCCTTTGCATCGTACGTTCCAATTACTTGCTCAGCAACTAGTAATGAATCAACATGGGCTTCTAATTTGTTGCACCCATTTTGATAGCGAGGCGTAAGCCTGCTAGGAAAGCTTCATATTCGGCCTCGTTGTTGGTGCTTTTAAAATCCAACCGAATTGTATATGTGAATTCTGCTCCATCTGGACTCATTAATCGAAGACCTGTTCCAGCCCTATCACTGTTTGATGCGCCATCTGTAAACAATGTCTAGGCTCTATTGTCTATGACTGGGACTGGGTTTTGAATTTCTTGGCATTCTTCAAGTTTATCAGCGGGAATTTCAGCGATGAAATCTGCCAAAACTTGGCCTTTGATAGCTGGTGTAGGTTTATAACAGATGTTATAACCCCCCAATTCTATTGCCCACTTCGCAAGTCGTCCAGAAACATCTGGCTTGGTCAGGACTTGGCCAATGTGAAAATTTGTTAAAACTGTAATAAAATGTCCTGAAAAGTATCTTTGCAGCCTGCGAGAAGCGTGAACCAATGCTAAAACTAATTTCTCCATAATTGAATATCTTGTCTCTGGATCGTTCAACATCTTGCTGATATAATAAATTGGAGACTGGACCCCTTCGCGTTCTACTAACAAGACAACACCTACTGCTACCTCGGATGCAGCAAGATATAAGACCATGGGTTCTTTTTCACGAGGAGCAGTAAGTGTGGGAAGTTGAACTAAACAATCTTTCATTTGCTGGAAAGCTTGATTAGCTTCAGGAGTCCATGCGAACTCTTTGCTCTTCGTACAATTGTGCAAGGTTCGAATAAATGGATAAGACTTTGCAGCATGATTGGCGAGGAAGTGATTTAGCGCAGCTAACCTTCCAGCCAAACGTTGCATCTCTTTGATGGTATTAGGGGAAGACATTTTTTGTATCGCTTCGACCTTCTCAGGATTAACTTTGAAACCGTCTTTGGTGACGATGAAACCCAAAAATTTGCCCTCCTCCATGCCGAAGGAGCATTTGCTTGGATTTAACTTTAGATTTACCTCTCGCAGAGAATCAAAAGTTCGTTAGATGTTGTCTAACATAGTGTCTTCTGAATTACTCATAATGACCAAATCACCAAGGTAGACTTCCACAGTTTTCCCGATATCATCTAAAAAAACTGTATCCATCAATCTTTGATAAGTAGCTCCCGCATAGCGGAGACCAAAAGGCATCTTGGTATAACAAAAAATGTCTTTCTCCGTGCGAAAAGCGGTTTTATCTTTGTCCTCTTTTTTCATCAAGACTTGATGATAACCTGTATAACAATCTAGAAAACATTTCCAGCGAAAGGAAGCTAATGAGTCAACCTTTTTGTCAATCTCAGGAAGAGAATAACAATCTTTTGGACACGCCTTGTTTAGATCTTTAAAATCTACGCACATCCACCATTATGTTTCTTTACCATGACTGGGTTTGCCACCAAGGTCTGGTATTTGACTTCGCGCAGAATACCAGCATTTAATAACTCGGTGACTTGTTCGTTCATCGCCTCTGTCTTTTCTGACCCGAGGCTGCGCTTTTTCTGCACAACCGGTTCTGCTGACGGGAATACATTCAGACAATGTTCCGCGAAGTCGCGTGGGACACCGACCATATCGGCAGGTGTCCAGGGAAAATGTCCTTGTTGCAAAACAACAATAGTTTAAGTTTTGCGCGAGCTGACTGCAGGCCCTAACAAGATTGTTTGCTCAGGATACTTATTGTTGAGTACCCATTTTTCTGGTTCGTTACTTGGCAATGTCTTGACGGCCTTCGTAACTGGTTCTTCAATTGACATAATTTCTTTCCGCGCGTAAAGTATAGCTATACCATTTGGTGTCGGAAACCCACAAGCAGCGTGTGGAGCGGAGGTAATCATACTAAAATCATGATGCGTGCGGCGTCCCAATAGTACATCGTGACGGGAATTTGCCGCCATCACCATGAAGGTGACGTTACTCGTTCAAGAACACCTCCCATCAGAAAAAGTAACAGGAAAAAGGATTTGTCCTAGAGGAAAGACAGCCTCATTGCAGAACCCAGTTAATGGAAAATCAACTGGTTCCAAGCGTGCCTTATCCTCAGGATCTAGCTGTTTAAAGCACTGCTCATACATAATATCCATGGAACTACCCGGATCTATAAACATATAGTTTGTTTGGTAGTGCCCAAAGATACCGGTGATAACTATGGCCGGTCTTCTTGAGGACCTCCTGGAACGATAGGAAAAATGACTTGCTGTTCGCGCCAAGTGTTGTTTTGAAAATGTTGAAGGCTACGCTTGCGCGATGATCCACCTTGAATCATGGAAACGTGCTGTTTCATTTTCTTGTTGCTAGGCCCTTCGTTCTCGCGCGTAATCTGTTTAATCTCTTTGCGCACATTCTAGAGTAGATGTGTAAGCTTCCCACTCTTTAATGCTTTTTCAATCTCCGTGCGCAGACTGATGCAGTTATCTGTTGTGTGGCCTGCGTCTCTATGATTGTCACAGAACAAATTTGGGTCTTGCCCTTTTTTTCATAGAGGTGGCCTGTTAGAACTTAAGTTGCGCTCAGTCTGGGCGTAGACCTTGGCTGCCGCCATGAGTTTATCCCAGTTTTTTGGAAGGCCAGTTGTACCGGACAACACTTTAATCATTTCGTCACACCTTACCGCATACTTGAACTGCGCGCGTATAAGGTCTTCATGGACATCTCCAATCTCCAACACCTCTTTATTGTAACGCGTTATAAAATCTTCGAGGCTTTCATCGTCCCTCCGCCAGATGTTCATTACATCTGAGGAATCGCGCACGTATCGCCGTTGCTGACTAAAGTGTGTAAGAAAATTTTTTTTAAGTCATTCCAAGAGGAAAGTTTACCTACCGACAAATTATCAAACCAAAGGCGCGCACGCCGGTAAGGGTCTGTACAAATAGGTGACACCACATTGGCAATGTCCAGCACCCAAGTAACCCTGCACCGGTAAAGAGGCGCATGTGATCATCAGGATCGGTCAAACCGTTAAACTTTCCAACGTTGGATGGTAACTTTGCTCGCTCCAACGGAGCCAGTGCTATCTCTCTGGTAAACTTTGATTGTTCAGCTGCTTTGGTTGGGCGATACACCAAATTGTAATCATGCTCAGCTTCTGGATTGTATACTGCACGTACTTTTGGCCTGTAACTAGCATGATCTGCAGATATTCGATTGAAAATACTTGCACTATCCCCTTCCTCATAGGTTCTATCGAGCTCATCGTGTTGGGTGTCCGTTTCTGCGAAGACCGCGGGCCCAAACGAGAGTGGACAGATGCGCGACGCTGAACGTGTTCTTCTTGCCTTCTATTACCAGAATGAACAGGATCATTCCTGGTTTTAGAATACATTTCTGTTCCATCTTCAGGCACGTGCGAAGGGGAACGAGCATGACTTTGATTATTATAACTCAAAACTCGAGGTGCCGGCGAAGCACGGACCTGAGGAGCGTTAACCGAAGCTTGAAAAGCTGGTGTTCCGGTTTGGGCACATAACTGAGCATACATAGCGTTTAGAGCCGCTTGAGATTTTATTAACCACGATAATGGAGTCTCTCCAGATGGTAAAATCGACGTAACATCAACCTGAGGAGCCGCCGGCGTTACAGGAATACTCGCATGATTAGGATCATACTGAGCATTAGCTTCGCCGGAAGAATCCTCAACTATTTTCCCGTCGACCTGAGGTCCGACAAAACGCGTCGAATCCCTGATCGAGGACCTTGAAAAGATGATTCGTCAGCCATGATGCTACAGATCTAAGTGAAACTAAACGAAAGATGAGAAAGAATTGAAATCGGTGGGTCGCCAATGAAGAACCCTAGACCAACTAGACCGGAATCTAAGTAGATCTATGGAATGGGCTCTGCATAAAAGGGTTAACCCTTCATTTGGTTTCACGATGGAAAGATGAATAAAACAGTACTCCGGCTGAACTTGTAAAACAGAACACCGTTAGCTCGCCACGAGGAGAAGGGGGTTCTCTCCGTTGACCACCCTCCAGCGTGAGAATAAGTACAGGTAGTCGGAAGTAAATATTGTAAAAGAGAGAGTAGTTGAGAGTGAATATATTTCCTTGAACTCCAAGTTACTTATTTATAGCCGGTGTTTGGTGCCAAAAGGAGAGATTCTTAACTTTAACGGAATCTTCTGCTATTCCGTTAATGTTTGTTGGCAATCCGTTAGTGCACACGGATCGTGAGCTCATCAGCGGTTAGGGAGGTGCCACGTGTCAACATGAGATCACTACATCTTATAAATGTGAGCATGCCATCACTTTGATCTTCCTCAGCCGTCCAGATGCTGCCATGTGGCAATTGGTTATAACCGAAAAGATGCTTGCACAATTGGGTGTTAATGGCTTCTAGAAGGTTTCATAGTTGTTACCCATCTATTATTCGCCACATGTACATTCTGTTACAACAGAAAAATTCCCTTTGCTTCTGCACCAACTCAAGGATTTTGCTAAGGGAAAGTTTCTCAGGATTTACTGTTTCCTTGCGCGAGAAGCGCAAGTTAGTTAACTGATCTTCCTTCTTCCCCTTGCTGCATAGCGCAACGTTTGGTGAATATTTGCTTTGATATAAATATCTGCGCAAGGTTTGTGCATGAATCATTATCAAACGAGAATGTTCAAGGTTAACTTTGAACCTTGCGCGAGCCCGCGCAAGGTAGTTAAATGAAGCATTTATCCAAAAAGAATGTTTAGGTTTTTAACTTTGAACCTTGCGCGAGCCCACGCAAGGTAGTTATATGATCCTTTCCTCTCTTGGATATTTGGCGCAGAGTTCTAATAAATTTATTTTGGCAAAGAAGTTTGCGCGCAGTTTTCTTAAAAGTTATTAATGGGTATGGTTTCCTTGATTGACGCAAGATTTTTGGACCATACCCTTCAGTTGGTTGTTCCTATCCTCAATTTATATATATATATATATTATATATATATATATATTATATTATATAAGCCCATCAAGGCTAACAAACTCTTAAATCAATCTACACATTGGATTAAATCTCAGCCACTTAATTTTACAAAAATAACTATTGTGTTGACAGTTCAGGCAGTATCTTATGGTTTTCTCAGCTGGGGTTACCTCCACCTTTTCCTACCATGATCTCCACAATCCTAGGATGAACTGCGTTGGTTATAAGCGGTTACCAACCCTCCCCACACGATCTGGAAGTTTTGGTATATGTCTCAAACCACCTCAATCAAACCTTTTTTCTCTCCACGTCGTCGATGGTATACAACCTACAATCTCCAACTAGCGGTTAACAACCCTCCCCACACGATCTGGAAGTTTTGGTATATCCCCTGTTACCTACGATCTTTCCCAAATCGATCCAAAGCTCACCAACACCTGACCTCACGGCGATGATACAAAACAAGATAAGAAAGTTTTGAAGTGGAGAAGATTGGGGAAGAAATCTTCAATTTCATCACCAATTGACCCACAGTGTTCATCAATCGTTCATCAACGACCATCGTATGCTATTGCTTGTGCTCATTTGGCCTCCACCAACTCCGTTCTCTGGGTTACGGTAAGCGAATCCCATCTCGATTTCCAGTTTAAGTTACAAATTTGCAAATTGCTTCTTTAATTTGCAATACCCAAATCACAGTGATCACACCCACACAAAATTAAGTTCGAGATTGAGCAGAAAGTGCCGAATTTTTAACACAGCTGATTTTAGAAATAATGATCTATCAGTTGCTCGATGATACACAGTTTATTATTATTATTATTATATTATTATTATTATTATTATTATTATTATTTATTATTATTATTATTATTATTATATTATTATTATTATTATTATTATTATTATTATTATTATTATTATTATTATTATTATTATTATTATTATTATTATTATTATTATTATTATTATTATTATTATTATTATTATTATTATTATTTATTATTATTATTATTATTATTATTATTATTATTATTATTATTATTATTATTATTATTATTATTATTATTATTATTATTATTATTAAATTATTATTATTATTATTATTATTATTATTATTATTATTATTATATATTATTATTATTATTATTTATTTTAATTTATTATTATTAATATTATTAGTTATTATAATTATTACAGTATTATTAATATAATATTATTATTTATTAAGTATTATTATTATTATATTATTATTATTATTATTATTATTATTATTATTTTATTAAGTTTAATTTTAATTTATTTTTGCAGCCAGAAAAAGAAGAGATGTTTGTGCCACATTCTGAGTTTGTTGCCACTGAAGGATCTCAACCAATGGAAGGTATACATTTGTTTGTATTGTTTTTGTTTTGTTTTCCGTCTGTGATTCTGTGTATTTCGTGTCCGTGCCCGTGTAGATATATGTGATTTGATTGATGGTTCGCAAGCTAACTTTGTAGTACCCTTTTTTGGTCATGGACTGCTAAGGTTCACGTGGACATAGAGAATTTCTCAAGGTTGGCTAGAAAAAAAGTTGTACTCTGATGTTTTTTTGTTGGTGGATCTAAATGGTATCTTTTGTTTTAGATATAGTTATTTGTTATCTTAATTTTGCAATCATTCTAGAGTAGATTTCACCGTGGTGGTTGAATTATGTTTTATAATGCTGGCAGGTTATCTTGGTCAGGCGAGTGCTCATATTCCCGAAAGGAAACAATGTGGACAATTTGTCAACGTATCTTCATGTTGCTGTTTCCACCACATTTCAGTTTAGCCTAGCTGTGGTTAACCAAATTTGTAGCAATTTGGAAAGGTATATATCTTGCTTCTTTTTATATTTTAACGAACTAGACTACTGTACATTAACAACAGTCTTTAAGATGGACTATAAAGTACACTTCACTGCAAGAAGTCACTTAGTGTTCCGAGTAAGCTTTAAGAAAAAAATAATTTTATGATGTTGGTCCAGAAATGAGAACCGTCTTTAACTTCTTTAATGGGGATAATACAATTTTATAAGCCATGCACATTCTTAACCAGCTAAATGTTTATACTATGTCTATCATCCACATCTAGCGTGATTTTCAGTCATCTGGATTATTTTTTGTTCTTATTTATGCTTGAAACATTTAAATATTCAAAAGTTTCATGTTCATTGCCTTTAGGTATTTTTATCATTTATGGTTAATACATTATTGAATGTTTTAATAGCGAGATAGATGCTTGAGCAGCAATTGAATCTGGAGGGGGGATGATGGAATACTAAACCCATAGGGTAGACTGAAAGGTATGGTGGTTTATTTGTATTTTTTTCTTTTCTAGTTGTTAGATTTGATTATATGCCGATTTAGGAATGAATATTTGGTACCGTGTACCGGTACCGAAACCGTACCGTACCGTATCGGGTATATTCTGTACCGGTACCCACTTTCCCCATTTTTCGGCACAACGGTAGTATTTAGGGGTAAAACACCGGTTGAAGGGGTATGGTCCCAAAAACCTGCGCCAATCAAGGAAACCATACCCATTAATAACTTCTAAGAAAACTGCGCGCAGACTTCTTTGCCAAAATAAGATTTATTAGAACTCTGCGCCAAATATCCAAGAGAGGAAATGATCATATAACTACCTTGCGCGGGCTTGCGCAAGGTTCAAAGTTAAAAACCTAAACATTCTCTTTGGATAAATGCTTCATTTAACTACCTTGCACGGGCTCGCGCAAGGTTCAAAGTTAACCTTGAACATTCTCGTTTGATAATGCTTCATGCACAAACCTTGCGCAGATATTTATATCAAAGCAAGTATTCACCAAACGTTGCGCTAAGAAGCAAGGGGAAGAAGGAAGATCAGTTAACTAACTTGCGCTTCTCGCGCAAGGAAACAGTAAATCCTGAGAAACTTTCCCTTAGCAAAATCCTTGACTTGGTGCAGAAGCAAAGGGAATCTTTTCTGTTGTAACAGAATGTACATGTGGCGAATAATAGATGGGTACCAGCTGTGAAACCTTCTAGAAGACATTAACACCCAATCGTGCAAGCATCTTTTCGGTTATAACCAATTGCCACATGGCAGCATCTGGACGGCTGAGGAAGATCACGGTGATGACATGCTCACATTTATAAGATGTAGTGATCTCATGTTGACACGTGACACCTCCCTAACCGCTGATGAGCTCACGATCCGTGTGCACTAACGGATTGCAACAAACATTAACGGAATAGAAGAAGATTCGTTAAAGTTAACAATCTCTCCTTTTGGCGCAAAACACCGCTATAAATAAGTAACTTGGAGTTCAAGGAAAGGTATTCACTCTCAACTACTCTCTCTCTTTACAATACTTACTTCCGACTACTTGTACTTATTCTCACGCCGGAGGGTGGTCACAGAGAGAACCCCCTTCTCCTCGTGGCGAGCTAACGGTGTTCTGTTTTACAGGTTCAGCCGGAGTACTGTTTTATTCATCATCCATCGTGAAACCAAACGAAGGGTTAACCCTTTTATGCAGAGCCCATTCCATATATCTACTTAGATTCCCGTCTAGTTGGTCTAAGGTTTCTTCATTGGCGCACACCGATTTCAATTCTTTCTCATCTTTCGTTTTATTTCACTTAGATCTGCAGCATCATGGCTGACGGATCATCTTTTCAAGGTCCTCGATCAGGGATTCGACGCGTTGTTGTCGGACCTCACGTCGATGGACAAATAGTTGAGGATTCTTCCGGCGAAGCTAATGCTCAGTATGATCCTAATCATGCGAGTATTCCTGTAACGCCGGCGGCTCCTCAGGTTGATGTTACGTCGATTTTACCACCTGGAGAGACTCCATTATCGTGGTTAATCAAATCTTAAGCGGCTCTAAACGCTATGTATGCTCAGTTATGTGCCCAAACTGGAACACCAGTTTTTCAAGCTCCGGTTAACGCTCCTCAGGTCCGTGCTTCGCCGACACCTCGAGGTTTGAGTTATAATACTCAAAGTCATGCTCGTTCCCCTTCGCACGTGCCTGAAGATGGAACAAAAATGTATTCTAAAACCAAGAATGATCCTGTTCATTCTGGTAATAGAAGGCAAGAAGACAACGTTCAGCGTCGCGCATCTGTCCACTCTCGTTTGGGCCCGCGGTTTCGCAGAAACGGGACACCCAACACGATGAGCTCGATAGAACCTATGTGGAAGGGGATAGTGCAAGTAGTTTCAATCGAATATCTGCAGATCATGCTAGTTACAGGCCAAAAGTACGTGAAGTATACAATCCAAGAAGCTGAGTATGATTACAATTTGGTGTATCGCCCCACTGAAGCAGCTGAACAATCAAAGTTCACCAGAGAGATAGCACTGGCTCCGTTGGAGCGAGCGAAATTACCATCCAACTTGGAAAGTTTAACGGTTTGACCGATCCTGATGATCACATGCGCCTCTTTACCGGTGCAGGGTTACTTGGGTGCTGGACATTGCCAATGTGGTGTCACCTATTTGTACAAACCCTTACCCGCGCTGCGCGCCTTTGGTTTGATAATTTGCCGGCAGGTAAACTTTCCTCTTTTAATGACTTAAAAGAAAATTTTCTTACACACTTTAGTCAGCAACGGTGATACGTGCGCGATTCCTCAGATGTAATGAACATCTGGCGGAGGGACGATGAAAGCCTCGAAGATTTTATAACGCGTTACAATAAAGAGGTGTTGGAGATTGGAGATGTCCATGAAGACCTTATACGCGCGCAGTTCAAGTATGCGGTAAGGTGTGACGAAATGATTAAAGTGTTGTCCGGTACAACTGGCCTTCCAAAAAACTGGGATAAACTCATGGCGGCAGCCAAGGTCTACGCCCAGACTGAGCGCAACTTAAGTTCTAACAGGCCACCTCTACCTCAGAATCGTCCGCAAGACCTGAGTAGAGGTAGTCGCAAGTATAAGAGAAATTGGAAAGAGTCAAGTCAGAATTCGTACTCTCCTTATTCACCAATTGATGCGCGAGCAACAATTAACAAGATAACAACTCAAAAAGCGATTAAGCAAGAGAATAGGGAACGTCAGTGGATTCCCTTAACGAAACTCCGGCTGAGGTTCTCAGCACTGAGAATTATCAGTTCAAACAACCGCAACCAATGAAAAAAAGGGCAAGACCCAAATTTGTTCAGTGACTATCATATAGACACAGGCCACACAACAGATAACTGCATCAGTCTGCGCACGGAGATTGAAAAAGCATTAAAGAGTGGGAAGCTTACACATTTACTCCAGAATGTGCGCAAAGAGATTAAACAGATTACGCGCGAAAACGAAGGGCCTAGCAACAGGAAAATGAAACAGCATGTTTCCATGATTCAAGGTGGATCATCGCGCAAGCATAGGCTTCAACATTTTCAAAACAACACTTGGCACGAACAGCAAGTCATTTTTCCTATCGTTCCAGGAGGTCCTCAAGAACACCGGCCAGTAGTTATCACCGGTATCTTTGGGCACTACCAAACAAACTATATGTTTATAGATCCGGGTAGTTCCATGGATATTATGTATGAGCAGTGCTTTAAACAGCTAGATCCTGAGGATAAGGCACGCTTGGAACCAGTTGATTTTCCATTAACTGGGTTCTGCAATGAGGCTGTCTTTCCTCTAGGACAAATCCTTTTTCCTGTTACTTTTTCTGATGGGAGGTGTTCTTGAACGAGTAACGTCACCTTCATGGTGATGGCGGCAAATTCCCGTCACGATGTACTATTGGGACGCCGCACGCAGCGTGATTTTAGTATGATTACCTCCGCTCCACACGCTACTTGTGGGTTTCCGACACCAATGGTATGGCTATACTTTACGCGCGGAAAGAAATTATGTCAATTGAAGAACCAGTTACGAAGGCCGTCAAGACATTGCCAAGTAATGAGCCAGAAAAATGGGTACTCAACAATAAGTATCCTGAGCAAACAATCTTGTTAGGGCCTGCAGTCAGCTCGCGCAAAACTTAAACTATTGTTGTTTCGCAACAAGGACATTTTCGCCTGGACACCTGCCGATATGGTCGGTGTCCCACGCGACTTCGCGGAACATTGTCTGAATGTATTCCCGTCAGCAGAACTGGTTGTGCAGAAAAAGCGCAGCCTCGGGTCAGAAAAGACAGAGGCGATGAACGAACAAGTCACCGAGTTATTAAATGCTGGTATTCTGCGCGAAGTCAAATACCAGACCTGGGTGGCAAACCCAGTCATGGTAAAGAAACATAATGGCGGATGTGCGTAGATTTTAAAGATCTAAACAAGGCGTGTCTAAAAGATTGTTGTTCTCTTCCTGAGATTGACAAAAAGGTTGACTCATTAGCTTCCTTTCGCTGGAAATGTTTTCTAGATTGTTATAAAGGTTATCATCAAGTCTTGATGAAAAAAGAGGACGAAGATAAAACCGCTTTTCGCACGGAGAAAGGCATTTTTTGTTATACCAAGATGCCTTTTGGTCTCCGCAATGCGGGAGCTGCTTATCAAAGATTGATGGATACAGTTTTTGGAGATGATATCGGGAAAACTGTGGAAATCTACATTGATGATTTGGTCATTATGAGTAATATAGAAGACACTATGTTAGACAACATCCAACGAACTTTTGATTCTCTGCGAGAGGTAAATCTAAAGTTAAATCCAAGCAAATGCTCCTTCGGCATGGAGGAGGGCAAATTTTTGGGTTTCATCGTCACCAAAGACGGTTTCAAAGTTAATCCTGAGAAGGTCGAATCGATACAAAAAATGTCTTCCCCTAATACCATCAAAGAGATGCAACGTTTGGCTGGAAGGTTAGCTGCGCTAAACCGCTTCCTCGCCAATCATGCTGCAAAGTCATATCCATTTATTCGAACCTTGCGCAATTGTATGAAGAGCAAAGAGTTTGCATGGACTCCTGAAGCTGATCAAGCTTTCCAGCAAATGAAAGATTGTTTAGTTCAACTTCCCACACTTACTGCTCTTCGTGAAAAAGAACCCATGGTCTTATATCTTGCTGCATCCGAGGTAGCAGTAGGTGTTGTCTTGTTAGTAGAACGCGAAGGGGTCCAGTCTCCAATTTATTATATCAGCAAGATGTTGAACGATCCAAAGACAAGATATTCAATTATGGAGAAATTAGTTTTAGCATTGGTCCACGCTTCGCGCAGGCTGCGAAGATACTTTTCAGGACATGTTATTACAGTTTTAACAAATTTTCACATTGGCCAAGTCCTGACCAAGCCAGATGTTTCTGGACGACTTGCGAAGTGGGCAATAGAATTGGGGGGTTATAACATCTGTTATAAACCTACACCAGCTATCAAAGGCCAAGTTTTGGCAGATTTCATCGCTGAAATTCCCGCTGATAAACTTGAAGAATGCCAAGAAATTCAAAACCCAGTCCCAGTCATAGACAATAGAGCCTAGACATTGTTTACAGATGGCGCATCAAACAGTGATAGGGCTGGAACAGGTCTTCGATTAATGAGTCCAGATGGAGCAGAATTCACATATGCAATTTGGTTGGATTTTAAAAGCACCAACAACGAGGCCGAATATGAAGCTTTCCTAGCAGGCTTACGCCTCGCTATCAAAATGGGTGCAACAAATTTAGAAGCCCATGTTGATTCATTACTAGTTGCTGTGCAAGTAATTGGAACGTACGATGCAAAGGGAGATATCATGGCTTTGTACCTGGCGCAAGCCAAGGCTCTTATAGCACAGTTTCAACAATTTAAAGTCACACACGTCAAGCGAAGCGAAAACAAACATGCTGACGCTTTAAGTAAACTCACAGCAACCAGTTTCAAACATTTGGCAAAGGAAGTTCGCATCGAGGTTTTAAGTAATCCTCAGTCCCCCTCAGACAAGTAACAATGGTCGAAGTAGGAGATCCATCATGGATGTCTCCAATAATAGTGTATTTGTTACATGGTTCTTTACCAGAAGATAAAGCGCAAGCACGTAAGTTAAGATGCAAAGCCCTCAATTATGAAATGATTGACGGTATTTTGTACCGACGCTCTTACATGGGTCCTTCGCTCCGCTGCGTTAACAAACATGATGCGCAATACCTGGTCAGGGAGGTTCATGAGGGGCTATGTGGTATACATTCTGGGCGCGCATGGTAGTTGCCAAAGTGAAAAGCGCAGGGTATTATTGGCCCGGAATGTACGTTGACGCTGTAGAGATCTTCGCAAATGCATGTCCCAGCCAAAGGCATGCCCCTAAAACGTTACGCCCAAAGAATCCTTTGGTACCCGTCACAACAGCTTGGCCATTTCAACAATGGGCCATTGATTTAGTGGGACCACTTCCGGATGCGCCCGGCGCAGTCAAGTTTATCATTGTTGCGGTCGATTACTTCACCAAATGGGTTGAAGCCAAACCTTTAGCTTCTACTACAGCGATGGTAATTCTCAAATTCATCTGAGAATACATTATTTGCCGTTTTGGTCTGCCCATGCGCATTATTACATACAACGGTCCAAACTTAACGGCTGAAGAGTTGCAAACATGGATGACCGAAATAGGAATCCAACATGTTTTCGCTTCTGTTGCGCACCCACAAGCAAATGGTCAAGTTAAAAGCATAAACAAACAGTTGGTCGACGGTATCAAGGCCCGCCTTGGCACGGCATGGCGGGGGGGGTTGACGAATTGCCTAGCATCTTGTGGGCACACCGAACTATGCCCAAGACTAGCACTGGAGAAACTCCTTTGCCTTGTGTACGGCACGGAGGCTGTGAAACCTGCCGAAAATGGGTTACCATCTCCAAAATTGCTAGCTTTGGAAAACCAAGATAACGAAGAACAAAGGCGCATCGACCTAGACTTATTGGAAGAACGACGAGAAAATGCAGCGATTCGCGAAGCTAAGTACAAGTCTCAGCTTGAAAGGTATTACAACAAAAGGGTGCGCATCTGTTCCTTTTTGCCTGGTGACTTTGTTCTTCGCGATAATGAAGCGTCGAATGCCGAAAAACCGGGGAAGTTAGCCCCGCGATGGGAAGGTCCGTACGTGATAAATGAAGTATTGGGAAAAGGCGCGTACACTCTGAAGCGTATGGATGGATCCAGCGTTCCTCGAACCTGGAACGCCCAACAACTACGCCGATGTTATATGTAATCTCAGTCCTCTAAGCAACTTCTGAGCATTGCGTAACGAGACTGCTTACTTTATTTTTTATGTAATCTTAGTGGCAGCGATAGCTTTGCGCTTCATCAGTATGAATAAAATACTCTACCACTACTTACAGTCTTGTATATGTTCGTTTACAAATGCATGCAATTCCTTTGTATAAACAAAAACACAAACTCACGAGTCACAAACTAACTTAATACTTACGCTCACACATGTGAAAAGAAATTGTTCATTTGTCTATCCTACACAAGTAATTGGTCCCATGCAAACATTGTAAAGCTGAAATATATTATATTCACATCCACAGTACTTGCGCAGCAGCGCAACGTTACAAGTTATCACAAAGTAAAAATTACAAATTTCCTATTCTATGGATTTTGTTCCCGCCTGCTTCTCTGTGGAAGAAAAGATCTCCTTTAGTTTATCAACAAAGTCATCTTGCTGCAGCGCGGCATCCACAAGGTCCATAATCGGAATCTGTAATTGATCATATTTTTCTTTAGCAGCAGAATAAATGGCGGCAGTATTTAGCCCATGCGTGGCAGCATGGCTTGTATCCCATTCGGTCTTCAGCGCATGTGCCACGTGCAAAGTGCATTCTTTATAGCCCTCGGCATGCCCGTCACTGCGTGCAGCCATCATCAATTCTGCTATTCTCTCATCCAACTCCGTAGAGTTAAGGATGACATTTGCGATCCGTATACAAACACAATCAGTATATTTGCGACAATCAAACCAGACATGTATAAAGAAAAGGAAATATTACCTCCACAATCCCGTACTCCCGCAACCAGGTAAGCTGGTTCATGAGGGATTCGGTTAGGCTTTCTGCTGTAGCGCGAGCGACCTCCGTGTCGTTAAGTTTTGTTCACCTTCAGTTAAACAGCGGATCAACTCGGCTTTCTCTGTTCGGTGAAGGTTGATATCTTTTTCTCAAACTATCAACCTCATCTTGCAGCCGCGCCTGGTCAAATAGCATAGAAGTTAGATCATCAATTTCTTTATTCTTAAGAAGGAGAGTTATTTTGGTTGATACCTCATTCTGCTCGCTCCTTTCTCTATGTGAGCGCGCCTCTTCTGCCGCCGCAACTGCATCAGCTTTCTCTTTTTTAAGCTTCTCAATTTCGTTGCGTAGAGATATCTTTTCTTTGTTATCACGATCACAAGCCTCCACAAAGCGCTTGCGCTCGTCCGCATATTGCGCAGCAGAGGCCTCACACTTGCGCTTCCAAGACAGCGCGGACCACTCCTCGGTCTTCTTCTCCTCCTCAAACTCGGCCTTTTTTGCCTCAAAATCGACAAGCATCTTTAACGTCTTCTCTTTCTCGAGTTTGGCCTTCGCCTTATCAAGCTCAACCTCATCCCACTCCTTGTTCATGCTGCGCCATTCGCGCACGATCCTATTCATTGTGGAAGAGGCAAGGGCAGACTCTTGCAGATATGACTCGTAGGTAGCCTCGTGGTCTTTCTCTTCTTGTCGCATCACCTCCGCCGGAGGGAAGATGCCCTTATACCACTCCCTGCAGGAGTGCCAATCAGTAAAAACATCACCCTGTTTAACTTTCCACACGGGCTGATGAATCGCAGAGGCCCGCCTATCAGAATAAGAACGATAATAATAGTCCCCAGGCGTCTCCTCTGGGCGAATGGGCGACTCCTCATCCGAATCCTCAACAAACATAAAGCCTTCGCTTTGTGTTGAAGGGCCAGCTCCCTTGGATATCAACTTTGACGGCTCCAGCACAAGGGAAGATATTTTTTCTTGTTCTGCGGAAGCAGTATCTCTCACATCAACATCTGTAGCTGTATCTTTAACCTACTCGCCAACAGGATTTTCAGCATCAAAATTTTTGGGCTCTTCTTCCGGAGCCACCTTCTCAATATTTTCCGAGACGATGGGGTCGGCATCAAAAAGAGGAGCTTCTTGCCCCGCATCTCCCTCCTCAACGTTCTCAGGCCTGCGCGGTGATGGTATAGCAGATGAGGTGGCCGGCGCAGCCTTCACCATTTTCTTTGCAAAGCATATTAACAAATACCAAGTATAAGATGCTGCGCAACTTTTTTGACAGAAATGCGCAACAAACTAAACGTACCAGGTGAGAACTTCTTTGCAAAGGCATCCAGATTGCCCTTCTTGCCAATGCGCGGGCGCGCAACTTTTATTGGCGCAGGAGTTTTAGTTTCCGCCTCCTTCCTCTTCTTGGAAGTGCGCTTCAACGCCTCTTCCGGGCTAGAGGGTATTTCCAAGGAATCATCTGGGTTCGCAGCAGGAAGAAAGGAGGTGTCAATGGGTTCTGGCTTCGGTTTCTTCAAACCTACAGGCGCAAGACCCTCCAGTGAGTCCGACACCACTACATAATTGCACCAATAGTGGATACGGGACGTGTACATTTCTTACCCTCAGCTTTCGCAGCAGCTGATGGCTTGGTTTTTTGATCTGGGTTGGAAGGGGGAGGCGCAGCAGCTGCAGCAGCAGTTGGTTTCTTCTTCTTCTTCGAGTCAGGGCCTACGCCCAAGTTTAGCAAATCACCTACATAATCAATCATATTGAGCAAAGGTTGCGCCATTAGTTATATTGCAATATCAACTTAAGGCTTTGTAAGAATTACAAGTCTTCGAAGACGGTTGCGCCTCCAGATCCTCCTTCTTGGGCAGCTCAAAGTTCCCCAAGATTTGTGAGAACCAAGTTTCCTCACCCTCAGCAATAGGCACGACGACCATTTCCCTTTCTCTCTCTTGAAAGAAACCAAGTAGAGCGGCGCAGTACATATATACTAAAGGATAAAAAGCATTTTTGCATCAGTACATATATATTAAAGGATATTACTAGGAAGTTAAAAGGTTACGTACCAGTTCCATCTTCAGTATACACCGGTTTTTCCCGGCGTTCTTTCTTCCAAAAAATATCCTGATACCACACCTCGTCGGCAGGTATGGGAAGGGTCTCCAGTTCGATCTCATCACCGGCTCGGAATGTCATCTTCATCGAGATCACCGCCGCCTTTATGAAGAAGACTTCTGTTTCCAGTCGTGGTAAGATTTGGGCGGCACTAACAGCAATCGTTTGGCTTGCACACGTTGTTGGACCGAATAAAAACCCAAAGAGCAGTGCAACTGATAGAAGACTCTTAACTTCTCAACCGTCGATACAATCTGCATCGACCGGCAAACAAACTCAAAATGCCGGATCCTAACCATTCCCATCGGGCTCAATTGAGAAATATGAAGCTTACAAAAACCAAGAATTTCCAGCAGGAAATGGGTCACCGGAAGCCTGAAGTTCCCTTCGGCAAAATAATCATAAAATAATGTGATGTAGCCGGCCGGCGCATCAGTCGCTGTGGCATTCGCCACCGGAAAAAAACGCTTTCCAGGACGGAGCAAAAAGAAAGTTGGTAGCAAGATTATCGAAACCTTTCTTCGACCACTTTAACGGTGGCAAACTTGACGTCGACGGTATCTCAGCAGAATTTGCACCGGTGGCCATAACTCAAACTTTGAAGAATACTTAGAAAACTTTGAAGGTCACCGGAATATATGAGCACAAGTTTCTCTCAAGATTTAATTTGGTGAGGAAGCAAATGGATCGTTGATCCCTTTATATACTAATCGCAAATAATGCACGATTTGACTGCAGCGACTTTTGCGACAGTCACGTATCCCCAAGTAACTGCAGGGGCGAGTGGGGAGCAGTAACCGCCCCACGCGCGCGAGTGTCGCCGAAATAGCATTAAATATCGTAAGACATGTACTGTTGACAGCCTGTCAACAGTACCACCACGTCTCAAGAACGTGCGTCGTCACCAACTACACCATCCGGATAAGTGACACGTGTCTAAGTATATTTGAAATTCAAATACTTTTTCAAAATTCACTTACGACACGTCACCAAGATGCATAAAGCAACAAAAAGCTAGTACTTACCTAGCGCATCACATTTATTTTAAGTCCAGTGCTCCACCTACTTCTTATTGGAGCAACACTGGACTGGGGGGACTTGAAGGGGTATGGTCCCAAAAACCTTGCGCCAATCAAGGAAACCATACCCATTAATAACTTCTAAGAAAACTGCGCGCAGACTTCTTTGCCAACATAAGATTTATTAGAACTCTGCGCCAAATATCCAAGAGAGGAAAGGATCATATAACTACCTTGCGCGGGCTCGCGCAAGGTTCAAAGTTAACCTTGAACATTCTCGTTTGATAATGCTTCATTTAACTACCTTGTGCGGGCTCGCGCAAGATTCAAAGTTAACCTTGAACATTCTCGTTTGATAATGCTTCATGCACAAACCTTGCGCAGATATTTATATCAAAGCAAGTATTCACCAAACGTTGCGCTAAGCAGCAAGGGGAAGAAGGAAGATCAGTTAACTAACTTGCGCTTCTCGCGCAAGGAAACAGTAAATCCTGAGAAACTTTCCCTTAGCAAAATCCTTGACTTGGTGCAGAAGCAAAGGGAATCTTTTCTGTTGTAACAGAATGTACACGTGGCGAATAATAGATGGTAAAAGCTGTGAAACCTTCTAGAAGCCATTAACACCCAATCGTGCAAGCATCTTTTCGGTTATAACCAATTGGCACATGGCAGCATCTGGACGGCTGAGGAAGATCACGGTGATGGCATGCTCACATTTATAAGATGTAGTAATCTCATGTTGACACGTGGCACCTCCCTAACCGCTGATGAGCTCACGATCCGTGTGCACTAACGGATTGCCAACAAACATTAACGAATTGAAGAAGATTCCGTTAAAGTTAACAATCTCTCCTTTTGGCGCCAAACACCGGCTATAAATAAGTAACTTGGAGTTCAAGGAAAGGTATTCACTCTCAACTACTCTCTCTCTTACAATACTTACTTCCGACTACCTGTACTTATTCTAACGCCGGAGGGTGGTCACGGAGAGAACCTCCCTTCTCCTCGTGGCGAGCTAACGGTGTTATGTTTTACAGGTTCAGCCGGAGTACTGTTTTTTTCATCATCCATCGTGAAACCAACGAAGGGTTAACCCTTTTATGCAGAGCCCATTCCATAGATCTCCTTAGATTCCGGTCTAGTTGGTCTAGGGTTTCTTCACCGGTAAATACCGACACCGGTATATTTGGTACCTGGCCAACGAATGGTGAGACAGGTATGTTATACATGTAAATATGAACTCATTTAATGACACATTCCTCACGTAGTGGTGCTTATTTAAATAAAAAAAGACTTTTATCATTATGACGTTAAAATGATGATTTAAATTAGCATTTTACCTTCTAAAGTGACTAGGTGGGATCAATTGTTCTTTATTTTATATGATAGACGCTATCTTTATTTTTTTGTATTTTCTCATTATTATAATTACAAGTTTGCAGGATTTATGGTCTAAAACCAAGTTAAACGTTTTCGTTATTTATGGCTTATTTTTGTGACCATTGTGATCAACTTGGTGTTCAAGCTTTTGCAGATGCGCTCCTTTGTTGTTGTTGATAAGTGCCGCGGAGTTATTATTACCAATCGTCGGATGGTTAAACCATGTCCTTCACATCTTGAGTATCTTTGGCTCTTTTTTGTATATTATTGAGTAATCATGTTGCATATAATGTGCCTTTTAGACTTAACAGATTGGTAATTGGTCATAATAGGTACTCAAATAGGCTGAGTCGGGTTGGGTTGATGTGAAACACTCTTTGTCAAATTGTTTTATTCATCTTATGAATATATAGTCAAATCTGATTATAATTTATATTATGGTGAAAGAACTTTGTTTTTTATATACAAATTGTTAGGAAGTTTAGTCTGCTATGTTAGTATATTGTGAAGAGATTCTAGTCTATCCAAGTGATTCGTTTGTTCATACCTAAAAAAAGAAAGCAGAAGGTAATCGTGTCTTCATTTACGTATGTTTATTTCCATGTAAAAGGTTTGGTTTAAAAAAGTTGGATTGTTATAAAATTAAAATATTGTGTCAATACAGGTGCTTAGTTGGTGACGTCAGATCAAATTCTACATTTAGATTGCTATGATGAACTGAAATTGCAGGATTAGATGAGGCGTACAGAGCATATTAGAAGGGATATGTTTCGGTTGTGTGGAAGGGAAGCTTTACTTAACCAATTTGTTAGGACATAAGAGGGAAAGTCAAAGGGAACTTCAGGGCTTAACAGTGCATAGTGATTTTTTTTTTCTATTTTTGCTCATAGAAACTGGATTCAAGTCTGTTTATTTTATCAAGATTCATCATCTTCTGCTTTGCTAATGTTATACACCTTCCAATTTCAAACAACCACTAAGTTATTGTTTCGTGCTGTTATATTAGCAATAGAAAGTTTTTTTTATAAGATAATTAGGTGTTGACAGCTTGACATTTGCTTTTATCATATTAGTCGTTTGTAGTCGTTTGTTACCGAGGCAGATTCTTAAGACATGGAAGGCCCGTGGAGGAAGAGAGGCTCCCATCAATGGCAACAAGTGAGTTTGTCCAGCTGAAACAGCGCCACACTGTCTTTGGTTTGAGGTGCGTTTAGGCAAAGATGGCAACTTGGCATGTCATACCCGTTGGGTGACTGGTCGAAACAGGGGACTTTGTTTACTTATCAACACAAGTCAGGTTATATGTTTTTTTCTTGTGATACTCATCTTCTAATAGGGATGCATCTTATTTTTAATTAGGGAAGGGTTTCGGTCTAGGCTAGAACCATTTTTCGTGGTCAAGAAAGCAGCCAACAGCACAAAATTCATCCACATTTACCTCTCTCATCATGAAGTAATGTTACAGTTCATTACTCGCAGATTTATATTGTAGTATGCGCATTCAAATTAATGTTGGTTAATGTGATAATTTGGGAATAAAGTAGGTCGTTAAAAGATGTGTTTGTACTATGTACATCTCACTCGGGTTGATTTTGATGCTGTTTAGCATTGGAGCGTTCACGAAAAGACATCAGCTTATAAGACCAGAGAAGGTGGTAGAGGATTTACGAAGATTGAACATGTGCAGGAGGTTGGCCGCCAGGAGGTCATGCCTGATCCGATCTATGGGAATACGTACATGAAGTAATAATAGAATTTTTTTAGTAAATTGATCAAGTTTGTTGGATAATTGGTATTTGGCCACATTTTGGGAATTACAGGCACGTGAAGCCTTACATGAAGTCATTGAATTAAGTCAAAGTGAAGGTGGAATAAAATTCATGTTTTACCACTCTATCAGTTTTATTTTATATTGTTTTGTGGTTGTAAATTGTTCATATTCGTTTTTCTTTTATAAATTAAAGAATGGTGCTTTTGTTTGTAATGTTGTTCAGATTTGTGTTCACTTAATGTGGGTGTTTGGGATAGCTTATTTTGAGCTCTTTTTAACTTTTTGACTTCCTTAAAGTTAATAAGTCATTTTTGTAGTGTTTGAAAAATGTGTTGATAAAGAGTTTTTGTGGTTTGAAAAAAAAAAAAAAAAAGTTAAATGGTTGTGACTTTCTTCAAAAAGGAGAAAGGGATATGGAAAAGAAAAAAAGAAAAAAGAAGAAAAAAGGAGAAACAATCCCCAACCACCCTCAATATAGATTAGCTTTGTTTGTTAAGCTGTTAGCGTAACTCGTCCACCGGACTGGTACTAAACTATTATATTGATTCCAACATCAATTAAAATCGCATCGGGTTTCACCCAACTAACCATATTTTTTAACAATAAATTTGGATCACTGACGGACCACTGGAGTATCATCGTGTCATCAACGGAACCACCCGATCATATCGATCTCCACTAGGAATAATGCCTATACACCAGTTCAAGAGAAAACCTAATAAATTTTGGAAAAAAACTCCTTTTGGAATTGAACTTATGACCTAATGGTCAAAAGCCTTATTCCACCCCAAGATGCCACCAGGCTATAATGCCATGAACAACTGACCATATTTGGTTGCCCCACCGGTGATGTAACGATATCGGCTTGTCTACTAATCTCCCCTGACCATAAATGTCATCAAGATGTATTTTCATGAATAATTTTTTTAAATGGTGACTTTCTTTTTGAGTGACCCGACACCGTCTAAGCGACGACCCTAACCAAGATCTGCCTAGAATACGTTGTCTTAACCGGGCCCGCGCTGGGTTGATTAGACTTGGTTATGACGTTCCCCTGGAAACTGTACTGCCTCTACACAAGTTGCCTCGCAGAAGTAACAGCCGGATGAAAACCGAGGTGCGGCTTAGGATCGAACCCCCCTCAGTGGATTCGTCACTATCATTGTCCAATATTCACCCAGTATATTAAGCAATTTGATTATATTTCAAATGTGCATATATATGTTATTAAATTAAACCTGGATAGCTAAATTTACATGTTAGAGTAAATACATCTAAAATATAAAACCTTAATTATATTTATCATCATATTTCCCCATAATTTCAATTGTGCTACGTATCTATACATCTTAATAAAGAACATACCTAGGGTGTCACATGGAATTTTTCTAGGAAAAATATAACCCGTGGCAATTTTATTAAGCTATATATGCTACATGGTATCTTTAAGCTTCTTTACACAAACCAAATCCATTTCCTTGAAAGCGAGGACCCATTAGATAGTATATGTGTCAATGGATCCATATAAAAGCTTACACCCCGTTAGATATATATTTTCATCTAAAAAATTAGGGTTTCTCAACTATTACTCTCTCCTCCTTCTCTGCCATCGAGCAAAGTTCTTCTCATTATTCTCAAAATCAAGGTAAGATTACTATTACTTTCAATTAATCAGCAAGGTTTTCTCATTCTTTAACATTCATCGATTTCGTTTAAGTAGCCGATTCATCTGTTTTTTTCGTTGTCATTTGTTTGTGTTGTGTTTCAGATTTACAAGACGCACCTTCTTTGTCAGTCTACCTTTCTTCACAACTTGAACAAGTAATCGCTGCATGTGTATATACCCGTTAAGAAGTTGATTAGCCGTACAAAATTAATAATTTAAGTTTCTATCATGTTAACCGCTGCATGTGAATTGTTTTTTTTTTTTGGAAGATTATTTAAATATCATATGTGTTCTTGGAGTTTAATTGTTTGATCCTTGATATTTGACATTGGAATTTCGGATCATGATAATGGTTTGGTAGTATCCATCTATTTGTTATAAAATTATAATTGTTAATTATTATTTCCTTATTTAGAAGAAATATAGTTGCTTGATTCTAAATTCAAATTTTGATTTGGATGATAATATGAAAATCAATTATTTGCAATTAATAACATTAATTGAATTGCCTTTTTCGGTGGGTTCAATGTACCTAGACATGTTAATGGTTTAAAATTTAAAATTTTATATATAACTTTTGATTAAATTCTTTTAGAATATTAATGTAATTTTAAATTAAATTCTCTTTACTTATTTTTAAATTAGTAACTTGATCTTGTGATTGATCATAGGATTATGATTGTTGTGTTTGTAATTTGTCGTTAGGCTAGATGATTTTTTTTCGAAATTTAGAAATGTTTGGTTGTTTTTATATTTCAATATGTTGTCAAATGTTTGCTCCATATTCTATGTTTTTTTTTTTTTTGAAGATTGTTTGAATATCATATGTGTTCTTGGAGTTTAATGGTTTGATCCTTGATATTTGACATTTGAATTTCGGATCATGATAATGGTTTGGTACTATCCATCTATTTGTTATAAAATTATAATTGTTAATTATTATTTCCTTATTTAGAAGAAATATAATTGCTTGATTCTAAACTCAAATTTTGATTTGGATGATAATATGAAAATCAATGGTTTGCAATTAATAACATTATTTGAATTGCCTTTTTCGGTGGGTTCAATGTACATAGACATGTTAATAGTTTAAAATTCAAAATTTTATAAATAACTTTTGATTAAATTCTTTTAGAATATTATAGTAATTTTAAATTAAAATTCTCTTTGACTTATTTTTAAATAAAGTTACCTAAAATAAAATTTGACAACATTCATATTTTATAATTGCTAATTATCGTAATTTTTAATAACCTCTAATCAACAATTATTGGTTTCTCTATAACTAATTAGATTCAGATTATTTAATAATCATTTTAAAACATTTATTAGTTGTTACTATATATGTTTTAAAATCATTAAAATAATAACTTTTGAAGCTTTCAGTCTATTTTAGATGATTCTGTTCCTCAAGATGCTAGCATTAGCATGTTTTACAATATCATTTGAATTATTAGAAGTATGTTTTAAGAATATATTAATATTTTTATAAAACATCAATAAAATGTGTTTTTAATGTTTTTGGCTGATAATAATAACTAAATATGAAATATGTTAAAATCCTTAACTGAGATGAATGTAGCTTCTAATATTAACCCTGATTTTGGAAAATATGAATTATTCAGTGTACATTTTTGTTTGCCTTACATTGTTATGCATTAGGTACATCTATCTTGGATTGTTTAACAATGGAATAGAAGCTGCAAGGTTAGCATAAATTTTCTATCCGGTCTTTTATCATTTTCGAACTTAAATTGATCATTTAACAGGAGGTATAATGTGAATACACTTAAGGGTGCTTACATCAAGTTAAATGTCTCTTAGGCAACACTTCTGATGATAGAAGAACAAGGGTAAAATACAAATTACACTTCTAATTATATTTCCATACTTGAGCTCGATTACCGGCTTAAGCCATCTTCATTGTACCAATTCAGGTTGAGCATTGCACATGTATGGCACTGGGAAATCAGATACCTTAGGCCCACCCTCTCAACCTAAGCGGTGTTGTGGCTTTCAGGTTTTATCTTGTTGACCAGGTAACTTCAACGATTTTTTTTTGCATTCATGAATGTATAGTGGTTTATTAACTCCAAAACATGTACATTTATGCTAGCCATAATCAGGGGAAAAGAATAGAGAAGAGTATGGGATCTACTCCACATTGGGCATGGTAGGTTTTTGGTCCACATGTAGCTCCTAACTTCTTTGCTACTGTAGAATTATCAGTATTGGTGGAACTGACCCATCAGGTCATTGATTATTGTTTAAGAAAGGTAGAAACATTGATTATTTGATTTCTATTCTATTTTTTTTACTCACCCCTGTGTTTTATTTGGAATTAGTTGTATTTTATCAAATAATATCAAAATTTCCATTATAAAAATGCTTCCTTTCATTGCAAGGTATTCAGGAACTGGAGTGTGTAGTGTTCTTTTCGGAAGTAGGTTCAGAAGCCAAGTTTTGGGTCACCATCCTATATCTAGGTTAGAATCATTAGATTTTAGAGACATCTATCATGGTCCAAATTTTGGTCACATTCTCAAGGTTAGATATTGTTTGGATTGCGTTTCCGAACTGATGTTCTTTTTAGCTTTCAGTGTTTCGATAAGGGATTGAATTCTGTTTAATGATCCTTTATGGCACTATCTCCTAAGGTGAGATTAGATAGAATTTATTTGTTACATTTTCAAGTATACATAATGGATTCATTTGTTAATCTGTAAGCATCCACCAACCTTTTTAGAATATTTTATACTAGAAAGTCATTTTTATATTGCAATTTATAAAATTACAAAATTCATTATGCAGTTAACAATGATTAAGGGTCGTGAAGCTACTTCCTTTATTAGGTTGTAAGGTCTTTAACCGTGTGAGGCCTTGGCACTCACATATTTGCTATATACGGTTAGAATCTTCTAATATTTTTATATCAATAGTAAGTTGGTTGTTTTATTTACTTTATGAACATAAGAGTTCCATAATAATTTCCTTCAGAGAATTTCGTTATGATTATCATAAACGTATAATGTCCTTTGTCAATACATGTATCTTATTTTTTCGGTTTATTTTTTTATCTCATTCAGTGTATTGATTTACATAATTTTTTCTGTTTATCCAGCCATGTATATGTACATAAAAATAAGCACGAAAACGTAATATACATGACTTCACTTTTTTGTGAAAGAAATTTACATCGAACACCAACCTGATCTTATATTGATACGTACAAAAAATAAGTAAAAAAATATGTTTTGACCCGAGTTGTTTTAAAACTAAATTTATGCCAACACGTAAATTAACTGAAGACGTACAAAAAAGCGGGAAAACGTATTATATGTGAGGCTACCCATTTTCAAAGAAACGTAATCAACATGATTATATACCGACACCTACATAAATATCAACACGTAAAAAATAATTATAAAGTTTTTATAAAGTTGAAGGGTTGTAACTGCCAGTACTAAATGTTGAAGGGTTGTAACTGCCAGTGGTAAATGTTGAAGGGTAAAGTCCAAAATAAGGAAAAACCTACACAAAAAACTGTAAAAAAACCTGAATTTATACCCACATATACATACATATAAGCATGTAAAAACATTATATAGATTTTAGAAAGTTGAAGGGCTATAAGTGTAAATACTATATGTTAAAGGTTAAAAGCTAAAATAAACAAAAACATACTAAAAAGAAAAAAAAAGTTGACCAATGACAAGCTCCCATGCAGCAGCTTGCCACTGTTTATGCCACTTCTTATTTCTTATTGTAAGTATATCAAATTCTTATTGTAAGTATATCAAATACAAAAATAAATCCATTTCACCCTCCTTAGATCACACGCGTTGTTGCTAGTCTACGCCCACAAAACCACCTCATGCCCCGCGTTGTGAACGGTGTTGTGCTTGGAGCTTTTGATTTTCCACCAGCATTGTGTGTAAATGGTCAGACTGTCACACCTCAACCGATGGCGGAACATCGGGATGAGACGAAATAGATTGCTCGTTGCACATAACACTAATTGTGACAATATAATTAAATTCATAAATGACTAAGATTCAATACAAAGTTTCAAATAAACGAACAAGCATAACAAATATTTAAAGTGTGTTTCTAGAGCTTGTCCTAGCTTGATTTCTTCACATCATTTTGGCTAACAACCTGCAACATGCATTAAAATATAATCAACAAAAATGTTGAGCGAGTATACAAGTTTGATACATAGCATAATATAATAAAAAGACTCATATCCAACACGAAAACATATAACAAGTTTCACCATGCTAGCTAACGCACTCCAAGTGATAGCCCAAATTTCCAATGCGTTAAAATAGCCTATCCCAAAGAATAACGGGAGGTAACAAGTTTCACTTAGCAATACCCCAAAGACTAATGGGGAGGTGCATTACTCCTATAGCATATGCATAGTACTATCATGTTAAGGCGGAACTACACACAAGGATTAAACGTTCATATAGCATCAAAATCTCAAGTATCACAAGTTTCATGTTTCATGTTTAACTGGATAGAGTATGTTTCAAATAAGTTTCAAGTGTCAAGTGTCTTGATATAGAAAACATGTTGCACCCCAAAAGTGATAAAACAAAAGGGGGATCGAGTATACTCACCTTCGTTTGCGTATAAATTTCTTGGAATTCGCACGAGTAAAGATGAAGAATCGACGAAAGTGATTATCTTAGGATGAGATAGTGAACTCGTTATCATACATTTATTGGATGGCATGGAGTCGTTTAAAGGAGTTGTTTTAATTGAAGGTTTACGATTAAGTTGGCATCTTAATAAGTTATACTATAATGTTGGAAATGATTTAACAATATTTAGAGAGATATACTAATATTGAAATGATAATGATAATAATATAATATAATAATAATAATAATAATAATAATAATAATAATATATTTTTAAATGACAAAATTGATGGTAATGTTAACAGTAAAATAATGATAATAATAATAATATAAATACCGATTTAACATTAACCAGTTGTTCTGGCCCATATATCAGTTTTAGTAAGTAGTTAACTTTTGGCCCAAGGCCCAATCTGCTGACCCAAACCGTATAAAAAAAAGGAACCAAAAATATGGCCCAAGGACAGGCCAAAACATGGCCAACAAACATAACCCAGCACAGCGAAGAAATCGGAGGAAGCAAAGGGTCGAACCCGGACACTCCGACTAAACAAGTGCGCATAACACCAGCAGGGCTAGCCCAGCTGATGATTGTTTTGTGATTTATTTAGTTTTATCCTAAAACGCAGGTCGTCTACTTCATTTCATTAAACAAACGATGCTTAATGCATATATATATGAATCGCGAACTTATTACGCACATGATTTTAAGTTCATCTTAAATGTTTAAATAAGATTAGTAATAAAATGACAAGAATCAATAGTTAGAGTGTTTATACCGAATGATCGCGGGATGCTCCGGTCGAACTCCGATCGTCTTCTCCGGCGGAGTTTGCAGGTTTCCGGTGAGCCTGAGCTTTTCCGGTGACCGAGAGAGGTGAGCGAGAGTTATGTGGGAGAGAGTGTGCGGGTGAGTTGTGAAGTAAAACAAGGAGTGGTAGTCGGGTATATATAGTGTTCACGAAAATGAATCGAGACAAGAACTGAGGTGTGTTCGTGATTGAGGTAAGGATGGAAAGGACATGAAGGTGACAGCCTAAATTGAGCTGTGTTACGCGTTTGATTTTGAGCGGCAAAATGAATGTTATGTTTGAACGTAACTGATATATATATATTTTAAGTTTCTAAAAGTACATCGATTGAGAGCATAGCTCGCCTGGTTAATGAGTGTGTTTGTCAACGGGGCTGTGCGGGTTCTAGTCCCGGCACCACTTTTATTGTTATTTTTTGTTCAAATTTAAGTTCCAAAAATACCCAAAACAGTCCTTGGACTATAGTTTGATAATAATTCACTTTTAGCCCCTTTATAATTACTAACTTAGTTAGATGAAATGCTAAATTAATCCAAAGAAAAACTTAACTAAGTTAAACTAAAGACCTTATTTATTTAAATAAATAAATAAAATAGATAAATAATTAAATGAGTAAATGATTATTACATATAAATAAATGTTTATTTATCTTTGAATAAATATAAATAAATAAATGATTAAATAATAAATAATTGATCAACTAAATGAATAAATGATTAATGAATAAATAAATAAATGACTAATTAAATAAACGCGAAAATACGGAGCGTTACACAGACAACGTGGATGGCCAGATGACCTTGATGAAGACAAAGACGAAGAAGATGATTAATGTTTAAGTAATTTTATTTTTAATTTATATAATTTTATTGTAAACTTATGTAAGTTAATTTAAAAAAATAAATATATAATAATAACAAAACATGTGTGCCACGAGTAGAATAACGCCCACCAAACCACACCCGTCTCACACCCCCGTTTTTGTACCACGCCCCATTTCTGACGTGCACTGACATGTCGGCAACATGTCGCATAAATCCTCATTTTCAAGCTCTCACACCGTATAGTCTTAAAACCAAGGGCGTACGATAGAAGGGGGCAGGGGTGCCCGACCCCCGAACTTCTCGCTCAGTAGCGTCCGGTATGTAATTTTCGTATATAATTTTTTAGGTATATACGTTTTCGACCCCGAGCTTCGCCACTACTTAAAACCTAACTGTGTGGGTGAGTGTGGGTGAGACTTTACTGGCATGTTGTTTGTTTTCATGTAGTCAGAAACCCCTATTATTTCACTTATGTACTAATTAGGGCTGGCATAACGGGTCAACCCGATCTGTTAAGACACGAACACGATAAGACACGAACACGAAACACGTAAACACGAACACAACACGAAATCTTATCGTGTCAGATTTTCAAAACACGAACATGAACCTATTAATAAACAGGTTACACGAAATGACCTGTTAAGACACGAAAAACTTACCAACGTATCATACGACCTGTTTAAGACATGAACACAATCTGTTAAGACACGAACACAATCTGTTAAGACATGAACACGACCTGTTTAAGACACGAACAGACCTGTTAAGACACGAACACGACCTGTTTAAGACACGAACACGACATGTTAAGACACGAACACGACCTGTTTAAGACACGAACACGACCAAATTAGGAAGCTGTGAACCAATTGGATAAGAACACGAACTGTGAACCGAATTGGGAATGGTGGTGTTTGTGAGAAAGATTTAAAAATTAGGGTTCGGATTGTGGAAGTTTGTGTATAATTCATCACAGGTCCCATGACTGATGACCCCATGTCCACACCCACATATAATATTTTTTATTATTTTTTAATTATTAACATGTACTTAACGGGTCTTAACAGGTTAACGGGTTTAAACCTGTTTAGACACGAACCTGTTAAGGTCTTATCGTGTCAACATGTTTTAGGCACGAAACCTGTTAAGGTCAAACACAAAACATGATAACTTCGTGTAGATTCGTGTTGTGTTATCGTGTTCGTGTCAAAATTGCCAGCCCTAGTACTAATCAGAGACCTTGTGACTCTCGTCCATTAAGTAAATCATTAAACATATTGTCCAACCAATTAGGAGAGAATTGATAGATTCCTTTTTAGGAGCAATTCATCCTTCCCTAATAAGAAAAAAAAACTAATGCTAGGAAGTTATAAAAATAAATCATTTCTCTACTTCGATTTTTTAAAGGCCAATTTTATTCAAAACAAAAGCTTACATCAGGAAGTACATTAACCCCGATCACATATTTAGTGGCGAAGCTTCAGGTTTCTGACCGAGGGGCGGAAGTCAGCAGACCTAAAGATTTCTATAAAACCGAGGGGTCGAAAACGTATATACCCAATAATTTCTATAGGAAAACTACATACTCTTCACTACTGAACAAAAAGTTGCGGGGGTTGGCTGCCCCTCCCACCCCTTAAAAGCTTCGCTGATGCACATATTTACAACCATATCTAAGCTTCTCCTATCCTTTTTGCGTACGGAAATTAAAACTACACCATTTTAAAGTATTCGAATTCGAATCCATAGTTTTCGAATGAACTTTAAAGTTTCCAAGCTTAATTTCCAATTCATAGTTAAGTTGTCAATAAGTCGTTGTGGTATACTCTAACTTTATTGGTATTAAAGATGACATGACAAGTTAACATATCTTTCAAACCACTTCCTCTCTATGTTAAGGGATGTTAAAACCACTTTTTGTTAACATGTTAACTTAGAAAAAAAAAATGTTATTTGTTAATTATTATCAATGTTTATTTTAGTTAAGAAGTTAATGAAATAGTAAGTATTATTATTATTATTATTATTATTATTATTATTATTATTATTATATTATTGTTTTGGTCAAAAATCACAATAAGGATAATGTAACCAAATTTGATTTTGTGAGGTTGAGTGCTTGAAATAATGAACAATTGTATGAACAAGATAGAAATGTAATCAACGATGAACACTTAGATTTATACGAGGAAAAAGCCCTTGATCAACGAATGATCTCCGGCATAAAAAACCTCGGGTGATGGAAACTACCGATCACCAAATATATAACAAAGACTAGTAACAATTCTTGTACTACTTCGGAAGGCAACGAGCTCAATACAATGTAATCTAGGGTGTGGTTTTCGAAAGAATGAGAGTGTTATGTGTTTGTGTATTCAGCTACTGCTTAAAATGAGCTCATTTTCCCCTTTAAAGATAGAAAATATCACGTAACCAACTACCCGAAAAATGTGCAAGTCCCCCATGTTCTCCATAACGGTTATTCCTCATCAAGCACGTGCCATATGAAACATATTCCACGAGATTCTAGCAAAGACTAAGTCCACGTCGTCCATTACCTGCGTATAAGCATTAAAAACGTGGAGAATTGTTAGAAATAATAAGTAATGTTAAGGATCCTTGATCCTACAAGCCCCTGCCCCATCTGCTAAGGATAAGTGATCCAAGCAACGCTTCAGGATACAGGATCCATAGTTATGAAAATCTATGCCCTAACAAGTGCCCCAATATGGCAGTTGTGATATAGATTCACTGTTGTCATATTACCGTTACAAAGCGAACTAGCCGTTGCTGCATGTAACTAGCCGTTACACTGCCTGACGTCACTGATAAGACATGCTATAATCATCATTGCGAAATATAGGGTTAGAGATAACTCCCTTTTCTTTAAGGATCAGAAAATCCTTCTATTTTTGGAAGATGAAACCTTTTAGACTCTTCGCTCTTAACCTTCCTGCACTTAAAACAATTAGTAATACCCTATATCAACCCGGGTGGATGGGCCACGGATTGCTGGCGAAGCTCGGGTTAAGCATATTAGTAACCTTACAGGGTTTAAAATATAATCTTTTGACTATACATGGTGTTGTTCATTTGTTTGGTAAAGTTTACTTGATATGCTTGTGTTTCCACATTAAAAAAGATTATTTGTGAAAATCATAAGTTTGACCTTATAAGAATTTAGAAAAATTCATGTTGTTAAAAATTTGCCAATTCTTGTATATAATAATCATAGATAAAACTAGATTAGATACATGTAAATAAGTCATATACTCTTAATTGCAAGTCTCAGGGTGAAATCAATAAGATAAACAGGTATGAGAATAAAGCATACCAGAAAATCCAAGTTAGGATTTTGTATCCTTAGGAACTACCTTTGTACAAACAAACAAGTCACCATTAGATAAACTTTAAGGATCCAGGATCCTTTTGAATCAACTTGTGAATCTTCGAGGCTCCAAAACCTGTTGAAATTCACTTGGGACTAAGCCAAACAAACTGGGGACTAGCCCAAACAACTGGGGACAAGCCCAACAAACTGGGACAAGCCCAACAAACTGGGAACAAGCCAATGATAACTGGGGACATGCCCAATAAACTGGGGACAAGCCCAAATAAACTAGGGACAAGCCCAAATAAACATGTGTAAACTGGAGTATGGCCCAAACTGGCGACTATCCAAACGTGAGCGACATGAAAATGCTGAAACCTTAGCTAACGTGAAAACGTTATAAACCTTAGGAACGGATGTATGGTACGTCTACCATTATACCTAGGATCCTAAATATATCCAACAACATTGAAATTGTCAGCCCGTAAAGCGGGTACTGGTCCCATTGCCTCGAACTATACTTGGATAACGTGCGTAACTGGCGAGGGTGTCGAGCCCCAATTCGTGTGAATGGTAAAGACCGTAGGAGGTAATAGATACCTTAGCTGGGGACAAGCCCAAAAACTTTGGAGAGGTGGCCAACCTCTTGATCCTTTGTCATAACTTCTGCAGAACTTAAAGCTTGATAAGGTTGAATGTTGGAAATTTAACATCCTTACTTTATTATAAATAATAAGAGGTATAATACAAATGAAAGCATTAGTAAAATGTTACCGAAGTGAGGATCATATATCCTATGAGGATCCTTGATCCTTACATAAAGTACTTCTTTAGGTGG